>CM056499.1:20488782-20872593 GCA_029783415.1 Anisodus acutangulus
TTATGTGCGAGGAATTTCCCTATTGAGTAACGGAAAGCGAGCTAGTCCCCTAAAATGCCCCATCCGTAAGTTCCTTTGTCGTTGGGGAAAAAATAAAGAGATTTTTTTGAGATTCGAAATTCTGCCTTTTTCTCCCAATTTCCCACTCTTTCTGTGAGGCAAAACCTCACCACACTACACTTCGACACAAGAGAATAGAACCGGGCTCTTTGTATCTTCGGGATAAGAGCTGGCAATCTTCTTTAAGAGAACTTCAATCTAATGCTCATTATGGATCAACTCATGTTTCCACTCTATTTGCATTACGAGGATGTATCACGTCAGGATCCGTTTCTCAAACCGAATCACGCCAACGTTATGGAAGTTCCTGGATCGTGTAAAATAATAGTAGTAAAGATACCACCTTCTATCAAAAATGGAAAATTGGCTATGGAGATTCCGTGCGGTTAGAAATTAATACAGACACAAACGGCTTCAACGGGAAAGTTGTTTCGATCCAATCCATTCTTGGGGTCAAATAAAGACAAAAAGGATATGTCAGTGACCTGACCCGTAGAAATAAGGATAGCCCAAAGGCAGTCGATATCCTCTATACAGGGTAGGGCCTTTCACGATGGCACCGAAGCCCATATTTGATCTGGAACTTGAGAAACCCTCCCCGGCCAGGTTGACTACAAAAGGTGTCACGACAGAGGCTCATCCACCTCTTTTAGATCTTTCACCGCGTCGCTGAGATTCAATGATGGAATAATAGGCTCTTTCTCTATAGCCTAGAGATCCTATAAGATTTCGAGGCTCTGTAGAGATGGGAGCGGATTCAGTGAAATAGGAGGCTCAAGTGGTTCATCCCCTATTTCAAGGGATATTCTAAGAGGAATGTAGGCTATTCGTCGGTGAGGGATCTATGGTAGCTCGTCTATCTCTTAGAATCGATGGAGGGCCTACTTAAAGTATCCAATTTTCACGCCTCACTCCTTATAGTCCAGTTGCTTTTCGGCCCTATTTACTTTCATTTTCATTTCAGTCCTGTATTCTTTGAAAACAGAGTTTGCAGAGCACTTGTTGGGTTAACTATTTTTTGTTGATAAATGTTACGGCCTAAATGCTGAACTATTGACCCTACTTGTTCAGATGGGTGTTCACCCCAAAGTATTCCCAGACCGCATGCATACATCCATAAGTAACTTAGTGCAACATGGAAAATATCATTGAGAGGAATCAATAAAGAAAAGATAAATGGGTTAACAACATCAATATGTGTATTTGAGAGATTGTCCTCGAGCTGAGGAGTGTCCACATGAGTTCGTTGAGGTGTTTACACAGGCTTGTGGTCCTCTTTTATATTCTGTCGAGAGTTAGAATTGTTCCACCTAAGTAGAAGGAAAACAAGGATCCAGAGTCTTCAAATATACTGATCACTGAGCCGGATCATATAAAGCCCGGTAGTACAAGAAATGATAGTCGTGATGTCCCTTCATGTCCGGCATTTTCAATATAGAGCCAAAGGCGAGGGTTTCCAATAGACCGTATTTAAACTAGATGTGCTCCTTTGGCTGGGTTTGAGAGAGAGAGCGTGAGATAGTTGGTCTAATAACTAGTCCAACTTCCTTGTATCTGAAAGCGATGACAATGGTCTTGGAAAGAACCTTTCATTCGATACTTCTAATTCAACTCCTAGACAACCAAGGAAGTATTTCTTTTATGCAATTATGATCTCCACAAAACTACAACGCAACTTATCCTTTTGGAGCTGACTAACAAACTACGCGAGCCTCCCAACAAAGCCAACATAAATCCGATCCGAATAAAAAAAATAAAAGGAAGTTTTATTATTGTGGTATACCAGCCACCTATTCTGGAACTTCCAGTTCCAATCGAAGCATATAGATCCGTAAATAGATTTGTATGTATAGCCACTTCAGTCGTGCTCATCCTTTCTTGAAAATATTTTTTTCTGGGAACATGGTCAACCATAAATTATTATGTTCGCAATTCATCCACCGATGGAAACAATACTCCAGTTTTCCATTCTCATATGAGGCCGGAAAGTGGATTAGCAATAGGTCGGCACAAAGTGAATCATCATGATCAAACATGAGTAGATCGCTCGTTAGAGACGGTTTATAGATCATCAAATTCCCACAAATGGAATGAAAAGTAGGTCCATGTAAATGATCAAGACCTCGCAAACAACAACGCTCTTTCCCCATATGGAGTTCGAAACCCAAAGGCAATCATTAAGTGAACTGTATCTTTTTTGTGTTAGTTTACCTAAGCCGCACCCTTACTGCTGGGGTGGGGCTCAGCCTCCGAACCATACGTGGGACAAGTTTTTGCCTCATACATCTTGGGCTAAAGATCGGGGGAAGTTTAGAAGAGATGAGTAAACCTAGCAGCTTCCGATCGGGGTGGGGATAAGCTTGCTTCTTCACAAGCCTATCCCAAAAAAAAACCTGACCCTATAGTGCTTTACGTTCTTTCTATTCCATCCCATTCCATTCCTGGATAGGCGGCTAATACTAAAATAATAAGTGAAGTAGTCATCGTCTGACCAATCGGCTCGGACACCAGACTGCCTGTGCCTGCCCATTTTATCTCACTCTAAATGGAATGGCTCTCTTAGTTACGCTGCACCCCGATCCGAGTCCCCACGTCCACTTTTCTCCGCCCACAACCCAATAAGTTGGCAATGCCAACACAAGATTAGGGTCGTTCCCCTCATTCTATGCTGACCTAGGCCTGGGCTGGCTTCTTGGGAAGCCCGTTCCCACCGCGCTCAGGGCCCGACTGGCAAAGTAGGGCGAGGTGAGTCTTGGCTCCTTTCACTTTGTCGTACTCGGAGGAGTGGTGACCCGAGAGTACATAGCATATGAAACAACGGTGGCTCCATATGGGGGATTGTCGGGTTCTTATGGGTGTATTAACTAGAAATTGGTTGTAATTGGAAGTAATTGGAAGTGAGGGAGGGAAAGGAAAATCAAATAAGATTAATGAAGTAGTAATTAATGCAAAAACAGCCAATTGGAAAGCAAGAGTCATGCTTTTAATCCTCCAAGCTACCAACAAATGAACTATATACCGAGATAATAATCCGAACAGTTTGTCGCATATCTTCGATACGAATATAGTAACGATCATAGCGATCTCCTATGGAACCTACTACTATGTCAGGATCCAATTGGTCATGAACATCGTAAGGTACTGCTTTTCGCAAATCCCATCATACCCCATAACCTCTTAACATTACACCACTAAATCCCCAATCCTTTGACTTGTTGTGCAGTGACATACTAATATCTACTAATCGTTGTTTCCAGATACGGTTTCTGGTTGACATCTTTTCTAATTCGTCGATACGAGAAGCAAGTTATTGTGTGAATGAATCAATGTAATAGACCGGGAGAGGGGGGAGAGCTTTTCCAAAGAAACATTTTTTGGGTCGCTCTCTTCCTTATTACTGTGCTCAATATATATTCAGGAGAGGTGCTTGACTACCTCGTTTCCGCATGCGATGCGGGAAGGGGTTCCTCGTCTGACCCTCTTGATATCTCTCCTGCAAGAGAACCAGAACAACGCCTTCCCAAACTCGAGGTTGCGTCTATTCCACGCGTCATTCTAGTTCTGAAATTAGAACAACCTCTCCTTACTGATATCTAAATGAGGGTAGTGCTTCAACAAAGGTTGGCATTCTATTTCATTGGAAAGAACGAGAGCAGGCACCTCCCACTCTTTTTAGGGATCTTGGAAAAGTAGGTCCTCTTGGAAAAGAGGGTCGAGTTGGTATTGGTGTGGGATGGGTTTCCCGCCCATATAGTTTTGGGTTGGAGGTCACAAATCCGCGGTCTCCTCTTTAACCACCAACTAGGGGAGGGGGCTTTCTGAAAATACCTTAAATAGGTATTTGGGCCAGGTTGAAAGAGAGGGCACTCGTCAGAGCCAGTCCTATCTTAGGTTGATTGACGCTATACACAACTGGGAGGTTTTCTAAGTGGGCTCTTTAGCGTGGCCCATGAAATGGTGAATTGAGGTGGAGTAGACCGATGATCCTGTAGTAATTTGACCGGCTATTGATAAGAAGAAATCAAAAAAATATGATTTTTTCTCCTTTTGTATTTCTTGCTTCGAATGAAATTGCAAATTCGGATAGAGAATCTAGAGAAATGGAATCTTCATGAAGTTCTGAATCGCTTACTACATTTAGAAATGTGATCGCGATAGAGAATGAGGAAGAAATCTATGACCGTATCAAAATCCTAGAGAACCTTCAATATTATAATATACCTCCGCAGAACACTCCGGGGGACTATGCTGCACTTGTTCGTGAAAATTTTGATTCAGTCCTGCACTGAAAGCCCTAAGAATTTTCTCAAGGATTTTAGCCAACGATGGATTTCGCGCCACGAAATGAATCGAGAAACTAAAGACGTTTCCAATACCGATAGCATCTCCCGCTGAAGCAATTGTAGCAGCTCCTGCACCGATTGATTTTGCACCTTCTAACATTTGAATCTCGAATTCTCCTCACACTTTTTTCAACAGCCGCGTTCGTATTTGATCTATTTACTCGACAATTCATCCGGTGACTTCACGATCTCCAAAGAAGCCTCAAGAAGCATCAAACATTTCTTATATCATTCCTTAAGTCCCATAGGTTTGATCCTGTAGAATTTGATCGATTTTCTCATTGAACGAAAGGTATGAAATAAATCAGATTGATAAAAGTACCATGTGAAATCTTTGGTTTTTCCCCTTCCTCGATCCCTATCCCATAGGTACAGTGTTTGAATAAATAGAGAACCTTTTCTTCTATATGAATCGATATTATTCCATTCCAAATCCTTTTCGATACCTCCCAAGTAAAATATAGAATTTGGATCCCAAATTGACGGTTTAGTGTGAGCTTATCCATGCAATTATGCACTCTATGAATAGGAATCCATTTTCTGAAAGATCCTGGATTTTGTACTTTGGTGGGTCTTCGAGATCCTTTCGATGACCTATGTTGAAGGGATATCTATCTAATCCGATCGATTGTGTAAAGCCCGTTGTAGCAACAGAACCGGGGAAAGTATATAGAAAAGACAGTTCTTTTCTATTATATTAGTATTTTATATTATATTAGATTAGTATTAGTTATTAGATTAGTATTAGTTAGTGATCCCGACTTAGTGAGTCCTTTCTTTGGTGATGAACTGTTTGCACTATTCCTACATTTTGTCTTTGTGGACCGAGGAGAAAAGGGGCTCGGCGGGAAGAGGAGTGTACCACGAGAGAAGCAAGGAGGTCAACCTCTTTCAAAAATACAACATGGATTCTGGCAATGACATTCAATTAGAATAATTATTGTTGTCTCTTTCATGCTCTCCAGAATCCGGTGTTAGTTGAATAACCCTTGCTATTGAATTTGATGCTCTAGAGGAAGGCAATGAAATTGTTGATGTCTCAAGTGGGCCAGCCAGTCCATTTGGTAATTGATTTTATATTCAAGGTAGGCTATTTCATCCTAGCTTTCTAATTTATCCTTCTTAGGAGTAGGTTTTGGCTTGCCCCTCTCAAACTTTATAATCAAGCAAGTTCAAATGAATTTTCACGCCTCTCCTTATAGTCGAGTGGATAAAGATCATTTTCTTGCAATCAAGCAACTTTCACTCCTCTCCTTATAGTCGAGTTATTTTTCGCCCTTTTCTTCTTATTAGTCAGATAGGTTTGGAACCCTTTTCTCCTTTTTTAATATAATAATAAGGTAAGCTTCCAAAGCTCATTTCTTCAGCTGGTGCGCAGGAGCGTACTTTCGTATTCCCCTTAACCTTAACAAGGGGCTTTCATGAATAGGGATTTCTTGCCATTAGTCTTCTCTTCCTATCACTTCACTTCATTCTAAAAATCTTATCTCACCGGGTCGAGCGAAGGGGAAGGAATATATGGGTGGTCTGGGAACAACAATGAGAGAGGGCTCGTATCCCTTCTCCTCTCTCACTCTTTCCCATGCCTATTTGTTCACTTGAGATGCAGAACTCTTTTTTTCTTAGTTGCAAACAACTATTGAGAAGAAAGATTTGGAACTGGTCTTTGAAAGAATAAAAAAAAGGAAATCCTGGTACTGGTAGTGGTAGAGCTCATCTTTTCTAAAGCGACATTCTCCCTCATGTCTATCAACAATAGAATTATAGAACTTTCTCCCCGAGCTGCGGAACTAACAAGTCTATTAGAAAATCGAATTAGCAACTTTTACACTAATTTTCAAGTGGATGAAATCGGTCGCCATCTCATTCAGTCAGTCAATCCCATATTTCTTCAGGTCAAATGCAAGGAATTGATATAGAAGGCGAAATGGCACAAAATCTTTCCCTCATTTCGATGTCATCCATCTTTCCTATTTAATTGGTCACACCAACTACTCAATCTTTTTGTTACCCCTTATTGATCTCATCTCTTCGGTGAATGAATGAGCCCTGATACATTTTTGGTGCCATGGATCTAGACTAGTGAGCTATTACACTTTCTTCAAAGGATGGTTGTTTCCAAGCCCACCTCTTGGTTGTCATCGCTTGATCACTTCCTTTTCCACTAAGTGATTGAGAGGGCTATATCTATCTCCGAAAAAGGGGAAGAAAGGGAGGAAGGAATTTTATTCTTTACAGCTCTCTCATGAAAATGGTCTCTCCTCTCCTGCCTTATAGTCAAGCAAGTGGCTTTCAGCTCCTCTCCTTCCTTATAGTAAAGGCGAGTGGCTTAAGGCTCCTTTCCTTCCCCATGTGGAAGAACTGTACACACAGGGGGCCTACAACTTCAACCTCAGTATGACAAGCATGACAGAATCGACGGTGGTCAATCTTCCTTCTTCTTTGGAATCTCGACTGGGGAGCAAATGTGATGTTGTACCTGCTCATTTAAATCAGACCTCTATTTCTGTACAATGAGAAAGATTTTACTATGGTTAGTGCAGTGAGATTTGTGGAACTAATCATGCCTTTATGCCTATCACCGTAGAAGTTGTTCCTAGGAAAGATTATGGGTCTTGGGTATCCAATCAATTAATCACCTAAAGCGCAGAAGCTTAAGAGAAAATGAAAGAGGGGAGAACAAGTAGACATCGAACGATTAATTTCAATTTCTTGTTATTGTGGAATTCATCATCAAGATGGATCACCCTTATGTGGCAACAAACTCATACTAATGCTAGGACTTGTCGCAAGATAATTCGGAAATGAATGAAGTCTACTGAAAGCCTACAGTAGTATATCGGTTGTTTGCGGTGGAATAGATTCAAGCATCCTGGCCAGTAGATCCATAGCAAATAGGTGTTGACTTAGTTGCTTTGTAGTTGATTCTAATCCCGATGTTTATCCGACGCAACTTACCGGTGATAGTCGCAGCACCAAGAACTTTCAAGGGAGGCAGACATGTATAGATAGTAGAGTGGCATACCTTCTGGATTGAGGGTTAGGCATACTTTTTCGAATCCAAACTTCTTTGGTCTTTCTAAGTCTTCTTCTTGCATAGAAGAACGCAATTGTTGCAAAAATGGGATTTTAGTAGTAGGCGGCATCCCCTTTTAGTTTTGAGTAGGCGGAACCATTCTGTTTTCGTTCTTGTCTTACATGTAGTGACTAGACAGTAACGCTTATCAGATAGTGTACTACCCTCTTTCAAAAACTATTCCAGAACAATTTTTTAATATAAAAGTATCGTCGGTAAGTTAAATGAAATCTCTCAGAAATTCCAGTTTTAGACCCCTCCCTATCAGTCCCAGAAACAGGCATTCAAACGCGTTTTTATGGCCAATGCTGATATTCTCTAGTTCGATGACCCAGGATTTGTCTCGGAATGCTAAGATTGAGAACACTCCTATCCCCACAGCTCTTTGACCTTCCCTCTGTTAAACAGCTCAGTGACTTGGGAAAGCGTTTTCCCACTGTACACTGATTGATCCGATAAAGCAAAGCAACCTGGCCCACAGCTCTTTGTGTTGGTTCTTGATTCCCAGCTAAGATAACCATTTCATATCTCTCCTGATCCTTGAAATTGCCAGTTGCCAAGGTTTGCTTGCTTGCCTTCTACAACTTAATCCGTAGGCGAAGAAGAAGTAGAAAGAGCTTTTTGCGGCAGCAGGTCTCAAGAGAGAAACGAAAGCCATTTAACTCTATTATATAAGAAAAGGAGCTGAAAAGCTGCTTGCCTTTACTATAAAGAAGGAAAGCAAAATCAGTCATTCTCTTGCTCTTGCACTCCCAACCTTAGAATGAGAAGAGTTACAAATTGAGTAAGGATTTAAGTCAATAGTAGTTGGAGATTTTGCTTTTGTTGATTGAAAGCCTACCTTTATCCTCTTTGCAGACAGGCAAGGACTGGGCTGAAACCAGCCTTCCAACGGGAAAGACAACTAATAAAAGTCAATTTATGTTCTTCATATTCCTTCGACAGACGTACCTTCTCAGTTGGAATCATAAATGGGTTGTCTCCTCTGCTGATGATCTTTTCTAAAAGAAGTAATGAAGGGGAAGCCCGGGGTCGAAGCGCGTTCGTTGTTTCCTATATAGCTTTCTAGAGCAGAGATCTAGCAACGCATTCTAGGAACAGATCATTGGTATTGGATGTATCGTTAGGTTTTGCCGAGTCAAATCTGCTCCATTTTTTTCTGTTGTAGAAAAGAGATCCCTTCCCCTCGCTTTCAAAAATGATGAATATGAAATCTTTTTCGGTCAAAAAAATGATCTTTCCCTTGTGTTCAGCTATAGCGGAAACCCTAAAATCTAGAGCTTATGGTCTTAAGTTCCAACCAGTTCCAACAATGCACTTCTCGGCACATTATTGGTAGCGAAAAGAGAAACTGCTTGACGTTGTATACTAAATACAACAACTTTGATTCGCATCATTATGCTCAATAAAAGGAATGAGGGAAGCTCAAATCCAAAATATTGGAAGGTAAAATTGGAAGATGAATCTTTTCCCCGGAGCTGGAACAACATGTTCTTCCTGAACCGATTCAACGCCAAAAAATGGCTTGTCCCTACCAAAAAGTATTCATATTTCCTGAAGAAAGCATATGTTCCTTGATCTCTAAGATATTTTATAAAACTCTGTATGGATCCTCAATCACCAATCCTTGCATGAATATGGGTTGTGCTCGAGAGGCTATAAATCAATTGGACCTGCCAATCTAATGAATTGTAACAGTCGTAATGATCGACTTTACGAAGATTCCATTGGATTCTGGAAGCTCGTAGCATTGGTCCAGCACAATTCCCAAACTTAATAAGATGGGGGCGTGCCCGCCGGCCCCTGACTTGGCTCCGATTACTGAAAGTAAGTTCGCCACCTCGACACATTCCCTTCTCTCCCCGGTATCATCCCACACAGAAAGAAAGAGCGCAGAGCCCCGGCCCGACCTGTAAGTCCGCTAACGTAAAGCGAGGAGGGGGACATGCTCTATGTCCACTGATTATATTTATCCTAATAATATGATAGGAAGCCCTTCTTTGAGTGAGAGTTTCTAGAATGGAATTCATTTCGCAATAAGAAAATTTTCCACATAGAGGTTTCAGCTACTTAAAGCGAGAGTGCATCCAAAAATTCTAGAATAGTGCTTGACCTTGGTTGAAATTATTATAGGTGTCAATGGACCGATTTGACTAGCAGAGCACTTTATCCAATGTGCGCAAAGAGAGATGTCCCTTTCAATGATGGACACCGGCCCTTGTGTTAAAGTAGCATCGAGGTTCACTTGGAAGGCGCAAAAGCAGATATGGTCCGGTATTCCCTTGTTCCCTGTATTGGTTATGTTCTTTATATCTCGTCTAGCAAAAACTAATCGTGCTCTGTTTGATCTCCCAGAAGTGGAAGTTAAATCAGTTGCAGGCTATAATGTAGAATATGCGCGGGATAAGATCCTTAATAGTTCACTATTAGCGGAAGCCAAAGTCCCGAGCGTAGCAGCTGCACGAAAGCCCTTGCTTCTTAGTGCATCCCTTTTCTTGCTTGTTAGCGCTTGACTAATAAGATAGAAAGTGTCTTTCTTGCCTGTTTAGTAAAGTCTCACTTTTAGATAGGAGTAGGTAGGGGTGAGCGGGTCCGGGTACCCTAACTTTTTTAAACTATCCGGACCCTACCCAGTAAACGATCGGTTCCTAAATCTGTTATCCGGAACCTACCCATAACAATCATTACCCGGAACGTACCCGGACCCTGCGATTCAGGGTAGGTTCCCGGGTACCCTGTAAAACATTTGTCATAAATACTACAGGTTTCAAGATAAGAGTTAATGGGACATACAAGTGATCCAGCAAGAACACCACAGGTTTCAAGATTTTTGTTAGTATTGGACTTGGCTAACTTCATGAAAGTATCCATCACTGATGCCGACTACAAAAAGAGAACAAGTGAAATCATTTTATAATGTAAGACCAGAAAAAGCAATAAGAAAAGGACAACCAAAAAATTGGATAGGAAAATGTAGAAAAATCTTACAATGTGCAATTGCAGGGGATCTTCAGAACAGATTAGACCATCAGGTGATGATTTGACCAATCCACATTCCAACTCATCGACTGGACATGCTGCGGCGGTTGGCATCAAATCTTGTACCTCAGCAAGAAAGGGTGGAGGAGAAGGTTGTCTAATGATTTCTGACTGTAGAGGGCTTTCTTCTGTATCAAAGGAAATCAATGAAGCAGGTTCCTCAAGATAACCGGACTGGGCCAAAAATTTAAACGCCCCAAAGCCCAAAACTAAATAATTTAAATGGGGGTAGGTTTATAGGGTCCGGGTATCGGTTCCGGATCCGGGTACCCGGTTTCTATTTACCGGAACCGGAACCGGACCCGATATTGATCGGTTCCTAATTTTAATACCCGGAACCTACCCGTTATTATAATATATCTACCCGAAACCTACCCGATAGTATCGGTTCCAGTCGGGTATCTGGGTACCCTGTACCCGTGCTCACCCCTAGGAGTAGGTGCTTGCTAGGGCAGGGCACTTTTCATTCTTCATTCGAAACTAACAAGTGTCGGGTCAGGGATTTCTACCTTGTTATCAAAAAGGGAGTTGGGTAAAGCAAACTATCTCCTTGGAGGAGCATGGGCTTAGTCAAGCAGAATCGGGTTGCGCTGCTTGATGCTCCGATCGAAAACAAATAAGTGAGGCCATACCGGTACGACTGAATATGCGTTAGAAAGGTCAATCCCTCCCCTACGACACCAAAAAAACTGGGCCGAACTTCTAAACCACCCGCTTCCATAGAACAATATTGTGGCAGTTCCGATTCGACAAAGGTAGAATGCCTGGTCGAAGGTCCAATATAGTAGGTAGCAGGCGTGTTCGTTTTGGCTCCCGAGTGAGATCCATAAATAGGGCATGCACCATCCTTGCTGCTACGTATGTTTTCCTTGACTTGACAGATTCATTCAATTAAACCCACACTCAAAGGAGGACCACAAACTCGGGGCTCGATGAAACAAAAAGTTTTAGCATATTGAAAATAGGGTTAGTAGTGAAAGAAAGAGCCCGACATTCATTTCTTCATGAATATTCATAGTTGAGTCTACTAAAAGAGGGATCAACCTCGTCGTGGTGATTAGAGGACACCTCTGATCGTTCACCTCTAATGTGACACGTTCCTTCCCAGTTATATGATCAACGGGATCAGTTAGCTAGAGAGCGGGGCTATTCTTTGTCCGAAGAGACAAAGTCGTCCCTTCTACTGATTGAACCCTCAGTTCGGGGGCGTTTGTCAACATATTATGAAGCTTCGATCTTTGGTGAGTCACCATTACTTGACATAGAAAGGCGAACATCTGGGCAAGGGAAAGCGCAGTGCACCTGCTGCATTCATGATATACCCATCAGAATGGAGGGTTAGAGTTGTGGAACGAGAAGGCAGAAGGTCGGTGCCTTGATCGAGACCTTTTTTGGTGTGAGTTGCTTAGTGTTTAGTGTATAGCGCCAAAGAAATTACATAAGACATTTAACACTCACTTTTCGGAAGGAAGAGAATGCCTTGAGAGAAAGGGAATCATCATAGGTTGTATTTTAAGTGAAGGAGTGAGACAGGACTTACTAGGAATTGAATCAATAGGCTCAGGGGCATGCCCTATATCTGCTGCAATAGAATCCTCTCTTTGACATATATATTAGACCGTAGCATAAGAAATGATTCTCACGGAGCGGCATACCAATAAAAAAAAGTGTTATCGGATTGGAATCGATGACTTAAGCCTCTTTCTTAAGGGCCTTTAAATACCGGTCATTATCGGACTCTTCTTATGCTATTTTTTCACCGGGCTTGGATCATGTCTCCCAGACAATCTCCGTACATATGGCGCAAGACGATTCCACATATTGAGGTCGAAATGGGATCAGGTGTTTTCACATCTTACCGTGGTGCCCGATTTTTCTTGATTTCCGATTAATAAATAAGAAGGAAAATAGAACAATTGGATTTTGGACTCGCCCTCGACTACGTGTCCTTGGACCCTTCACCTGCCCGCCAGTCTGCAGGTACTATGGATCTTATGACTCCCAATCAGGTTGCCTCCCCATGTCTCGCCGATGTTTCCTGTAGGTCGTGATGCGCCTTGAGATGGCCATCTCCTATCCCCCTGCCGGTGGGGAATCTGCTCCCAGGTCGTTGCTCTGCTGCATCTGGCGCATCCTCTAGGCACCTTGTCATTTCTCCATTATAGTAGTAGTGGTCAATTGGTCTTCTTTGAAGGCTAGAAGCATCCTCAAGTCATTTAGGATGGTCAAAGTAATGGAGTTGACTGAGGGGAGATTGGTGTCTATAGGTTTGTGGGATGATTTGCAAGATGTCATGTCTGTATGATCAAGGATCTCTTCGGCGTACTTATTTTGACATAGAAATAGGCCACCAGAATATCTAGTAACAGAGATGCCCAAGAAATAACCTAGGGGCCCCAGATCTTTCATAGCAAACTCAGAGGAAATGAGAGACATAATGGACCGGCGGAGAGCATCGGATGATATGGTGAGGATGATATCATCAACATATAATAATAGGTAAGCCATGTCTGTACCCTTGTTGTAGATGAACAGGGAATGATCGAATTTGCTGTGTAAAAAAGTAATAGAGAAGACATAATCAGTGAACTGTTGGTACCATGCTCGAGGAGCCTATTTTAGTCCATAGAGCAATTTCTGCAACAGACACACATAATCCGGATGATTAGGATTCCTGAAGCCCATAGGCTGATACATAATACCGTTTCATGAAGATCCCTATGTAAGAAGGCATTCTTGACATCAAGCTGATGAATGGGCCAAGACATGGATATGGTAATGCTGAGGACGGTCCGGATGGTTGCGAGTTTTATGATCTAGCTGAACGTTTCATCACAGTACACTCCCACCTGTTGAGACTTGCCATCACTTACAAGACGAGCCTTGTACCTCTCGAAAGAACTATCAGATTTCTTTTTATGTCTAAAAATCCACATAGAACGAATAATGTTAGCATTAGGTGGAAGGGGTACTAGGTCCCTCATCTTATTATCAATAAAAGCATTATATTCGTCAATCATTATGGCTTTCCAATTAGGGTCGGACAAGGCATCATTCGGGTTATGAGGGACAGGGAAAAGGACAATTGAAATGGAAAGGTTAAATAGTCATTTTGGTTTATGAATTTCGTATATGACATGGATTTCCATGGTCCGAAAGTGTGTCTTGGGACGTGGGATGGGAGGTGGGGGTTTGTCATGGGACTGTCGGGAAGAGAATGGAAGGGTAGGGGTGATGGTATTGGCTAGCCAAACCTCGGTTTGCCGAGAAGTGGCTGCGGAGTCACCCTGAGCGGGCTATTCCGGCCACCGTCGGTAAAATCGGGTGGGCAGTTAGTCCCGGACTGGCCGAGGTAGTGGCGGATGTCGGGGTATGGGATGACAGACTATGTAAATGGTGAATTAGAAGAAGGTTTAGGCTGTCATCTAGGAAGTCATAAGAATGTCGAGGTGGCGAGTGTAGAGAGGGAAAAGGGAATTGAGACTCATCAAATTGGACATGACGTGAAATAATAATTTTATGGCTCGACAAGTCGTAGCACGAATAACCAAGATGATTGGCAGGGTAACCCAGAAACACATACGGGGAAGATCGGGCTTAGAGTTTGTGAGTAGTTAGATGGATAGGGTAACAAAGACATCCAAAATACGCAAGTGTTGGTAGGAGGGGTTCTTACGAAATAGAACTTGGGTGGGTGACCTTTGAACTAAAGATTTATTTGGGATTATGTTTAGGAGATAGGTGTCCATGGAGAGTGCGTAATGCCAAAATTGAGGATAGGTGTCCAAAAATGGTCTTACCTTTATGGTTCAGATTTTCCGTTCAGCTTTACCATTTTAGGAGGATGTGTGAGGGTAGGAAAAATGAAAGGTAAGACCATTTTTGGAGCAAAACTGTTTGAACTGGTTATTATCGAATTCCTTTTCATTGTCACATTAAAAACATTTAATTCTCTTTCCAAATTGTGTTTTTATGAAAGCAGTAAATGAAAAAAAATGGGGTAGACTTGGGATTTATTTTCAATTGGAAAAGTCCATAGAAAGTTGGAATAATAGTCCAAAAATAACACATAATATCGATGGCAAGCCGTACTCAAAATAGGGGATGTCCACAAATCACTATGTACGATATCGAAAGCCATTAAAGTACAATTTGTGGATGCAGAAAATGATAATTTGACTTGTTTCCCATAAACACAAGATTCAAATATAGGAGTCCTAGAAATACAGTTGCAATTAATAAAATTATTTTTCCTAAGGGAGTGTAAAACAGAGTCTCCCGGATGTCCTAATCTAGAATGCCACAAGGAAGATGAAAGAGCAGCAACGGTTAAGAGAGTTGAGGCTGGATTGTTGACGGCATTTGAAATAGGATAGAGATCTCTGGTGCTGTCACATCTCATTTTTCATCTCCCTGTCATAAAATCCTTTACAGTAAAACCAAAAGGTTCAAAGTCAAGGGAAACCCAATTGTCAGTTGTGAAACGTCTCACGAAGATTAAATTCTTAATAAGTTTAGGGGCATGGAGGAAATTATTTAAGATTAGTGGTGGATGTGGTGGGGATAGGGAGGGATGACCATAACCACAGATGGGCATGCCTTGTCCACTACCAATAATAATATACCGATTTAAATTACTCAAATTGGAATAAGACGATAGAGTACCTTGTGATGCCGTCATGTGAGATGTGGCGCCTGTGTCCATATACCAATTTTCGTCTGGAGTGTTGAGTGACATTGTGCTCATAGATGCGTCTATGTTAGTTGGTTCATAAGTCGATGGCGGGGGGGGCCTGTGCTGTGTAGGCCTATTATGGACGTGGGTCAAGTATGCCAGGTTGGGCATGTCGGTTCTGAGGTGGAGTCCACGAGGATGTTGTATACGGGCAAAGAGGGGAGGCCCATGATAATGGGGCCCACGCGGCCCATGGCAGGTAGGCAACCCACAACGGAGGTCGCCGCCATCGCCGCAGCAGTCGCCGCCATCGCCGCTAGCCGCCGCCGCATCGCCGCAGCCGCCGCCGCCATCGCTAAGGTCCATGCTGCCACTGCCAAGGTCGCTGCTGGCTGTTATTGCCAGAATTTCTTCCGCCAAGGTGCTTGTCAAACTACCTGCTCCGACGGTTATTACGGGAGGAAGAGGACTGTTCTGGGTCCTCTGGGCGACGGTTCTGGTTACCGTATCGGGAGGCCCTGTCATCGGCGGAGGGCCCTACGGTAGTGGTGAGGGCAACGTCGGCAATGCTGGCCCAAGTGGTGTTGCACTTGATTTTCCAGGTTTCTTCAAGGATGAGTTTCGAACGGGCCTCATAAAATGGAGGTAATCGCGTGCATTACTGAATGATGGTGTCCACACCGTCATAGGATTCGTTCAAACCTGAAATAACTTGCATGACCAATCGTTGATTAGTGACTGGTGCGCCGACGTTGGAGAGTTGGTAGGAAAGCATCTTGAATTCTTTATAATAGGCAGACACATTTGGGAAATCGTCCTGATGAACGTCCTTGTACTGATTTTCAAGGTATAACGCTGATTGAGTTTTGTTGTGGTGGAAATACTCTCCAAACGTTCTCACGTTTGGCGGGCAGTGGCATCGGTCTCAATGATGGTGTGCAACATATCATTATATATCGTGTCGTATATCCACTGGAGGACGACTGCGTCCAAACGAGACCAGAGTGCATCATCAGAAGTCGAAGCCGATGGCACGTCTGTAGACTTCGGCGTGGGAGGGATGATGTGGTCGATAACTTCGTAAACACGAGAATGGATCTTAAAAAGCTCCGCCCACGAGGAGTATTGACCTTTTTCCATCTCACGAGTCACAGGGATGAAGTTTTTAATGTCGTTTACAGAAAGTGTCAGATGGAATTTGGTTTTGTAAGCCATGGAAGAGGAAATTTAAGAGGAAGAGGGAGGGAGAATGGCCGAAAAAATTAGGATTCCGTCATGGGGAAAAGAGGGAGGGTCAGCCGAGAGAGATCGGCGGCTAGGGTTCCAACGTGGGCTAGGTGTCGATGTGGAAAAAAAGGAAATTTGTGATTTCTTTTCTACATATTGCATCGTGATCTATATATAGTTTATTACATAACATAAGGTAAATTTTTAACGGTTTAGCTGCCTTTATTTCCCTGATTTGTTTGTATTCACCCTTTTAACAATTGAGATTCAAATCGTGCTTGTGAGCAATTCAATTTGAAAAAATAGGTTGTTCTTTTGGTAAGTGATAAAATTCATTTGCTTACTCATAAATTTAGAGAAGAAGGATGAGGTCTGGAGTATGAGTGTGAAGTTGGCTAATTTTTATCTCAAATTGGATATCTATTCCATAATTTTTAAAAATAAGATCAATATAATGTGAAACTAACTAAAACGGTACTATATAACACACTTCACCCTGTGGCATTTTGTATTTGAAGATGATTAGGCGAGTTTAAGAAATTGTGAGTGTTAGGTGTATTTGAAGGCAGGGGCAGCTCAACACTATTAGTGGCCTAAAGCCAAATTTTAACGAGAGGCCTTCATATTTTTATTTAAGAAAAAAATTATATAAAAAAGAAAGTTTCAAGTATCTCGAGTCTATTATCCAAGTGAATAGAGAGATTGATGATGATATCATACATCGTACTGGTGTAGGGTGGATGAAATGGAGACTCGCATCTAGATTCTTATGCGATAACAATGTGCCACCAAGACTTAAAGGCAAGTTCTATATGGTGGTGGTTAGACCGACTATGTTGTATGGGGCGGAGTGTTGTCCATTCAAGACTTCGCGTATCCAAAATATGAAAGTTACGGAGATGAGGATGTTGACATTGATGTGTGGGCATACAAGGAGGGATATGATTAGAAATGATGATATTCGGGACAGAGTGAGAGTGGCTTCGGTGGAGGATAAGATGTGGGAAGCGAGGTTAAAATGGTTCGGACATGTGCGGAGGAGAGACACAAATGCCCCAGTATGAAGGTGTGAGAGGTTGGCTATGGATGGGTTTAGGAGGGGTAGAGGTAGATCGAAGAAATATTGGGGAAGAGGTGATTAGACGGGATATGGCGCAGGTGCACCTTACTGAGGACATGACCTTAGATAGGGGGTTGTGGAGGACACAGATTAGGGTAGTATGTATTTGAGCAGTCTTACTTACGCTTACATACTTGTAGTTGTAGTGTTATTATTGTAGCCCTACGTAGCCTATCATACTAGTGGGCGCAGTATTGTTTTATAGTTCCATGTCCTTTGATTTCTGTTGTTGTATGTTCTTTTGTGTACTTTGTTTATCTTAATTAGATGCGTTAGTTACTGTTTCTTTTTTCAAGAATGCTTTATCATGGCCTATTCTCTTTTGTTACTCTCATTTTCATACTTCTTTAAATTTATTGTCCGGGTCTGACTGTTTCTCTTTCTTTTGCTTGTGCTTATGTTTTTTCTTGAGCCGAGGGTAATGGTAAGATCTGCGTACACTCTACTCTCCCCAGACCCCATATACATTATGAGATTTCACTGGGTATGTTGTTGTTGTTGTTGAGATGCAAAGCTATGAATAATCATTTTATAATCAATTTCGTCTAGTAATTCCTTTTTAATGGATAATAATTCATTCAATCTCTCTTGATACATGGTTGATCTTAAGTAAGATTTTATTAATCTTAGTTTTAAAAACTTCTTTTCATTGAGGCAACTATTATAGAAACTGTTAATATTATTCTTTAGGCAATATAGGCATTTGGAAAAGAATCAAATCTGTTTATTTGATTGAGTATATCGATTAAAGTATTATCATCTACTTGTACTATCTCCCTTAACACTTTTAATTCAGAAAATAAATCTAAACCATCAATATCAAAGTGACTATTATATTTTAAATAACATTCAAGGTTAGTCCACTGACTAGGATCATATATGTTTGTAGGAATACAATTATTCGGTTCATTAAGATCTTGATTTTCATGAAGATCTATGTCGTATTTCTCATTCTCATTAATTTCCTCCTCTTTTTGTAGAATGATATTAGCATCTAGTTCAACCGGGTTAGTAACTTATTCACCTAGAGAACACTCTCCTATATTTTTTTATTCTTTTTTGTTTGTTAAAAAATTATCAAGAGCTCCTTTTGGGATTGTACCAAAACTTCATCTTTTCTTTTTCGTTTATGTTAAACAGAGACATATACATGTGATATACACTGAATATACAGCAGTGTATATCACATATATATGGCTAGCAAAGCAGTGGGCTTTCAGCCAGTCCAAAGGAGCAAAGCAGTGGGCTTGGGCTTTCGGCCAGGTCTGAATTTCCAGTAGGCTTTCGGCCAAGTAGGAAAGCAGCCCACCTTAATTATTTAGTGCATATATGGGATATATAGTTGTAGTATATTGTAAGGAAAAGGATACCTTAATTAGTGTTATACACTTACCATAATTGTATAGTTAGAATTATGGTAGAATAAGGATTTAGAAGTAGAATAGGAAAAGGATTTTTCCTATTATAGAAATATGTAACTTGTATATATAGCCTTTCAATTAATGAAAATAATCAAGGGGATTATTTCTTTCATGGTATCAGAGAGACTAGGTCTACACAAAAGTTTTCTTCTCTCAAACTTTTGCCTCCTCTTTGGCCGAGAACCCCCCCCCCTCCCTCGGGTTTTTTTCTCTCCAAATATCTCGTCTTCCGCTCTCAAAAACCTCTCTTAAATTTACCCTCCTTCTTTGTTCTTTCAAATATGTCTAAGAATAATTTTCACCCTGCCCTCACGGTTTCCAATATCAAGCTCAGTGTCCCTATTGTCCTTGAGATGGAAAACGTTCAATATGCAATGTGGGCGGAGTTGTTTAAAATTCACGCTATCTCTTATCAAGTTCTTCATCACATAATTCCTCCCACTAGACCCCTTCCTGCGGAGGATCCTGAGGTATGGATTACACTTGATGCTACCGTTCTTCGGTCGATATACGCCACTATTTCAGTGGACCTTCTACAGACGATTATGGAGCCCGATACCACGGCTATGGCTGCATGGAATAGATTGCGTGACATATTCCAAGACAACCAACATTCTCGTATCGTCACACTCGAGCAGGAATTCTCTCTCGTTCGAATGGATGTATTGCCGTAACGTTGGCGCACCAGTAACAAATAATCGTCTAGTTCTACAGTTGGTTGCCGGCCTTTCGGAGGCCTATAATGGTGTTGGCACTCTCCTTCGCCAAAGCAACCCTCTTCCCGACTTCCATCAAGCCCGCTCCATGCTTACGTTGGAAGAAGTCGGTTTGGCTAAAAAGGTGGCTACCGGAGCAAGTCCAGTTGTCATGATGTCGTCCTCTCCTAATCCGTCAGTTTTTGTTAATAATTCGGGCCAAAACCATAATAATGGTGGCGGCAAGAATAATCGTAAGAATAATAACAAAAACCGCGGGGGCAAACGCGGTGGTAATGGTGGAGGTTCCGGTAGTCAGCAAAACCTCGGTGGGTCCCATCGATGAGCGATGGCCCACCACCCCTATAAACCCGGCGGTGGGGCCCATGGCGATGGAAGCGATGGCGGTGGACCGTGGGCGGCTGACCCATACCAGATGGCGGCGAGAAATTCCGGCGGCGATGGTGCAGCCAACAATCCAAGCCCAATGCCCAGCAGTGGCGGCCCTGGCGATGGCCCAACGGCGGCGATGGTAGCGATTCTGGGCCAGGTCCAGCACGGCCAGGAGTTCTTGGGCCCCGACCTCCGCAAGCCCATCATGCAGCAGGCCCTACTCAGACCGATATCGAGGCCGCGATGCACACGTTGGGATTAACTCAATCGTACCAAAATTGGTACATGGACACCGGGGCCACTACTCACATGACTTCCGACTCAGGTACTCTCTCATCTTATTCCAATTTGAGCACCCATCGGGGGATAATCATTGGTAATGGCAGTTCTATTCCAATTCTAGGGTATGGTCAGAAAACGTTGTCTCCCCCCAATCCACCACTCCTCTTGAAAAATACTTTACATGCTCCTAAATTGATTAAAAATTTAGTGTATGTCCGAAAGTTCACAAATGACAATTCAGTTTCTGTTGAATTTGATCCTTTCGGTTTCTCTGTGAAGAATTTCAAGACGGGGAGTCATTTCATGAGGTGTGATAGTAGGGGGGATCTATATCCTATCATGCCCGGTTTCAGTCCATCAAGTCCAGCCTTGCCATCAGTTTTTGCAGCCATCTCTCCTTCCATGTGGCATGCTCGTTTGGGTCATCCGGGATCTTCTATTTTATCAGTGTTAGATAAAAATAGCTTTATTTCTTGTAAGGGTACGAGTCGTACTCCAATTTGTCAGTCTTGTTCATTAGGAAAAAATGTTAAGTTGTCATTTGTAGACTCCAATTCTCATACTTCTATGCCATTTGACATTATTCATAGCGACTTATGGACATCTCCTGTTCTTAGTTCAATGGGTCATCGATATTATGTTCTCTTCTTAGATGATTATTCTAGATTTTTGTGGACGTTTCCAATTGCGAATAAATCACAAGTGTTTTCCGTCTTCATAAAATTTAGAGCGTTCGTTCGTACTCAATTCGAAAGAGAAATAAAAAATATTCAATGTGATAATGGGAAGGAGTATGACAATAGAGAGTTTCGAGAATTTTGTGCTACTCATGGGATAAATTTTTGGTTTTCATGTCCTCATACATCTTCACAAAATGGGAAAGCCGAACGCAAAATTCGTTCCATAAATAACATTGTCCGAACTCTCCTAATCCATGCCTCCATACCTCCATATTTTTGGCATCATGCTCTACAAATGGCCACTTACCTTCTTAACATAATTCCGTCTAAAGGTCTGACATATTCTTCCCCTCTCAAAATCTTATATAATAAAAACCCGTCTTATTCTCATCTTCGGATTTTTGGGTGCTTGTGTTATCCGTTATTCCCATCCACCACAATTAACAAACTTCAGGCTCGTTCTACTCCGTGTGTATTTTTGGGTTATCCGTCGAATCATCGTGGTTATAAGTGTTTTGATTTATCCTCCAAGAAAATCATTATAAATCGTCATGTCATTTTTGATGAAACCCAATTTCCTTTTACGAAAGTTCATACTCCCGAGCCTAAGTCGTATAATTTTTTGGATGACCAAATATCCCCGTATATTATTCGGAATTTTTCGGACAACTCCCGTGCCCAAAATCCTCCAGCGGGCCCACTGCCCGCTGGTCCCACAGTGCCGTCGCCCCCTGCTGTTCCAGCCACTGGAACAGTTCCAGCTATTGGGCCAGTCCAGCCCAATTCTGGAACTGGTCCAGAAACCCAGCCCAATTCTGGAAGTGCTCCAGAATCAGATTCCAGCTTGTACCGATTTGGGCCAGCAGGCCCACTGCCTGCTGGCCAGTCCGTCCCGAGCCCAGAAAATTCCCAAAATTCCATCACTTCTTCCTCGAGTCATAGACCGGTCACTCGTAGTCAGCGGGGTATTTTTACACCTAAACGACATTTTAATTTACATTCTGATGTCTCTAAATCCCCCTTGCCCCGCAATCCTGTGTCCGCATTAAATGACCCTAATTGGAAAATTGCTATGACTGATGAATATAATGCTCTTATTGATAATAAGACGTGGGAGTTGGTGCCCCGTCCATATGGTATTAATATTATCAGGTCTATGTGGATTTTTGCTCATAAGGAGAATTCAGATGGGTCCTTTGCTCGACATAAGGCGCGACTTGTTGGTGATGGTAAGACTCAGCAGGTTGGAATTGATTGTGGTGAGACGTTTAGTCCGGTGGTCAAACCGGCTACCATTCGCACTGTGCTTAGCTTGGCTCTTTCAAAGACTTGGCCAATCCATCAGTTGGATGTCAAGAATGCCTTTCTACATGGTGACCTCAAGGAAGCTTGATCTATATGCATCAGCCGTTGGGTTTCAGGGATCCCAACCGCCCTCATCATGTCTGTCTGTTGAAGAAATCATTATATGGGCTTAAGCAGTCTCCACGGGCCTGGTATACACGATTTGCTGACTTTGTGTCGACTATTGGGTTCACTCACAGCAGGTCAGATAATTCCTTGTTCATCTATCGCCGTGGTTCGTCATTGGCCTATATTCTGTTCTATGTGGATGATATCATCTTGACTGCCTCCTTCGATGCTTTGCGCCAGTCTATCATGGCCATGCTCAGTTCTGAGTTTGCTATGAAAGACTTAGGACCTTTGAGTTATTTTTTGGGGATTGCCGTCAAACGTCATTCAGGTGGCTTGTTTTTGTCTCAACAAAAATATGCTGCTGAGATCATAGAGAGGGCTGGGATGTCATCTGTAAGTCCACTTCCACGCCCGATTGATGCAAACCGGCTTCAGTCGCGGCAGGTGCACCATACGAGGACCCGACCCGCTATCGCAGTCTTGCAGGGGCCCTCAAGTATCTTACCTTTACCCGACCGGATATTACGTATGCAGTTCAGCAGGTATGTTTATTCATGCATGATCCCAGGGTTGAGCACATGAATGCAGTCAAACGCATTATCCGGTATATTCAGGGGACACTAGACTATGGGTTGCACTTGTATCCGTCATCTACATCCACACTTGTCTCTTACACGGATGCTGATTGGGGTGGGTGTCCCGACACCAGACGGTCGACTTCTGGCTACTGTATGTTCCTTGGCAACAACTTGGTCTCCTGGTCAGCCAAACGTCAGGCAACTCTATCACGCTCAAGTGCCGAGGCAGAATATCGAGGGGTAGCGAATGTGGTCTCCAAATCATGTTGGCTACGTAATTTGCTTTTAGAGCTTCATTGTCCCATTCAGAAGGCAACCTTGGTATACTGCGATAACATTAGTGCCATCTACCTGTCAGGTAATCCAGTTCAGCACCAACGCACTAAGCATATCGAAATGGACATTCATTTTGTCCGTGAAAAGGTTGCAAAGGGTCACGTTCGTGTATGCCATGTCCCGTCTCGTTATCAAATTGCAGACATATTTACAAAGGGCCTACCAGCGGTTCTCTTTGAAGATTTTAGGGACAGTCTCAGCGTTCGGAAACCGCCCGCTATGACTGCGGGGGTGTGTTAAACAGAGCCATATACATGTGATATACACTGAATATACAGCAGTGTATATCACATATATATGGCTAGCAAAGCAGTGGGCTTTCAGCCAGTCCAAAGGAGCAAAGCAGTGGGCTTGGGCTTTCGGCCAGGTCTGAATTTCCAGTAGGCTTTCGGCCAAGTAGGAAAGCAGCCCACCTTAATTATTTAGTGTATATATGGGATATATAGTTGTAGTATATTGTAAGGAAAAAGATACCTTAATTAGTGTTATACACTTACCATAATTGTATAGTTAGAATTATGGTAGAATAAGGATTTAGAAGTAGAATAGGAAAAGGATTTTTCCTATTATAGAAATATGTAACTTGTATATATAGTCTTTCAATTAATGAATATAATCAAGTGGATTATTTCTTTCAGTTTAAGTTTTGAATAACCTGATTCAAATTTCTAGTTGACATATTTAATTTTAATAATAATAAAAGAATAATATATTCCTATGTAATATAAATATCAAGCACAATAAACTTTAATTGAAAAATAATACTAAAAAATGAAGAAACATAACCTGATTCAAGAAACTTGATCTCAAAATAAGAACTTGTTGCTTCATAAACATTCAATATTGCTTTATATTTAAGAAAATGCAGATCAGTAATTTTTCTCGTCACATACTTTTGGCATTTGCTCTTTCTTGTTTCAAGAATAATATGTTAAAGAGAATTTTTTCAAAGCTTGAAGGAACAAAGAAAATATAAAAGCTTGAATGAACAAAAAAATTTAAAAAAAGAAGTAGTTTACGTTGATGTTTAGGAAAAAGAGTGATTTTTGCATATCCCAAAAACTGAGATGAAAACTCACTTTCATTGAAAAGGTTAAAAGAAAATTTAATAATCACTTTTCACTTTCCTTTCATAAATTTTTTGTTTTACACGTTCCAAGCTCTTTTGAGGCCCTCTTTATGTCAAATCAAAGTACAAATGATACATTCCCTTTTTATTAAAAATCTCTCTTTTTCTTTTTTAAACAAAAGTTTATAATATAACTATTGTGGTAAAAAATGAAGTCTTCAAAAGTTGGAGGCCTAAAGCCCAAGCTTCAGCAGCTTTATCCAAAGGCCAATCCTATTTGAAGATGATTAGGCGGTCTGAAATGCTTGATTTTCTCTCATGTATCCATTTCTATGCACGTTAGTTGAAGCGATTT
This sequence comes from Anisodus acutangulus, assembly GCA_029783415.1. Classification (NCBI taxonomy): domain Eukaryota; kingdom Viridiplantae; phylum Streptophyta; class Magnoliopsida; order Solanales; family Solanaceae; genus Anisodus; species Anisodus acutangulus. The sequence goes on from CM056499.1 coordinate 20,513,548, forward strand.
TCTGCTCTATATTTCAAATCTCAGTAATCTCTCCTTCTGTAACGAACAATTATGTATGGCTTGTTAGGCAACAATGATATTTGTGGATACCTTATTTGTGCTGCACTCAGTGTGACATGTATAAGTAGGTTCTTAAAGGATTCTGTGGAGACTTTGCTGCTCCAAGTTGCTGTCAAAGTGGTAATGCCTTGTATCTTTCTTGTTTATTATGTTAAGATTGGAATGACTATGTTCTGCTCCCGAGGCTTTGGTCTTGTGGTAGGAACATAAATTGTGATGTGTGGGTTAGATGCACATCATGGGTTCTAATAAAGTAGACATGCTTTAAATCTGTTTTAAACTGGAAATATAAATGTAGGATTGAATGATAATGGGCAACCAGCCAGTGCAGGAGGAGTAAAATATTCAGCCTGCTAATTTGTTTCCATTAACTGGCTGAACTATTTGCAGTTTGCAAGACTAATTCGATCTCTTAATAAAAAAAGAACTTGAATCAATTTTATAATTTCAGGATCTGTATTGAAATAAAAATAGAAAAGTGGCAAACATGTTAGTTCTTAGCATACTGGACAAAACATGATTACTATTATTAGTTGAGCTTGTTAATGCCTTTTCTTCTGCAACTGCACTAGAGTTAATGTCTATGCGAGAGAAGTATTTATAATCAGTTGATGTGTTATAAAAAGTCTTGTTTGTTCTTATGTGTATGATCCCGTTTTATGAACCCTAATATACCTATTCTCTTGTTTGCTAAAGTATTTTTATTGTAATTGCAGAAAAGTAAGCAGTTTCTTGAACAATCATGGAGAACTCTAGAAGTAGAAGATGGATTGATTACAGTAGAGTCAGTAAAGAGTATTTAGATAGAGTAGAAAATTTTCTAAGCCACGCCTTTCGTGAAAAACATAATGAAGAAACAATCTCATGCCCCTGTACACAATGCGTGCTATTCTATCAAGTAAATCGGGCAATGGCATATGAACATCTCGTGGTTCATAGTATTATGCCTTCATATGATAATTGGTTTTGTCATGCGGAGTCTTTCAGTGGATCAACAAGCATCGAACAAAATAACGACAGGCAAGAAGTTTTCAGGGGCAATGTTATGAGAGGAATGATACATGATGCTTTTGGAAGCTTCACCCAGTTTATGGATGATAGCACTAGTGAAAGGGCAGAGATAGAGCCAAACTTAGAGGGGGATACTTGTCACGACCCCTTTAAGGGATCGTGGTGGCACCTACACTTTTCCCACCGGTAGGCGAGCAACTCCCAAATCATTCACACGATATAGAAAGAAGTGCGGAAAGATAACAAAATACTTAAATAAACTGTTGATCATAATATAAAATGCGGAAACATAAGTCTGAGAATCATCATACAATCCCCAAAGATCTAGTCAATATACAAGAGCTCTCACATCGGATACAAGTCTGAAATAAAGGCAACATAAGCCAAATACTTAATATCATAATCTAACTGTTTGAATATGTCTCTCGAACCAATAAAAGACAAAAACGATATAGGAGTATCCAAGGCATGCCGGAAGTAGCATCCTCAACTTGAATACTGATAATATGCCCGCTCGGACTCAAACTCGAGGTCTCGAACTGGTAGAAGGATATGTATCTGCATTCAAAAGAATGCAGCAAGTGTAGTATGAGTACACAATGTATCCCCGTAGGCATCATAGGCCGACAACGACGACATATACGCAAAAAGAGATAAATATCAAGTTGACACCAAAACAATCTTATACCAAACAGTTCAATAGCCCAAATAAGTCACTTTATCCATAGAATATTTCACAGAATCGACAAATCACCTTGTTCATATAAGATTTCATAATCACGTAAAGCACCTAATTCCAGAAGAGTTCAATAACAGTATCCCAAGTATCAATGAGCAATTAACAATCCTTCTTTATTCAGGAATTCAACCAAGTTATCAATAATCAATCCAACACTTAATCCACCAACATATAATTAATGAAATAATGTATGTATGATATGAATGAAATGTATATGTCAGGTGCCTTTATCCTCCAGTATGCATGCATTTAAATTCTATGAACTGCACACTTATGCGGGACCTGTGAAGTCCATATACTCTTCTAAAATTTCTCAACGGAGCCTAGCCCTTGGCTGTAATAGTTGTTGCAGGCATGCAACTTGTTCCCCCGTGTATCATTATCATCTCAATATTGTCAATAATCTCATAAGTGTTCTTACCTTCCCGGTCTCTTGGACCCATAATATTTTCATACTACTCTCATATTGATATCATCAGAACCATGAGTGTGTGAATACAAATGAGATGGATAGCCCCTCGAAGACGGGCCCCCACAATAGAGATAGAATAACTCGAAACACCACGGTCAGAATACCGAGACTGAGAGCCCCTTGAAGACTGGACCCCACTATAACCGCTCAGCCCCACAGAGAAACCATTTGTAATCTGAAACGTTGTCTAAACGGGTTGGTTCGACTGCTGATATCTACCCTGATATCCATAACAACGAGAAGTAGACCCACTGAACTGTCCAAATCGTCTAGCCATCTTGTTGGACTCATGTCTTGGCAGCTTGCCCCTAACATACTCTATTATCCTTGCATGCTCGGCCACTGCCTCAAAAGATGCTCTAGAGGCCACCAACTGCAACGTAGCCAACAGAAGAGGAATAGTCAAACTTCTCACAAAGCATCTCACTCTCTCTGCCTCTGTAGGTAGCAACGGCGTTGCATAGCACGATAAGGTGTAAAAACGAGTCTCATAATCTGCAATTGTCGAACCGCGCTTCTCCAACCTCTGAAACTCATCACGCTTGCCCAAACATAAGCTAAAAGGCACATACGTTTCTAGAAAAAACCAAGTAAAATTTGACCCAAGACAATGGAGGCGAACCCGCTGGTCGACAATCAATATAATCTCTCCACTATTGTTATAAATCTCCCAGAAGCTGAAGGGAGACAAAACGGACTCTGTGCGACTCAACGATACCCAAGGTATGTTTCCTTTCGTGGTCTCTCAAAATAAACTCATACGCATCCTCCTCAGGTTGACCTTAGAACACAAGAAGTTTCATGTTCAAAAAGTGCTCCCAGATCTTCTGCTCATTGCGGGTCATAGTTGTCCCTGTAATCATTCAGGCACCAAACTCTGGAGTCGGAACCTTATCAATATGGGGCGCTGACATGGCACATAGCTGAACCCTGGGAGTACAAAACTCGAGAGTCTGTCCCTCTTCCATTAGGGTGTGTGACCAACCCTAAGTAGTCAGATGAACGCCCGCCTGGGCAAAACCATCAAGCACTCTCATCAACCTGACTAATGTATCCTATAGAACCAGAGTAGCTATAAATCCAGGCTAGCCCCATCTTCTCATCTAACTTCTCACCTGAGGCTCAACATACAACTCATGGGAAATCGATCTAGCACGTGCCTAATCGGCTCTCTGTGCTCCACTCCAAGCTGGTGTAGCTCCTCGGGCTCTACCTCATCCCCGAACACGACATCTACCTCTATCGCGCACTGCAGGTGCAAGTACCTGTGCCTTCTCTCCCACTGCATGTGCACGAGTTCTTACCATTTGTGAAAGAATAGGAAACAAAGGTCAGATACTAATTTGATTCAACTTAGTGCATCGGGCTGCCCTTTTTAGCTCGAAAGGAATAAAGAAAGTGAAATATTCTAAATGTCCCATAACCGATCTAAGATAAGTATGGATGTCTTTGTGCTGATCTGCAAGAATCTACTCGACATTGTTGTTGTATTTAAGACGGTTTAACCTGAAGCTCTAATACCAACTTTGTCACGACCCCTATAAGGGATCGTGGTGGCACTTACACTTTTCCCACTAGTAGACGAACAACTCCCAAATCATTCACATGATATATAAAAAAGTGCATAAAGATAACAAAGTACTTAAATAAACTGTTGATCATAAAATAAAATGCGAAAACATAAACAATCATCAACTATAACCCCAAGAGAACCATATTCCGTAAACAACATAGAGGAAGAATGAACGGAATATCTTATCGAGGTAATCATATTTCTTTCGGTAAATATGCTCTTCAAGCACTTGAACCTGCTAGGATTACATCAAGACAAATAGAAGCAGGCCGACGAGCAATGACATGAAATGCACGTCGTGGTGGAAATATATGGGTATGTATATTTACAGACAAACCAGTTAAGAATCATCATACAATCCCCAAAGATCTAGTTAATAATATGTCGCGCCCTTTTTCGACCCCACGGGTCAAAGCGGAGCACAACGTGTCCCGGTGATTCCTGGGTATGATTAAGGAGTCGCCACCTAATTATTCTATGGTGAACTAGGACACCTACATATTAAATAAATGCTGCAAAATAACTCCAATTTTAATGGTCTATGAAGCTAATGAGATTCTAGGTAAGGGTTCTTTATTATCCTAAAGGGAAGGGGTTAGGCATCCTTTAAGATCCGCTAACTTGCGATTATCCGATCAAACTCGGGTTAATATTATACTAAGGAAAATGCATGTTTAAAGTATGAAGTTAAAAAGATGTTTGCAAATGATTAATGAAAAGGATGCATTTGTATAAGTATGCATTTGCATGGTATAAAATAAAAATACATGAAAAGTTTGAAAAAGTATGCATTTGTGACAATAATAAGGAAGAAAACAAATTATTTATAATGCCAAAGAAGTATTTTCTTGGAAATCACTTTTGAGTTGCAAAAAATAAAAAAAAGGGATAAACTTTTGTATAATTAATAATGCGAATAAAAGATGACCAAAGTTGTTTTGAAAATCTTGAATATGCACGACGAGCCTAAAATAAATGAACTAGCGAAGGATTTCTATTTTTTTTGCACTAACCGAACCTACAAATGAATAAACTAGCGACGGGTTTTAAACTACCCTATTAATTATCCATTCATGGCCTAATTATTCTAAATATCCTAACAATCACACAAGCATTAAATAATTATTACAGACCTAAATAAAAATAACGAAATTAAAGAATAACAATGCAAGGGAACTAAAGCGGATGACGATGTCATCTCGCCCTATTTGTTTTGAAAATCCCGAGTTTGGAGAATGCAAGAGTGCGAATGCGGGTCTTCATTTGACAATGCTCATGATGAGTCTCATAACGAAACTCTTCGTAGCTCCCGATGCATTTCATGTAAACAAAAGAAAAGAAATGGATTAGGAGACGGAACATGAATGTATATATATATATATATATATATATAGAACGCAAATAAATAATTAATAAAAAGTAATATGTTATTGAGCCTCGGGATGCAAACAGTATGCAGGAGAGTATAAAACGAGCCAAAAATAGAATTTCAGACCAAAATAAATTGGTTCGGATGCGCGATGGGCCCAATTAACACGCAGAAATAGAAAGCATACCCAAGCATATAATTTCCAGATATATATATATAAAAACATTGGCCCAGATGCACAATGGGCCCAATTAACACCTATTCATAAATATACAAACCCACATTTGATATCCACTTAAGCATATGAGGGTAGGTATACATGATATATTCAGAATATAACTGATATACTTAAAGGTATACGCAAATATACAGTTCTTGTATACACTTAGTGTATACTGAATCTGTATACCTTGTATACTTTAGGGTATATCATGTCATAGTTTCAACAAAGCAAATAAAGAATATGAGAAGATAAGCCAACATGAGCAGATTCAGAACATAAAATGCTAAGTAGATACCATCACACAAGACACACTTAACATGTATAGAAATGACACACTTAACATGTATATCTAGCATGCTGCAAAGGTTATCTAAATCGAACAGAATTCGGACAAGAAAATTTACATGCATTCAGCAGATGTCAAAACAAAGCCCAAGTCCACTCACTTTTATGCATAGGGAGGCAGAGCTAGATTCCTCTTTAATTAAATGAGAAATACAGACATTCTTAGACTTAGACCTAAACTATTGAAAGGAAACAATAGATATACTATATGCCTACCTTTTCCCAAAATTCGAGTGAAATGCGTCATAATAAGGATACATGATAAACTGGCCGAAACAGAATTTTAAAGTCTTTAAGCATGATCTTAGACTAAGCTAGCTATGTGATATCAAACATATAAAAAATAATGCATAACTACATATTCCTATTTCAGCTAGTATATACTATGGTCATTCATACACAAGCTTCACTTAAACAAACACACAATTTAGGTTGATATTTGTTGCGAATGCAACCAAAATTAAGCGTAATTTCAAGAAACAAATAGGCAGGAAAATATGAGTAGGAAAAACTGAAACCGAATCACATTACAAGTATCTCGTCCAAATCAAACTCATAACAAGTATACAGTTAAACTCTTAAACTCAAAGATGAAAACTTTAAACATAAGACATAATTTAGGCTGATATTTATTGCAACTGTAGCTCAAATTAAGCATGATTTTCAGAAACCAATACCCAGAAAAGATAAGTGGTAAAACTGAAACTTGGATCACATTACAAGTGTCTCATCCGAAACAAACATATCATTAAACCCTCAAACATAGAAAATTTTAACATAACACACTTAACCAATTGTCATACTTTTTTAGAAGCAAGTTGATAATAATATTCTAACATACATATACATCTATCAAATAGCTTAACAAGCCATATCCTATGGAACATGAATCTAGCAGTTCACAACCAAATATGTCCAAAACATTCACCTTAACTAAATAGATTAAACCAAACCATTTTTTAAACATTAATAATAATTATGGCAACATAATGACTTCAACACCACATAGTTAATATAAACATACAGAATAATATAGAAAGATAAGGGAAAGGAGATGTATTTACGGACCTTCTCCGGGCAGCGAACCGAGGCGTCGTTTCGAATCGTCAATCCGCTCAGAGAAATTATTTTAGAATGCTGATTTTCTGATTTAGAACTCTGATTTTTGGATTTCAGAAATTCTGATTTTAGACTGCTGATTTTCTGATTCTGATTTTAGACTGCTGATTTTCTGATTCTAGACCCGACCAAGAAGTGACCCGACCCGGAACCGAAAAAAACAGTGGGAAAATAGCAAAAAAATCCAGATTCCTCAACACCAAAAACCAATAATTTCGACCTATATTTCAGAATCTTTAAGTTGAAGAACACATGCAAGAACAAATACTCTTAAACAGATTTTGGATTTTTGAAATCCGGAATCTTCCCAATAGTGAAGAACAACACAAACAAAATATAATGCAAACCTTTAGGAAGATTTCGGATTCTTAAACTTAAATTTTCGAAACTAAAACGACCCGAAAACCCTCCGATCCTACTCAAAATAGTGAGCAAAGGGGGGGGGGGGGTTTATAGATACTCAACCCAATGTTCACCCCCATACCCCTTACAAAAACGAATTCGAATTTCAAAATAAAGGGGGAGACAAAATCTGATTTTTGGGGCGAATTCTTGGGGCATGTGTTGCGGAGAGGTGTTGGGGTAGATTGGTGGTGTCAGGCGGCGGTGTCGGCGATTGGTGGTGTCAGGCGTAGGGTGCGGCGACGTAGGGGGTAAGGGTGTAGGGGTGTGCGGCCGATTGGGGGGTAGAGGTCTATTTTTTTTATGTGTTTTTTAAATGGGGAAAGGGGGAGGGGTTAAAAGGTAAGGGGGATGGGTCGGGTAGGTTGGGTCGACGTGTTGGGCTTGGTTGAGTGTTGGGGAGTTGGGGCTCGTGGCTTGGTTGGGCTTTGGTGGGTTTGGGTGAATGAAGGAATGGGTTGTTGGGCTTCGATTGTGAAATTTGGCCGGTTGGTGGGATTAAATTTGGTTAGTAGAGTGTTTTAGTTTTGTGGGTTGGGGAAATAAAGGAATGGGTTTTTGGGTAGGAATTATTTTGGGTTGGGAAATGAAATGGGTTATGGATTAAAAAATAAATAAAAAGGGGTTTAATATTAAAAGCTTTGAAATAAAAAATGTAAAATTATTTAGAATATAGTATAAGATGCGATAATGATAAAACATAATATTTGTGAAATAAAAGAAAAGGATGTCGTTTTGTTAAAAAATAAAATAATATAGAATATTACAATAGAAATTATGATCATGATTTAAAAAGACAAATGGTTGTAGAAAAAGAATACGAATAATAATAGTAGTAATAATATAGTAATATTGAGAATAATAATATATGTGTATATATATGCCTACATCTATATGTATAAAAAATATTTTGAGAAGCGTAAAAAATATCCAAAATTGCAAATAAATCAAAAGGATGGGACAAAATTGGGTGTCAACAGATGCCCTTCTTTGGCCGGAAACGATGAAAGAATTTTTGGACAAAGAAGTTGACTGAGTAGCCAATTTTGTCCTGATCATCGAGCTTTGCACAGGTAGAAATAGAATTCCTAGGGAGAAGAAATTGCAGGAGTTGATGCAGATTCGAGAAATATTGCCCCAGTGTCAGGTTATAACGACACTGGTTGCAGGTGTGGCAACATATTGGGAAAGAGTGGATCGACGTTCGAAGTAGGTCGTTGACCAAATTGCATCGGTTCGCAGTACGAGATAGTTCCACGTTGTGCTGAAAGCTCCCGCCGATTCAAACTCCTGCGGACTAGAGCTAAGATAAAATTAGTGCATAACTGTTGCATACAATGGGTATGTGAGAATACTAAAATGATGTCATTGCTCAAACGTTGTGCAGATGATGAGGTTGGTGGGCGCTTGTTTAAAATAAGAATACCCGTATTAGAAGGCGGGCGCCTGATTGAAAATAAAATACCCACATTAGATGGTGGGTGCCTGACTTAAAATAAAATATCCGCATTAGAAGGTGGGTGCTTGATTTAAAAATAAAATACCCGCATTAGGAGGTGGGCGCCTGATTTAAAATAAAATACCCGCATTAGGAGGTGGGCGCCTGATTTAAAATAAAATACCCGCATTAAGAGGTGGGTGCCTGATTTAAATAAAATAACCGCATTAGGAGGTGGGCGGCTGACTTAAAATAAAATACCCGCATTAGAAGGTGGGCGCCTAATTTAAATTAAAATACTCGCATTAGAAGGTGGGCGCCTGACTTAAAAATAAAATACCCGCATTAGAAGGTGGGCGCCTGATTGAAAATAAAATACCCGCATTAGGAGGTGGGCGCCTGATTTAAAATAAAATACCCACATTAAAAGGTGGGCGCCTGACTTAAAATAAAATACCCGCATTAGGAGGTGGGCGCCTGATTTAAAATAAAATACCCGCATTGGAAGGTGGGCGCCTGATTTAAAATAAAATACCCGCATTGGAAGGTGGGCGCCTGATTGAAAATAAAATACCCGCATTGGAAGGTGGGCGCCTGATTGAAAATAAAATACCCGCATTAGAAGGTGGGCGCCTGATTTAAAATGAAATACCCGCATTAGGAGGTGGGCTCCTGACTTAAAATAAAATACCCGCATTAGGAGGTGGGCGCCTGATTTAAAATAAAATACCCGCATTGGAAGGTGGGCGCCTGATTGAAAATAAAATACCCGCATTGTAAGGTGGGCGCCTGATTGAAAATAAAATACCCGCGTTAGAAGGTGTGCGCCTGATTTAAAATGAAATACCCGCATTAGAAGGTGGGCGCCTGATTAAAAATAACATACCCGCATTAGAAGGTGGGCGCATGATTTAAATAAGCATACCCGCATTAGAAGGTGGGCGCCTGATTTAAATAAGCATACCCGCTTAGAAGGTGGGTGCCTGATTTAAAATAAAATACCCGCATTAGGAGGTGGGTGCCTGATTTAATCAAAATACCCGCATTAGGAGGTGGGCGCCTGACTTAAAATAAAATATCCGCATTAGAAGGTGGGCGCCTGATTTAAAATAAAATACCCGCATTCGAAGGTGGGCGCCTGACTTAAAAATAAAATACCCGCATTAGGAGGTGGGCGCCTGATTTGAAATAAAATACCCGCATTAGAAGGTGGGCGCCTGACTTAAAATAAAATACCCGCATTAGGAGGTGGCCGCCTGATTTAAAATAAAATACCCGCATTGGAAGGTGGGCGCCTGATTGAAAATAAAATTCCCGCATTGGAAGGTGGGCGCCTGATTGAAAATAAAATATCCGCATTAGAAGGTGGGCGCCTGATTTAAAATGAAATACCCGTATTAGGAGGTGGGCGCCTGATTAAAAATAACATACCCGCATTAGAAAGTGGGCGCCTGATTTAAATAAGCATACCCGCATTAGAAGGTGGGCGCCTGATTTAAAATAAAATACATGCATTAGGAGGTGGGTGCCTGATTTAAATAAAATACCCGCATTAGAAGGTGGGCGCCTAACTTAAAAATAAAATACCCGCATTAGTAGATGGGCGCCTGATTTAAAATAAAATACCCGCATTAGGAGGTGGGCGCCTGATTTAAAATAAAATACCCGCATTAGGTGGTGGGTGCCTGATTTATGTCGTCGTATTGACGTAATGCAGAGTGTGACCCTAAGGTCGAAACTGTTATGCCATGAAAAGTTAATGCGTGGACATAAGCGATGCAAAAGTTGAGTAGATGAGAATGCGACCCTGTAAGTCAAAATACCGTTCTTCGCATGGACATAACACGGTTGGGAACATGTAGTTTAGCATGACGTCTTTGTACAGTCTCCAAACAGGAAAGTGATCCTTATGGTGAGCTGCGATGCGGAGATCCCTTGCGAATTTGCTCATAAATGTTGCAGCTTCCCTGCTTCTTTCCAACTGAAGAACCTGTACTCAAATAAATTTATGAGTTTGGGGAGGGAGAGTTGATTCGCGTTGACTTTGTAGCTTTGGCCTTGATACTTGTATGTCCTGCTGATTCAGACCTGTAGCTCCTCTCTGGTTCCCCGTATTGGATAGCTATTAATGAAAACATTTGTTGAAAACAATTTATTTATAACAAGTATGCATATTAGTAAAAATTATGTTCGAACTCTAATGAAAATGTTTGTTGAAAATAATTTGCTTATAAGAAAGTATGCATATATATAAATGTCTGTCGAGCAGTGACATGCGGTGAAACAAAGCAAACGTCTTATCCAAAATTATTATTCTGGCTGAATACTTTGTTGGCTGACTCTTTTCCCATGTCTATCGGCGTCCTCTGGCAGTGATCTCTCAAAACAATGCCCCAGTTTCCGATATGTGAGGATGATAAACTTTCGAACGGACAACCGAGTCTTGTGTAGGTTGCTTGCCTGTCCTATCAGGGTGATCAGATGGGTGCATTTTGTCATATGTGAGATAAAGGAGAAAATATTTTCTAATGGTGGGACCGAAGCCGATTTAGGCCGCCTACGTATCCCCATGAGGGAATCAGGTCATAACGTAGTTCATTACAAGCAAAAAGGGATTGTAAGGATTTTCTAAAGATGGGACCGAAGCCGATGTGGTCGCCTACGTTTCCCGTCGAGGAAATCAGGTCATAACGTAGTTCATGTTACAAAAAAATGTGTTTTGGGAAATTTATGATCTAAAGAAACGGAACCCGACATGGGTTCTTTGCGTATCCCGCCAGGGAGCGCAACTTTTACAACATAAGAAGTGCATTACATAGAAAAATCCTAAATGTAGTATCTTTTCACCGCATCTGCATTGATAGCGTTTGGCCATACTTCACCGTCTATTTCAACTAGAATTAATGCTCCTCCAGTTAACACCCGGTGAACAATATAAGACCCTTGCCAGTTAGGTGCGAACTTTCCTTTAGCTTCATTTTGGTGCGGGAATATACGTTTTAGCACCAATTGCCCCGGTTTGAAAGTCCTTGGTTTTACTTTCCTGTGGAAAGCTTTGGCCATTCTGTTTTGATAACGTTGCCTGTGACAGACAGCGTTCAATCGATTTTCATCGATCATCATCAATTGTTCGTATCGATTATGTATCCATTTTGCTTCGCTCAGCTCGGCTTCTTGGATAATTCTCAAAGATGGTATTTCCACTTCTGCCGGTAACACAGCTTCTGTTCCATAGACCAAAAGATACGGTGTTGCCCCAGTAGAAGTCCTGATTGTAGTGCGATAGCCCAAAAGTGCAAAAGGCAAATGCTCATGCCAGTGCTTGTAATTATCAATCAGCTTTCGCAGTATCCTTTTGATGTTCTTGTTGGCTGCCTCTACTGCTCTGTTCATCTGAGGTCGATATGGAGTGGAATTGCGGTGAGTGATCTTAAACTTTTTGCATATCTCATTCATCAGATTACTGTTGAGATTGGCTCCATTGTCTGTTATAATTGACTCAGGAATTCCAAATCGGCAAATGATGTTATTGCGGACAAAATCAACTACCACTTTCTTCGTCACTGACTTGTGGGACGATGCTTCTACCCACTTTGTGAAGTAGTCAATTGCCACTAGAATGAATCGGTGTCCATTTGATGCAGCAGGTTCAATGGGACCAATGATATCCATGCCCCAAGCTACGAATGGCCAAGGAGAACTCGTCACATTGAGCTTGTTAGGAGGTACCCTGATTAAATCACCATGAATCTGACACTGATGGAATTTTTGCACAAAGCGAATGCAATCTGTTTCCATGGTCATCCAAAAGTACCCTGCTCTCAGAATCTTCTTTTCTAAAGTGAAACCATTCATATGAGGCCCGCACGTGCCTCCGTGTATCTCTTCAATTAACCTGCTTGCCTTTTGGGCTTCAACACATCTTAACAAACCTAGATCCGGAGTCCTCCGATAAAGGATTTCTCCGTTTAGGAAAAAATGGTTCGCTACCCTCCGAAGTGTCTTCTTTTGTGTGCTAGATATGCTTTCTGGATATTCGCCTGCCTTGAGATACCTCTTAATGTCGTGGTACCAGGGCTTCCCATCCAACTCTTCATCTATATGGAAATAATAGGCCGGCTGGTCCTATAAGTTCACCTTGATGGGATCATTGTAATTCTTGTCCGGATGTTGAATCATGGAGGACAGAGTTGCCAGAGCATCAACGAACTCATTTTGAGTTCGTGGGATATGCTTGAATTCTATCTCGTTGAACCTTTTGCACAATTCTTTCACGCAATGCAGGTAGGGAAGTATTTTCACGTTCTTGGTGGCCTATTCGCCTTGCACCTGGTGAATCAATAAGTCTGAATCACCTATAACCAACAATTCTTGAATGTTCATAACAACGACCATTCTAAGTTCGAGTATACAAGCTTCATATTCCGCCATATTGTTGGTGCATGGAAATCGGAGCTTCGCCGAAATTGGGTAGTGTTGACCTGATTCTGAAATCAAAACCGCTCCGATACCAACTCCTTTGAAGTTTGCAGTTCCGTCGAAGAACATTCTCCAACCCGGGTACTCTTCAGAGATATCTTCCCCAACAAACAATACCTCCTCGTCCGGAAAATAAGTCCGGAGGGGCATATATTCTTCATCTACGGGGTTTTCAGCAAGATGGCCAGCTAGTGCTTGTCCTTTGATAGCCTTTTGGGAAACATATATGATGTCGAATTCACTTAACAAGATTTGCCACTTTGCTAGCTTCCCAGTAGGCATGGGCTTCTGAAAGATGTATTTGAGTGGGTCCATTCTGGAGATGAGATAAGTGGTGTATGCAGACAAATAATGTCTAAACTTCTGTGCAATCCATGTCAAGGCACAACAAGTGCGCTCCAGCAAAGTATATCGAGCTTCGTAAGGTGTGAATTTCTTGCTCAAGTAGTATATAGCTTGCTCCTTCTTTCATGTTTCATCGTGTTGTCCCAACACGCATCCAAACACGTTTTCTAACACAGACAGATATAATAACAAAGGCCTTCCGGGCTCTGGAGGCACCAAAACAGGTGGGTTAGACAGATATTCTTTGATTCTATCAAAAGCTTGCTGGCAATCTGTCGTCCATTTAGTAGCGGCGTCCTTCTTCAGTAGCTTAAATATTGGTTCACATATTACTGTTGATTGCGCTACGAACCTGCTGATGTAATTGAGACGACCAAGGAAACTCATCACGTCCTTTCGACTCTTTGGAGGAGGCAAGTCTTGAATAGCTTTTACCTTCGAGGGGTCCAATTCAATACCTCTTCTACTCACGATGAAACCTAACAGCTTCCCAGCAGGGACACCAAATGCACACTTTGAAGGGTTTAATTTTAGGTTATACCGCCTAAGCCGGTCGAAGAACTTCTTCAAATCTGTCAAGTGATCTGGGGCCCTTCGTGACTTGATGATAACGTCATCTACGTAGACCTCGATTTCTTTGTGGATCATATCATGAAAAATGGTAGTCACGGCCCTCATATAGGTGGCACCCGCGTTCTTGAGTCCGAACGGCATTACCCGATAATAGTATACTCCCCAAGGTGTAGTGAATGTTGTTTTTTCTGCGTCTTCTTCATCTATCAAGATTTGGTGGTAACCCGTAAAACAATCAACGAATGACTGTAATTCATGCTTCGCACAGTTATCAATGAGTATGTGAATATTTGGGTGAGGGAAATCATCCTTCGGGCTAGCCTTGTTGAGATCCCGATAATCCACGCACACCCGTATTTTCCCATCTTTCTTTGGCACAGGTACAATGTTGGTCAGCCAAGTGGGGTATCTCGTGACTCGAATTGCTTAGACACCTCTTCCTTGACTTTTAAACTCAAGTCAGGCTTGATTTTCCTTGGTTTTTGTTTCACCGGAGGGCGGGATGGATCAATAGGTAATTTATGCGAAACAATATATGTGCTTAGCCCTGGCATATCGTCATAAGACCAAGAAAATACGTCGATATATTGCCTCAAAAGATCCGTCAGCTCTTTCCTTTGTGGGGTGTTCAGATGGACGCTTATTCTCGTTTCTTTCACATATTCTGCATCTCCCAAATTTACTGCCTCAGTTTCATCTAAATTTGGCTTTGGCTTATTCTCAAAATGTTCCAATTCCTCGGTCAATTCTTCTGGCTGCGAGTCTTGCTCATACTCTTCGAAGTCATGTTCGTTGTTTGGATTTTGTTTGTTTGTTTCATTACATGTCACATTCACATTATCGACAAATTTATTAGTTTGCATGCTGAAAGAGAAAAGAAAATTAGTAAACAAAATAAATCTTGAAATAGCAAAAGCAATATGGATTTGTCATTTAAGCTTTCAAAAGATGGAGGCAAAACACATTAAAATGCAGAGATGCGATTCAAGCTTCAATCAGAATCGCATTGTTTCATAAAGTACTAAGATAATTTCTACCAAGCTTCCCGGAGAAACAAAGCCGGGGCACATGTCCAATTTTTCAAAACATCTCCATGTTCTGCATCCCAAATGGTTGGGTCTTCAGCAAAATTATCCAGAATTACGTTGCATTCCACTTCTTCTTCCGTAATAAAAAGACTTTTGAGTCCTTCCATGAGGTTGTCTGCATCATCTTCCTTTGAATCCTAAGCAGCATATGCTTTGACAAATGACTGATTCAGAGGCGGAACAGGCTTTGGCAGGGGAGTGTCGCTTTTCCTTCGGAGATTGATTGACAAAACTTCTTCAGGAGTGGGTTCGTATCTGAGACCAAAAGTATCCTTTTTACTGAGCAAGTGAACAAGCTCTACTATACCTTCTAAGTGCAATCTGAGGCCTTGACCGGGCTTAAAGCCATTCTTTAACATTTCCAGGGCCACCATCGTGAGAACCCGGGGTAATTTCAGTTTTTCAGCTTTGGAGGCACATATAATTTCTCTGATATGGAAAACATACCCATCCAATATATCTATGCTTTCAATAGCAGGGATTTGTCCTTCGGGACATATTGAATTGCTCCCTTCTCCGTGTATCAGGACCTCGTGATGATCCCAGACAAACTTCAGGCTCTGGTGTAGGGTAGAAGGAACTGCACCAGCCATATGGATCCAGGGTCTTCCCATTAGCACGTTATAGCCGGTAGATATGTCTAACATTTGGAATTCCACGATGAACTCTACGGGTCCTACTTGCAATGTCAAATCCATTTCTCCCATAACGCTCATTTGGGCTCCATCAAAACCTTTAACCCTCACATGACTTTCACGAATCTTTCTAATGCTAATTCCCAAGGCTCGGAGAGTCGCCACAGGACATATGTTGACGGATGAGCCTCCGTCAATCAACACCTTAGAAATGAACTTGTTCATGAACTTTACAGTTATGTTCAAAGCTTTGTTGTGGCCCAAACCCTCAGGTGGCAATTCTTGTCATGAAAAGAGACTTTATGGGCCTCTAAAATCTGTCCGACCAAGGCCGAGAGTTTCTCGCCAGTGGTCTCTCTAGGAACATAAGCTTCTTTGAGTACTTCCAATAAAGCACGTCAGTGGGTCGCGGAATTCATCAAGAATGATAGCAAAGAAATTTGAGCCGGTGTTTTCTTCAATTGTTCTACAACGGAATATTCCTTGGTTGGCATTTTCCTCCAGAACGCTTCCACTTCGGTCTCTGTTACAGCCTTCTTTGGATTGTCTGCAGGGGCATAACATCGCCCGGATCTTGTCATACCAGCGACAACAACTTCTACAATTTGTTTCGCTTTTCCCCTGCTCCTTTCCCCAGTCGAATTGCTCCAAGGGACAGTTTTGGTATCAAAAGACGGTGTCACTATCCGCGATTTCGGAGGAAGTACTTCCACTTCAAGTGGTGCCCTCACTTGAACTGTAATTATAGGGGTGATAAAGGCCGATGATTCAACTTTTTCCTCTCTTCGGACAGGCACAATGGTCCCTTCCAAACTGTTTTCTTCATCAATAGTAATCATGTTTACATTGGCATTGTCGTGATTTGGCAAAGGGTTATTGTTTACATTAGGGGGAGGTCCTTTTAGTTGGATAATTCCTTCTTTGATCAACGCCTCGATCTTGTCTTTGAGGGCAAAGCAAACCCCAGTGTCATGTCCAGTGATTCTAGAGTGGTATGCACAATGCTTAGTCTCATTGTACGATCTAGGAATAGGATTGGGGATATGCCCTGGGATGGGCTGGAGTATTCCTGCGGTCCTCAATATTTCGTACAACTGGGCTAGAGGTTCGGCTAAAGGTGTATATATTTTGACTGGCCTTCTTTCGTGATTCGCACGGGTCTGGGAGAATTTGGTGGATGGGCTCGTGGCTGAGGTGGATATGTGGGTTGATACAGCGGGGAATTTGGATAGGTAGGTGCTCGTGGTGGACTGTATATTGGCTGGGTATGGTAGACAGGGTAGGGAGTAGGTGAGTGTTGACAATAAGGCTGAGGGCTTTGTGTGTTTTGACTATAGTAGGAGGGCTGAGGATTTTGGGTGTTTTGATTGTAGTAGGGAGGTTGGGATGATGGGCTTTGGTAGGTTGGAATTTGGTTTGACCTATGTTCCTGGACCATCATGACAGGAGACGCTCCGTCTCTCCTTTTCTTAATTGCTCCCCCAAATGAGTCTAACTGAATTGTCTTACTCGTGGCCTGCAATGCTGCTAAGTTCGTGATTCTTCCTGTTTTGATACCCTCTTCTATGAAATCTCCCATCCTTACCACTTCAGAGAAACTTCATCCTATGACGCTTATCATTCTTTCATAGTATGTTGCATCTTTCATAGATTGTACAAAGAGAGTGGTCATCTCACTTTCTCCCATCGGGGCTTGAACCTTTGCTGCTTCCGCCCTCCACCTCATGGCATATTCTCTGAAGGTCTCTGTAGATTTTTTTTCCAATTTCATTAAATAAAATCTATCCAAGACTGTGTCGGTGTTAAACCTGAACCTATCCACAAAATCCTGTGCCATTGTGCCCCAGTTATGCCATTTTCGCGGGTCCTGACTTGTGTACCAGTCAAGCGCTTCTCCTGTCAAACTCCTTATGAACAATTTTATTATGATTGCCTGGTCCTTACCCACTCCAACCAGCTTGTCACAGTATGATCTTAAATGAGCGCGAGGATTTCCCTTTCCATCAAATAAGTCAAATTTTGGCACCTTATATCTGATAGGCAACTGAACGTCGGGATGCATGCAGAGATCTTCGTACTCGAGTCCTTCATGCCCCTTGCTGGTTTGGATGTTTTTGAATGATTCTTTGAGGCTATGAATTTCTCTTGCCATACTTTCATCGGTTCTGATCCTTGCTTGCCTTTCCATCTCTTCATATTAGTCTATTTCCTGAGGAGGTATGTTTGGTATGGTAGAAGTAGAAGGTTGGGCTTCCGTTGCATATACTGGTGGCACATACTGCTTGTTAGCGATGTGTGCCATCGGTATTTGTTGGGTTGCCTGGTAATTTTGTGTGGGAGGGATATTTTGGATGAGTGGGGTAATTTGGATAAGTGGAGCTTGAGGCGCATATGGAGTTGTAAAGGACACTGGGTCATTTTGTAGCGGACTTTGTTGTGGATTGGCCTGTGGGTTGGTAGGATGCGGATTAGTGCATTGCGGGCTGGCGAGTTGAGGATTGGTTTTGCTTAGTAAGGGATTTCGGGGAAGGTTCTGGGGAAATGGCGGTTCAGGAGATGGAAAGGTTTATGTGCAGTCGCGCTCGTCCCTTGTTCAAGGAGTGGAGTATTAAGGCTGATGGAAATATTAGTAAGATTTTGGAGCCGCTCGATCTCAGTCTGCATGGTTGCCATTTGCTGCAACAGTTGGGCGAGGTATTCATCCTGGACGGTAGTATTTCTCCTTTCTGATGTCTCTGGTTCACCTCCCGGAAGAGCGACAAGTCCCAGGCCAGTTTGTTCGGATGCTCCTGAATTAGTCATTTTGTTGGATGATTGCGCCTTTGATCTCGTGAAGTAAGAGTGTTCCGCCAGTTTCAGTCAACACGAATCAACTTTTGGGGGAATAAATCAGGAAAAAACAAACCTTTTAAAAAATGAAGCAAACTAAGTTAGTACGAGACGAGTAATTATTGCTTTAAATAACATTTACCGAGTGTGAAGCAGTAAACAAATAGTAAGCAGATTGTAGGAAAATTAAATGCGCGTCCTAATATGCATGGGGCCTTTCTTATGCCAGAGGTGGGCCTAAACGCCAAATACGCAAAAATTATGATAGATTGACCCAAGCCGTCAAATTGAAATGCTTTTGTTGGGAACAAAGTTAAAGGAAATTTACTGTAATAATAGCGCATACAATAACAGGGCTGATAACATATTATGACCAAGCTAAAATCTCGTTCGTGATTACATAGATGAAGATGGAGCCCTAACACTGCTAGGTCCGACTCATGCGTCTTCTAAATATTGAACTATGTCCTGCATTTGAGACCACATCTCAGGAGTAATAACTGTGTTTTTTAGCCGACAAGTCCTTATCCAGATCGTTGTGCCCACATCCTCGAAACCTTGTTCTCCTTTGCGGCTAAGATCCGAGTTGTCGTGATCTTCTCGAAGCCATGCACAATATTCAGGAGTATTCCCCACTTGTCCATCTCCAATGTCTATTATATCCACACTGTTCCATTCATGGAGAATCTGGCTAGCTCTTGGGACCATGAAATTCAGTCCGAATTGAATTTCTGAAACTCTCATATTTGCGTGGAGAGGGATTATCTGCTTTTGACCGAACTGTCGGAGTACGCGTAGTGGCGCATATGGCTAGAGTCCTTTCAACCCGATAAGCTCGATGTAGTAAAGCCTTCTGCATCTCATATAGTCTTTCTTGGTGTTTGGGAGCAATGGGTATTTCCATTGGTGCTGACTTGTGACAAAAAATATTTCATCCTGTCATAAAAGCTGGCGGTCTTGTTTGACTCACTGAAGCAAATGTCTGTCATGTTCGAACGCTGATAAAAATGTTCTATGGCCCACATCTGTAGGATAAGGTTGCAACCTTTGAAGAAATTTGTTTTGCCTCTTTTACATTTTCTGAGAGCCCGAAGTATTTCTGCTAGTATCATAGGGACCAAAGTGAGCTGTGCACCGTCAACTCCCTCAAAAATTGCTCGAGCCACAGAACATATGCAAGTACTTATTTTCCCGTGCTCAAGTGGGAACACTAAAATACCTAGTAAAGCGACATCAAATGCAATAGGGCGCCTGGCTTGCCAATGGTCAGGAGTGCAAGAGAATTCTTTTCTAAATGACTTGTAACCATCTCGACAACCATATCTCTCATAAAGGTATTCTAGGGAAACCCAGTTATTTTCAAAGCATCGGAGTTTTTTGGTGTTCTTTAACCCCAAATAGCGCAGGAATTTCTTTCCGGACTGACCGTGAGGGATGATTTGACCTCTGTCTTGATAAATCAAGTTGGTGAAATAATTGATTTCTTCCAAAATGGGAGTGAGCTCAAAATCTTTGAATTTGAAGACAACCCGGTCTGGATCCCAAAAATGGATTAATGCTCGGACCAAATGTGGATCGGGAGAGATGCAAACAATGAAATGAGGCATCCCAACTTCCTCCTAATCGCCATTTGGCTGCCAAGGTCAAAATTCTCCCACCATATTCTCAGCTTACTCGGAGTGCTACTCACCATCCTAACTTCAGAGATTTGCGAAACTTGATCCATCCTAAAAATAGTAAAAGAAAGAAAGTATAATTTTCCTAATTTTGATATTTCAATGATTAGGCTTGGATCAGTCTATCATTATCAGGCTACACATAATATGATGATATGGTCGTTGGGTTGTAGGACCCGTTGACAATTTTGGTGGATTTCTTAAATGTGGAGTCGATGCCAAGGATCGACCCACCTAAGGTGTATGCATGCATGACTTAAGATAAAGGGTGGTATAGCTCTATCCTAAATTTTTTAAGATTTGGCTGACTAGACTCAAGGTTCTCGAGCGGACTGCTCGAGTGAGAAGGCTACGCGGCCAACCGGATGGTCCGGACGCTCCGCGCATATACCAACTCTCCGAAAAATTTGGTAATTTGAAAGAAATTTGCGGGTGCGCAAAACATACCTCGCGTGTAATGTGTGATAGTGTCGATTTTCCGTAATGGAAGAACTATGAGCGGAATGCCAATTTAAGGAAAGCAGTAAGAGAATATAACAATTAAAGCAGTTATGAAAAATTTACAATGGAAACAAATCAAAGCATTAAATCAAATAAAGAGCAAAAATAAAGCGTAGTAATAAGTAACCTGGGTTTGCTATGGTTAAGAACCTGAAAGTGTTCCCCAGTGGAGTCGCCATGCTGTCGCGCCCTTTTTCGACCCCACGGGTCAAAGCGGAGCACAACGTGTCCCGGTGATTCCTGGGTATGATTAAGGAGTCGCCACCTAATTATTCTACTGTGAATTAGGACACCTACATATTAAATAAATGCTGCAAAATAACTCCAATTTTAATGGTCTATGAAGCTAATGAGATTCTAGGTAAGGGTTTTTTATTATCCTAAAGGGAAGGGGTTAGACATCCTTTAAGATCCGCTAACTTGCGATTATCCGATCAAACTCAGGTTAATATTATACTAAGGAAAATGCATGTTTAAAGTATGAAGTTAAAAAGATGTTTGCAAATGATTAATGAAAAGGATGCATTTGCATGGTATAAAATAAAAATACATGAACAGTTTGAAAAAGTATGCATTTGTGACAATAATAAGGAAGAAAACAAATTATTTATAATGCCAAAGAGGTATTTTCTTGGAAATCACTTTTGAGTTGCAAAAAATAAAAAAAGGGATAAACTTTTGTATAATTAATAATGCAAATAAAAGATGACCAAAGTTGTTTTGAAAATCTTGAATATGCACGACGAGCCTAAAATAAATGAACTAGTGAAGGATTTCTATTTTTTTTGCACTAACCGAACCTACAAATGAAAAAACTAGCGACGGGTTTTAAACTACCCTATTAATTATCCATTCATGGCCTAATTATTCTAAATATCCTAACAATCACACAAGCATTAAATAATTATTACAGACCTAAATAAAAATAACGAAATTAAAGAATAACAATGCAAGGGAACTAAAGCGGATGACGATGTCATCTCGCCCTATTTGTTTTGAAAATCCCGAGTTTGGAGAATGCAAGAGTGCGAATGCGGGTCTTCATTTGACAATGCTCATGATGAGTCTCATAACGAAACTCTTCGTAGCTCCCGATGCATTTCATGTAAACAAAAGAAAAGAAACGGACTAGGAGACGGAACATGAAAATATATATATATATATAGAACGCAAATAAATAATTAATAAAAAGTAATATGTTATTGAGCCTCGGGATGCAAACAGTATGCAGGAGAGTATAAAACGAGCCAAAAATAGAATTTCAGACCAAAATAAATGGGCTCGGATGCGCTATGGACCCAATTAACACGCAGAAAAAGAAAGCATGCCCAAGCATATAATTTCCAGATATATATATAAAAAAACATTGGCCCAGATGCACAATGGGCTCAATTAACACATATTCATAAATATACAAACCCACATTTGATATCCACTTAAGCATATGAGGGTAGGTATACATGATATATTCAGAATATAACTGATATACTTAAAGGTATATGCAGATATACAGTTCTTGTATACACTTAGTGTATACTGAATCTGTATACCTTGTATACTTTAGGGTATATCATGTCATAGTTTCAACAAAGCAAATAAAGAATGTGAGAAGATAAGCCAACATGAGCAGATTCAGACCATAAAATGCTAAGTAGATACCATCACACAAGACACACTTAACATGTATAGAAATGACACACTTAACATGTACATCTAGCATGCTGCAAAGGTTATCTAAATCGAACAGAATTCGGACAAGAAAATTTACATGCATTCAGCAGATGTCAAAACAAAGCCCAAGTCCACTCACTTTTATGCATAGGGAGGCAGAGCTAGATTCCTCTTTAATTAAATGAGAACTACAGACATTCTTAGACTTAGACCAAAACTATTAAAAGGAAACAATAGATATACTATATGCTTACCTTTTTCCAAAATTCGAGTGAAATGCGTCATAATAAAGATACATGATAAACTGGCTGAAACAGAATTTTAAAGTCTTTAAGCATGATCTTAGACTAAGCTAGCTATGTGATATCAAACATATAAAAAATAATGCATAACTACATATTTCTATTTCAGCTAGTATATACTATGGTCATTCATACACAAGCTTCACTTAAACAAACACACAATTTAGGTTGATATTTGTTGCGAATGCAACCAAAATTAAGCGTAATTTCAAGAAACAAATAGGCAGGAAAATATGAGCAGGAAAAATTGAAACCGAATCACATTACAAGTATCTCGTCCAAATCAAACTCATAACAAGTATACAGTTAAACTCTTAAACTCAAAGATGAAAACTTTAAACATAAGACATAATTTAGGCTGATATTTATTGCAACTGTAGCTCAAATTAAGCATGATTTTCAGAAACCAATACCCAGAAAAGATAAGTGGTAAAACTGAAACTTGGATCACATTACAAGTGTCTCATCCGAAACAAACATATCATTAAACCCTCAAACATAGAAAATTTTAACATAACACACTTAACCAATTGTCATATTTTTTAGAAGCAAGTTGATAATAATATTCTAACATACATATACATCTATCAAATAGCTTAACAAACCATATCCTATGGAACATGAATCTAGCAGTTCACAACCAAATATGTCCAAAACATTCACCTTAACTAAATAGATTAAACCAAACCATTTTTTAAACATTAATAATAATTATGGCAACATAATGACTTCAACACCACATAGTTAATATAAACATACAGAATAATATAGAAAGATAAGGGAAAGGGGATGTATTTACGGACCTTCTCCGGGAAGCGAACCAAGGCGTCGTTTCTAATCATCAATCCGCTCGGAGAAATTATTTTAGAATGCTGATTTTCTGATTTAGAACTCTGATTTTTGGATTTCAGAAATTCTGATTTTAGACTGCTGATTTTCTGATTCTGGACCCGACCCGGAACCGAAAAAAAAACAGTGGGAAAATAGCAAAAAATTCCAGATTCTTCAACACCAAAAACCAATAATTTCGACCTATATTTCGGAATCTTTAAGTTGAAGAACACATGCAAGAACAAATACTCTTAAACAGATTTTGGATTTTTGAAATCCGGAATTTTCCCAATAGTGAAGAACAACACAAAAAAAAATACAATGCAAACCTTTAGGAAGATTTCGGATTCTTAAACTTAAATTTTCGGAACTAAAACGACCCGAAAACCCTTCGATCCGACTCAAAATAGTGAGCAAGGGGGGGGGGGGGTTTATAGATACTCAACCCAACGTTCACCCCCATACCCCTTACAAAAATGAATTCGAATTTCAAAATAAAGGGGGAGACAAAATCAGATTTTTGGGGCGAATTCTTGGGGCATGTGTTGCGGAGAGGTGATGGGGTAGATTGGTGGTGTTAGGCGGCGGTGTCGGCGATTGGTGGTGTCAGGCGTAGGGTGCGGTGACGTGGGGGGTAAGGGTGTAGGGGTGTGCGACCAATTGGGGGTAGGGCGTAGGGATCTGGCGATTTTTTCCTTCTTTTTATGTTTTTATGAAATGGGGTAAGGGGGATGGGTTAAAAGGTAAGAGGGATGGGTCGGGTAGGTTGGGTCGACGGGTTGGGCTTGGTTGAGTGTTGGGGAGTTGGGCTCGTGGCTTGGTTGGGCTTTGGTGGATTTGGGTGAATTAAGGAATGGGTTGTTGGGCTTCGGTTTGAAATTTGGCCGGTTGGTGGGATTAAATTGGTTAGTAGAGTGTTTTAGTTTTGTGGGTTGGGGAAATAAAGGAATGGGTTGTTGGGCCTTGGGCGAAAAAATGGGTTTTGGGTGAAATTAGTTTGGGTAGGAATTGTTTTGGGTTGGGAAATGAAATGAGTTATGGATTAAAAAATAAATAAAAAGGGGTTTAATATTAAAAGCTTTGAAATAAAAAATGTAAAATTATTTAGAATATAGTATAAGATGCGATAATGATAAAACATAATATTTGTGAAATAAAAGAAAAGGATGTCGTTTTGTTAAAAAATAAAATAATATAGATTATTACAATAGAAATTATGATCATGATTTAAAAAGACAAATGGTTGTAGAAAAAGAATACGAATAATAATAGTAGTAATAATATAGTAATATTGAGAATAATAATATATGTGTATATATATATGCTTGCATGTATATGTATAAAAAATATTTTGAGAAGCGTCAAAAATATCCAAAATTGCAAATAAATCAAAAGGATGGGACAAAATTGGGTGTCAACATAATACAAGAGCTCTAACATCGGATACAAGTATGAAATAAAGGCAACATAAGCCAAATATTGAATATCATAGTCTAAGTGTCTGAATACGTCTCTCGAACCAATAAAAGACAAAGAAGAGATAGGAGCGTCCAAGACATGCCGGAAGTAGCATCCTCGCCCTGAATACTAGTACTTTTCCCGCTCGAACTCAAACTCGAGGTCTCAAACTGGTAGAAGGATTTGTATCTGCATTCAAAAGAATGCAGCATGTGTAGTATGAGTATACAACGTACCCCCAAAGGCGTCATAGGCCGACAACGATGGAAGATACGCAAAAAGAGATAAATATCAAGTTGACACCAAAATAATCTTATACTAAATAATTCAATAGCCCATATAAGTCACGTTGTCCAAAGAATATTTCACATAAATCACCTTGTTCATATAAGATTTCATAATTACGTAAGTCACCTAATTCCAAAAGAGTTCAATAATAGTATCTCACGTATTAATGAGCAATTAACAATCCTTCTTTATCCAGGACTTTAACCAAGTTATCAACAACCATTCCAACACTTAATCCACCAACATATATAATCAATGAAATGATGTATATATGATATAAATGCAATGCATATGCCGGGTGCCTTTATCCTCCAGTATATAAGCATTCAAATTCTATGAATTGCACACCCATGGGAACCCACGATGTCCATATCCCCTTCCGGAATTTCTCAATGGAGCCCAGCTCTTAGCTGTAATAACTATTATATGTGTGCAACCCGTTCCCCCACATATCATCATCATCTCAATGTTGCCAATAATCTCGTAAGTGTTCTTACCCTTTTGGTCTCTTGACCCAAAATATTTTCATACTACTCTCATATCAATATCATCAGAACCATGAGTGTATGAATGCAAATGACAATACAAGGCAAGAATCTTGATGTAATGAGATGCAAAGAAGTATAAGAGACGAATATCATGCTTTTAGAGTTCAACAACACGTAGTCCAAGTACAATCAAGATATCATATCAAAGCATGTGTGATGAATAAACATAACATTATCAAATATGGTGACGAGCTCACACAATGATGGCAGGCCTAATCAACAGTAGTCGGAATCAGCTTAAGTTTGATTTCCCAGATCACCCATCATCATAGTTCAACATCAGTACCCACTCAAGCTTTCATCACAACCACTTGAGTGAGACACCCAAATACGCTCAATACCCATCAACATTTATAACTAATTACATAGTTCTATCGGAGTCTAATAAGAATAAATTGTAGCCTACCTCTGGGCCGAGCAGGTGCCACGTGCAATCAAGTCTCTGTACTGGCTTTTCCCTTACGGAACGCTCGTGGTAATCATAGTCTAACACGCATAGACTATATGTTAATATAAAACTAATACACAACACAAGGACTTAGTCCTTCAATCATACCAAGACACTCAAAATCAACTCCCGGGTCCACTGTCTCAAAATCCAAACTTTATTATCCAAAAAGCATAAACACATACTAGACAATCATATCCTTAAGTTAATTAAAAACCTAAGCTCAATTGGACTTTCAATTGCTTGATTTAAGAAAAAGCCCCAATTTACAAACCCTAGGTTTTCCCCCAACTTAAAAAATAAGGGTTTCCATATTCAAATTAATTGCTACAACATGATCAACTAACATAAATCAATACTTATTCACAATATTAGGACAAACTAATTTATATTTCACCCTTGAATCAATACTTTAACCTCTTATTCTACAATGGGAGATTAAGAACCCCTCTTCCCCAAACAAAGTCTACATTAGGATTTAAAAAGGTAATAATAATCAAGAGAAAATAAATTATACCTTAGAAGGTGAATCAATGGAATTCCTCAAGAATCTCCCCCAAAGTCGGCTCTAAATTCAAGATAAGGTGTTTTGGAAAATAAATTGAATTTAGGGCATTTAAGAATATTCCTAACACAGTGATTCCGCAGAGGCGGCCACGCCATAGTAGAAAAAGTTCGTTGAGGCGGAACCATAAAAATCCTGCATAGCCGATGATGCGAGAAAACCACAACAGAGGCGATGCCTCTGCGAGGAAATATCTGCAATGGTGGAGCCTCGAAACATCATAGGGCCTGCATCTGCGAGCCAACCTCCGCAGAGGCAGGACTGCAGAGGTGGCCACACAGTCTGCTGGTGCTGACACCAAACACGAGCAATAGAAAACAATGGAAACTCTCCTCCAACCACACAAAACACTCCCAAGATCCCCCGGACACAAACCTGACATGCTACCCTAAGGTAAACGGCGCTACAAACTCGCTCGCGCTCTCGGATTTCTCATTTGACCAAGCTAAGACATACTTTTCTAAAGAATCACCCAAAATAACCAATTATCCAAATTTCACAAATAAGGTCACAAAGTACATTCGATTGTCTCGCGAAGCGAACCAATGACTCGACTAAGTCATAAATGACCTCCAGAACTACCTGAAGTGACGGAACCCAGAAATGGACCAATATACTCAAAAGTCAACATTGAGTCAAACTAATCAACTCTAAGAATCTTATTTTGAGTTTTCCATCCGAAAATCACATAAATGAGCCTCGGGCTCCGTGCCATCCATCCACGCACATCACAAAGCCCACACAATATCTATGAGAAGGGTAAAATAGATAAATAAGGGTCTTTAGCTAAATCCGATCGGACGGGTCATTACAACACTCCAAATCAATCGGGAAATCAACCTTATCCCGGATTGGATAAGTTTGAACAACTCATGAAAGATGCAAATGAAGAACTTTACCCTGGGTGCAAGAAATTCAGTAAACTGTCATTTTTGCTTCAACTTTACCGTATAAAAATGTTGTTCAAATGGTCAAATGAGTCTTTTAACGCTTTGCTTGGTTTACTGAAGGAAGCATTACCAGAGGGTGAGAAGTTTCCTCCTTCATTTTTTAAGAGTAAGAAGATAATTGAGGGCTTGGGGTTAAATTACAAAAAGATTTATGCTTGTCCCAACGATTGCATGCTTTTTAGAAATGAATTTGCTAAGAAGGATGTCAATGAGTGCTTAATATGTGGGGATTCCTAAGACACTTTCCAGTAAAAGCAAGACTACAGAGATTATTTATGTCTTCAAAATCATATAAATTGATGTGATGGCATAAGGAAGAACGGAATAAAGATGAAGTTCTACGACATCCTGCAGATTCTGAAGCTTGGAAAGCTTTTGACACTAGACATTCAGAATTTTCTAAAGATTCCCGCAATGTTCTCGTAGGATTAGCAAGTGATGGCTTTAATCCATTTGTCACAATGCGAAGTGTTTACAGTACATGGTGAAAGTATATTTATGTCCTAGAGACAATCTGTATTAGGATAAATGTACTTTATACACATTCGTATTATTATTAATGGAGATTAATATTTTGGCATTTGCAAATTATTGAATTATTAATTGATTGTTTATAATATTCTATAATATGCATCCTTGGAGGTTACGCTGTTATTAATAGTGTGAGATATTAATATTATAACGTAAATCTTAAATAGCCTCGACTAATGATCATCGAGAATGGGATATCGATGATTTGTGATAAGTCGACATGTGGTCTGCATCACATCTTTAGAGGATGTAGTATGTCTCACCTGCTACGAGTAATGGCTACTCGTGATGGACACATAGATACTTTGGAAGTATTGGTATACCCTGATGATATATTATTTGTTATACTTGTCTAAAGTATGATCAGCGTGTGGGAGATAGAAGTCCTTAGACTTGAGGTCAATACGCGCCTTGTCTACAAAGTAATGTACTTTGATCCCGTCCTAAGCACAAATGCCTTATAGGTTGAGATACGTCTTGTATTGGGTACTTTACGATGTGGATTAAAGGTGGTAGTTGATCCAAGATTAGGATTCATTCCTCGAATGTATATTCGAGAGAACACTCGGATTCTCAGTGATATTAGGTTGACTAAGTCGTTGGCCAACACAATAGACGTATTTAGAATATGGTCTAGTTGTCAACTAATATAGATGAGATACAAGGATTAAACCATTTAGATTAGACTATGTTCCCACAGACGATAATCTAGTTGACCCATTAACTTAACCATTATGCTTAGTCAATCATAATGGTCATTTTGAGAATATGGACATTAGATATGTTGGAGATTGGCTCTAGGCCTAGTGGGAGATTGAAAGTATATTTATGTCCTATAGACAATCTGTATTAGGACAAATGTACTTTATACACATTCGTATTATTATTAATGGAGATTAATATTTTGGCATTTGTAAATTATTGAATTATTAATTGATTGTTTGTAATATTCTATAATATGCATCCCTGGAGGTTACGATGTTATTAATAGTGTGAGATATTAATTTTATAACGTAACTCTTCAATAGCCTCGACTAATGATCATCGAGAATGGGATATCGATGATATGTGATAAGTCGACATGTGATTTGCATCACATCCTTAGAGGATGTAGTATGTCTCACCTGCTACGAGTAATGGCTACTCGTGATGGACACATGGATACTTTGGAAGTATTGGTATACCCTGATGATATACTATTTGTTATACTTGTCTAAAGTATGATCAACGTGTGGGAGATAGAAGTCCTTAGACTTGAGGTCAATACGCGTCTTGTCTGCAAAGTAATGTACTTTGATCCCATCCTAAGCTCAAATGCCTTATAGGTTGAGATACGACTTGTATTGGGTACTTTACGATGTGGATTAAAGGTGGTAGTTGAGCCAAGATTAGGATTCATTCCTCGAATGTATATTCGAGAGAACACTCGGATTCTCAGTGATATTAGGTTGACTAAGTCGTTGTCCAACACAATAGACGTATTTAGAATATGATCTAGTTGTCAACTAATATAGATGAGATACAATGATTAAGCCATTTGGATAGACACTTGACACATCCTAAGCTTGATCGGGTGTGTCGTGAATGAAAGGATTTTATCTTACCACATAAAGGTTAAGTTTACTGGATTCACGTAAACGTACTTCACATATTGAGTTCGGCTTGCGGTGCCGTCTAGGAGTTCCGCGTAGACCTTAATTTGATTAATGTTGATATGAGAAGGCATGTAGGGTCACACTATGTCGATTGTCCATTCGATCTAAGGATGTATTGAGAGAGTAATTAAATATTTTATTTAAAATCGAGATAATTAAATGAATAATGATTATTTTAATTAAGTCAAAATTAGACTTTGGATTTAATTAAGAATACGCAGAAAATAAATCGAGACAGTGCAAGAGCAAGTCGAGCGCCGCGGTGCCTTTGCCTCAAATTTTGGGTCAGGCCCAAGGTCAAACCCTAATCCGGTTTTGACATATTTTTCAACTATAAATGGAGGCATTTTCTTCATTATTCAAATACCAATTTCAGATTATCATTCTAAGCCTTAGAGACTTAGAATTAAAACTCTCTCGAACCTCTGCCAGATTTCCTAGCTTTCCGAAAGAGAAATACATTGAAGCTTGCAATCGGAAGGGCAACCGCGTGTCCACCTTATAGTAGATAAAGACTCCAGATATTCTAACCTGTAAGTTTATGCTTTATGTTATAGGTTTGATTGTTGTATAATCATACCAGAAATGTTGGGGTAAGTAAGAAACAAAATTTTAAACTTTCGTTGTGCCTTACTTATATACTTTAAACCCAACAAAACCCTACACATCGCCGATGATTTTGATGTCATATAATCTTTCACTATGGTTGTGCATGAAGCAAGAGTTATTCATTGTGTCCTTCCTTATTCCCGGGCTAAAAGGACCTGGAAATAATATTGATGTCTTTTTGGAACCTTTAGTAGAAGTGTTAAATGATTTGTTGGGTGTGGGGGTAGAAACCTATGATGTCTTTGCTAAGGAGACGTTTCAATTGTGAGTTGCTCTCATGTGGACCATAAACGATTTTCCAGCATATGGTTCTCTATCGCGATGGTGCACTAATGGACAATTCGCATGCCCTTGTTGCAACATAAACACTCAATCTAAAAGGTTGAAATATGGTAAAAATTATTGTTTCATGGGCCATCGACGTTTCTTGAAGCAAGGGCATAAATATCAGAATGATGCAAAATCTTTTGATGGGACTAAAGAATTAAGACCCACACCGTCTCCATTATCCGGGTCACAAGTTCTAAAGCAAGTTAGAGGCATAAAGTTCACCCTCATCCAGTTCAGTAAAAAGGCAAGCGGGGTGATGAAAAATAAGTGGAAAAATAAGAGTATTTTTTTCAATCTTCCTTATTGGGAGTATAATTTGGTGCGTCATAACCTTGATGTGATGCATATAGAAATAAATGTGTGCAATAACTTGATTTATACACTATTGGGTCTTGGTAAAAAATTAGAAAACAACTTAGAAGCTCGATTGGACTTGAAGGAGATGAATACAAGACCAAGCTTATGTCACGATCCAAATCGGAGGGTCATCACGGGCACCCGGATCTTACTTGCCAAGTACCACTAAACTAACCATAATTAAGCATGAGCCACAAGGGCCGTCACGAGGTAACTTGTTGACACATGAAATAGTAAACTGGAAAGGTGTCATGTAAAATCCGGCAGTTAGAAGCACCCAACTTATGCATATTTACATACTAAGGCCGACAAGGCCATACACGACTACTATACACAGGACAACTATCTACAAGACTCTAAAGAGTACGTAACATCATAAGGTCGGGACAGACCGCCATACCCCTATGCATATCCAAAATACCGATCCACGACTAGATTGCAACTCTGGAACAAATAGAGTGCTCCAATATCAGCTGAACCAGCAACCTACTAGTGCGGACCGTCACACTGTCTACCTGAGCCTGCGGACATAAACGCAGCATCCCCCGACAAAAGGGATGTCAGTACGAATGATGTACCGAGTATGTCAGGCATGAAGAATAGCATAATAGAGACATGAAAGTAACATGAGACAAGAAACAATTAACATGTACTGAATGCCTCTGAGGGCCATTATATACCTAAATGTCATGCACAATGCGGTCATACATATACATATGCGTATATTACGCCATCAAGCCTCTGTGGGCATCCCATCATATCATATCGTCCTCTGTGGGCATAATCATCATCATATATATACCTGTTGCAGGTGGTGGTGCATATATAACGCCTTCCCTTTTCCCATATCCCATACATATATTTAATGCATACCATATAGTAGCGTATATAACACTTTTTGAGGTCAAGGTTTATATATGTATATAATGCATGAATGATACTAAGACACTATGAGTTTATCGGAGTGGCGTAATGTCGATTCACATTCGATTAACATTATAAATACTAACATTTTTTATCATATACCACAATACGGATTTAGGAACATATTTAAACATTCTTTGAAAAAAGGAATAAATAACATGAACATCCTTAACTACTAAGACCAGAATTATTTATGGGACAGTATTACATTGACGTTTCGTACTTAGAACATGCCAAAAGAAGAAATGATTTTCTTAACATACCTTTAATGTCGAATCTCTACTCGCGGAGTAGGAACCACCCTCCTATAGAACTAAAACGTTGATGTTGCTGCTTGTATCAATACTATACGTTAATGATGATAAGAAAAATTCACATTGCTGCTACTAAAATGAGGAGCCTCTCCCATAAATATTGCATTACATTATTGTATATTGAATTAACATCACAGCTATACAATTGTAAAACGTTAATTGTTCCTCCAAAAATAGAAATACACTACTTCACCTTGTATCCTTTTGTTGCTGCCCCTTCTTTATTTTTGCAAACCATATATCACTTAATGAGATATTAAATTTTTCTTTACCATAGTGGAAAGTGGGTCCCACTCATTGAAGATAACTTTCCAAAAAAGTAGTTCTCGTAAGGATGCCACCTACATACCTAATTTACATAGTCATTATTAAACCTTGGTCACCTATTTTATTGGCTGCCACATGGGGATGATGTCCTCACTAATTTTTGTTTATCCACATTCTCACAATTAATTATCAATCTCCCACTAAAATTCAATCATCGTCGACACACTTTAAGTCTTAAATCAGTTCGGGACTTTATTTTGTCATACACCGAGCTCTTTATTTGCATACATGAGTATGATCAAAGTTATATATGGACTTTATACTTGTTCCATATTCTGAAATTTGATGAAACTTATTTCACCAATTCGTTTAACCTCTAACCCACGCATAACCTCTTCAACATTGATATGAATCTTCTATAACTTCATGAATGATCTCAATCTCATTAAACTTGATGACATGATCATTACAGGTGATGATATTGATGGTATTGCAAACCTAAAATCTACTTTATCTCGCCATTTTGAGATGAAAGATTAGGTCATCTACGTTACTTTTTAGGCATTGAGGTAGCTTATTCTGAGAAGGGATATCTTCTCTTTCAGTCTAAGTACACTGCAGATATTCTTGAGTGGGCCCGTCTCACAGATACTCGTATAGTTGACTCTCCTCTTGAGGTTAATGTTCGATATACACCTATTGACGGGGATCCTCTTCCTGATCCCACTTTATATCGTTCAGTGGTAGGGAGTCTAGTGTACCTCACCATTACTCGCCCTGACATTGCATATGCTGTTCACATTGTCAGTCAGTTTGTTTGCTCTCCTACATCTGTATATTGGGCTGCAATTATGAGTATTCTTCGCTATCTTCGAGGAACGATTTATCAGAGTCTCTTGTTTCTATCGACCTCATCATTGGAGCTTCGTGCATTTTCTGATGCAGATTGGGCTGGTGACCTAACTGATCGGAAATCAACTACTGGTTATTGTGTATTTTTAGGAGATTCACTCATCTCATGGAAAAGTAAGAAACAAGATGTGGTTTCTCGCTCTTCAACTGAGGCAGAGTATCGTGCTATGGCTTCTACTACGTGTGAGATTGTATGGTTACGTCGGTTATTGGTTGATATGGGTGTTTGTCTTTCTTCACCAACACCGATGTATTGTGATAATAAGAGTTTTATTCAGATTGCGCACAACACAGTCTTTCATGAACGTACCAAGCATATTGAGATTGATTGTCATATTATTCGATATCATCTTCAGCAGCGCACTCTATCCTTGCCATTTGTCTCATCTTCGATGCAACTTGCAGATTTCTTCACAAAGATGCATACCTTAAAGCGTCACCGGTTCTTTCTTGGCAAACTCTCGATGCTTCTGTCTACACCATCGCGAGTTTGAGAGGAGATATTAGCATTTGCTTTTGTCCCACATTGGAAAAACACATTTGTATCTCATGTAATAGACCCTATATAAAGGGCTTTACTTGCTTTTTTTTTACTTGCATTTTTAGCTCTCAAGAATAATATTATTTTATTATCTTGTTATTGCTTTGTAAGAATTTATGTTATGAATAAAAGACTTTCATAAATTCTATCATTAACGATCCTGAATTGCATGACATTTAATCAATTGCAGGTAAATGTTTTAGCGGCGTTAAATACTACCGCTAAAAGGAAAATGTATTCCACTAAAAACCTCTTTTGATGTAGTGTGAATATGTCGCAGTGGCAGAGCTAAGCGATTCAATTGAATCCGCTAATGTGTGAATAGGAAAAAATAACTTTTTAATATATTTATACATTATTGAATTCGTTGACAAGTTGTAAATATTGCATCCAAAGACGTACTGTACAACAGTACAAGTAGAGAAGGCAATTCCAAATTTGCTTTTCTTTTTTCTCCTCTTATTCCAAAGGTGGAATCTCCCACCCCAGGAGCCCCCACACTCCGGTCCGACAGGTCTGTGAAGGAGGTAAATCATGGTGATTCAATTGATTTCAAAGGTTAGACCAGTACCACGCTGCGTACAAGGGGCCCTCCTTTATTTCAAGAAGAAACCCCCACACTGCCGCTGACGGGATTCGATCTTTGGTCTCTTATTCCAAATATCCCCCTTGAAACCAATTGAGCTGCCCAAATTTGCTTTTCTTTTTTCTCCTCTATCCTATGAGGAAGGGATATACAAGTTTACTAGTCAAACATGTCAAATATTTCCAGCCAATGAAAACTATGGTCCACAGCTTTGGAATATAATGAGCTCATCCCCCAATATTAAAGGAAGAAGCTGATCGTAACAAAGTGGGGAATTAAAATGTAATCTTGACTGTAGCAGATGTAATATTTTGATCAAGACAAAATATTAAATGTTGTTTAAGACGAAATAAAATCAATAATAGAAGAGAAAAACGGCTGCTACAAGGTTTCTTCGTTGACCAGTCATTTGGAAGCATATGGGAAAGTCTCTGAAAGGACCCATCAAACCAAGGGAAGAGACACAGTAATAATTTTGACTTTTGTAAAATTCAATAATTTTAACTCAATCTATGTAATTATATTGAAAATTATACTATTTAATTACATGCAAATAACCTATCTAGACAGTAGACATTAGTAGGCAAAAAATATTATACTAATTAAAAGTTTAGCTCTGTCTCTGCATTCAATTGCTAAGTGCATGTATTAGGTCAAACTGAAGACACGTGGCAGAGAGACACGAGTAGATTAACCCTAATTAATTTATTACGATAACAAAATTGTATAGGAAAATTAAGCGCAGTTCTAGAAGGCTGAATAAATTAACCATTTAACCAAAAATTGGTGGACATAAAGCAGATTCCAATTTCTTTTATTGTCTTCACAATTTCAAACTTCCAGAACACCTTTATAGTAAAAAACCACGGAAAAGAAAGAAAAAAAAAAGAGATCGAATCAATTAGTCAACTAGTGGTGGTTAAAACATAATTTTCCACTCTGAAACCTTCCCAACACCTTCGCCAAAGCCCTCAAAACGCCACACCCCAGACAACTTGGTGGCTAGCTATAAATATAGAAACACATCTTCCATTGCAAACATAAAATTTTCTATACATCAAAAATGTTAATTTACATTCTTTAGTTGCATATTTTTCATATTGGGAGCAAAAAAAAAAAATTATTGGAAGTAAAGATGGGAAATTGTTTGAGACATGACTTGGAATCTGTGGCACCAGTGACAGGTTTAGATGCAGAGAAAGAAAGACTGTTGTGGATGAACGCTAGTAATAGATATAATTTATCATCATCATTGAATAGTAAGAGAGGGATGAAAGTGAGAATAACAAAGAAGGAGCTGGAGGAAATGGTAGGAAGAGTGAACATGCAGATGCAGGGTGTTACGGTGGATCAAGTGTTGTCTGCCATGTTGATCAATTCGAGGGAAGATGTCTTTGATCATCCTATTAAGCGTCAACAATACTCATGGCGTCCCGTTCTCCAAAGAATTCCTGAGGTTTATTAAAAGTGACTGTCACGATTAAGAAGATATATGGATACAAGAGTTAAACAAAAAAGTGTAAACCTTAGAAATGGATCGAGAATTTGGATGAAGAATGCATAGAATCATTCAATATGTTACTACTTTTTTTGTGGTAATGAATGAATGCTAATTAAAGCATATATAGATTCAGGAGATATATTTTTCTTGGAATTTCTGCTTAGAATTGAAGCTTTAGATGCCTCGGTGAATTTTGGGCTTATAAAGAATTGAAAAAAGATAGAATTAACTAATGGAACATGCATTTTTGTGCATAAGCTCTACAAGAAAATTGACCTTCCCCTTTTAATTATTTCTTTAGGTAGGATTGTCTAAGGTGTTCATGACACGCAATTGAAGACAGAAATACAATCCTTGATAGCTCTACTTTCGTTTAAAATTTATTTACATCTAAAAAAATATGTTTCAAGATAAACCTGATGATAAGAGTCGTAGTTTAAAATTTCTTCGATAATATAAAGACTCTATGCGTATCCACACCAAGATCGATATTTTCTATCAACTCTTTGATAAACGGAACTCGCGAACAAATTGGATTAAGATTATAATGCTGAAATTTTTCTCTCTTGATTTGGTGTTAAACTCACACTTTCACCCAAGTGTTTTTTTATACATAAAAATTATTTTTCAACTTTTTCCATAAACCCTTTATATAACACCACCTATAAACCTTTTTCCTATTTGGTTAAGGTGATGATTTACTTGAGGTTGAGGTTCAAGTCAAATTCCATAATAAGATTTTTATGAAAAAAAATCATTTAAAAAATAAACAAACCCCATTCTAAAAGGGTTTGCACGCAGCAACAATGGAAATCCAATTCCTAATTGGAATTCTATTAGTCCAATTTTTTCTAATATTTTTCGTTTGAAAAACATAAAAGTCCTTATGGACTTTCGTTGCTGCAGCATAATACCAAACTTACTTTTATGACATTATTTATATACTATATATAAATAAGTACCAAATATATATCATATATATATTTCAATCAAGATATATAATTTAATTTTTTATCCAAATAGAAAACTTATTTTATTCACAATATTAATTATATTCTCTGTGCTAGCAAAAAATATAATAATATTTCATTTGGACTAATAATTTTATTTATTTGACTAATTAAATTCTCTAATTTAATTATCAAACAATAAAAAAATTAATCCATTAACAAAATCGGGACACTCATTAGTGTGCGACCCCATAGGTTCATTACTAAGCCGGTAGTAAATTGATCATATCAATATATTAATCAAGGGTGGCGTCTAGCAACAATCCTTAGCGACTGGATAGCATGAAGTATACAATTTACTCTCAAGAACCTGTTGAAGAATGATGTAATATTTCCTTCTGTCCTTATAGCTCCGGATCACCCTAGGATATGACCTAACTGTCAAATCTCAATAGGTAATCAAGTATGTGTGCATGTAATACTATAATTGACTATTGAATTACTTAAGAAACTATTTTCTTCTTCCATTCAATTGCCCTGGCCAAGGTCTTAATTAGTCGTTTATAATTCATCACAACATTGAGCTTAAACTCATTACCAAGAGTTTACAACTTCCATCTTAATCAATCATTAATTCTACAAGCATTTAATCATATTCAATATCCTTTCAACCATCTCCGTAGGGACATGAGTTTTCGGTATCAAAGTATAATAAATAACTTGTTAATTACTATGATGATCTCAGGTCAAAGAAAACTCTTACATCACATTCCTCAAGATAATGTCTCATTAACAGCTTATGATAATTCTAACCATTATGAATTATCCAACGAGTCGGTTCAATGATCATATATCTATATGCATCATCTATGTATATGATTTAGTTAATGAGATCAACTATCTTTATATACCACCACATACATATTGATCTAACTGGATCTCTAATATCCTAATTAGTAATCCTACAATCAAGAATATTTTTAGATTAAGTTATAAGAGAGATGACTCTCTCATTATCACAATCTCCATCATGATGTCAAGTCCCAAAACTTTAATCAAGAATCTTATCATATTTGTAACGCCCCGTATTTTCGGGTAGCGGTTGAACTCATAACGTAGGTGAGTAGACCCGGACCTGGGAAAATTTTCGTTGTACTTGTATATTAATAAGAGGATTAGTATAAAAAAAAAAGGGCGTGATCCCGAAATAATTTTGAGATTTAGTAAGAGTGACGACGGAGTTGAATAATAATTGGGTGTCCCCGAAGAGAGTATAGACTGGTATTTTTATTACGGGAATTATGATATTGACATATGAGGATTTTAGTAATCGTCGGGATTTAAATAATCGGAGACCGGAAATTTAATTGTATGTATAATTAATTAACTGTGGGATTAATTAATTAAGGAGGGGACAATTTATAGTGGGAGTTGGTAAGTGAGATGTTATAATCGATTTGGGGGTGGCTAAGCCCCAAATCGATCGACCGAGAACAGCGCCCATAAGGGCCTTCCTTCTCCATTTTTTTTTCTCTCCATTTCTTCAACTCCATTAGTTCTTCAAGCTCTCTTCATCTCAATCAAAAATTCCTCCATCAAATTCGAGTCTAGCAGAAGGAGAAAACTCCATTGGTAGGTTCCCTAGAGCTCTCAGTCGAAGTTGGGGGAAATACTGTGAATTTTCGCACAACCCAAAAGGAGAAATTTATGACGTTTTGAACCTTGATTCCAGCTAAACCAAGTTCTTAGACTAGCCTACGTATTTCGAGGTCAGGCAAGAGACCCAGAATTGTTGGAGGAGTTCTGGGGGTCATTTTTGGGGGCCCTGTTTCTGCGTTTTCTGCTGGTCGGACGCTATGTCGAGCAAAAGGGTTTCCCAACGATTCTCGTCAATGTGTTTAATGAGGTAACCTTCCTTGTTCTTTATAGTTTGTACAATTTTCAGAAGTCATTCTTGCTATTAGTTCTAAAGACGATTGTCGAAAATACGAATTTGGGTTGGGTATCGTTAGGACTGCTGTAATTGGGAGTTACTGGATTGCATGTGAAATTGTGGTACTGTTTTGGAGATTTTAGTAGTATAAAAAGGAGGATTAAGAGAGTTGGATGTTTCACTACTTACATAGATTTCGATATAGAAGGAATATAGGTTCTACGCGTTCAAGGTGTTCGTTAGAATGTCCCTAAGAATCTGTTTTTAATGTGTTGATTCGATTATGATGTAATTCGTCCGTATGATGTAGATAATCATTCTTAGAGCTTACAAGAACCCGTGGAACTTAGATAAATTCGACAACAAGGTTGAAGTTCTAAAACGAGGCATACTCTAATATTGAGTTGATAGTTCGTCTAAGAGGTATGTGAAACTCTTACTTCTTTCTTTTTGGCATGATTTAATGAAAGTACGGTGGACGTACTAAATTCTTATACAGTTTAATTCCTAATGAGGATTGTAATGAGAAGTGCCTATGATTTTTCAGCAAAGAGTTTATTATGACTTTATTACAATGAATTGATTGAGAGTCAAATGATGATTTTTACTTACATATGGTTACTCATGACATCTACTCATGCTAAGTGTTACTACATCACCTCACCGAGTCCCGGGCCGGGTTACTACTCGTGCACAACCTTGCATTGTTCACCGAGACCCTCACTAGAGGGCCGGGTTACGTAGGATGGATCCATAGATGAGAGATGATTTTACCGAGTCCCAGCATGGGCCGGGTTATGATATGATTCCACTAAGTCCCGCATTAGTGGGCCGGGTTACGTTACAGGTATATATATGTATATGGACATGCATACATGTTTTCTTGACTTGACTCTCATTTTTATAAGGCACAACTGACTTTTATGGTTTATGGCACAGTTGGATTTGAATCCTTATTTTTATCTTGATCTTACATTTACATTGGCTAATTATGATCTCTTTACTGACTTCATGTTTTACATACTCGGTACATTATTTAAATCGACCCCCTTTCCTCGAAGTGCGTTTCATGCCCGCAGGTACATGTTTTCAGTTTGGTGAATCTCAGGCCTAGGTTCCTACTCAGCAGATTGGAAAGCTCATTTGATCCAGGGCTTTGTCATTTTGGTACCGAATCGCTTTTAGACTTATGTTCGTATTTAGGGGCACGACGGGGCCCTGTCCCGTCATATGTCGTTATTCTTCTTATAGAGGTATGTAGACAGTGGTGGGTTGTACTTATGTAAGGGTTATGACTCTGTTTTAGTCAGTTATGCTATTGTATTCCGATTTGGGGTGTTTCCATGTATATACGTTAGTATCTGTCGGCAGCCTTGTCGGCTTGCTTGTTATATTATCTGTTGGCAGCCTTGTCGGCTTGTCTGTTATATTATGTTGGCTAGTTGTGACTCCTTAGGAGACTGGTGCATTCGGGGGTAAAGGCAGCCTTGTCGGCTTGCCTACCCTGGCATATGTTATTATTGCGACGTTATGCTGCCAGATTTCAGACTCATTAAGGGTTAGTTGGATTATGTGTCAGGTGAGTATAATGACGTCATTAGGGCAGTTAGTCGCGGCCCGTCGGGTCGGGTCGTGACAAAAGTGGTATCAAAGCAGTTAGTCCTCGGAATGTCTACAGACCGTGTCTAGTAGAGTCTTGCGTATGGGTATGTTGTGCACCATACTTATACGCAGGAGGCTGCCGGACATTTTGGATTGGTTTCTATTCTTCTTACTCTAAGATCGTGCGATAGAGCTATGTTATTAGGTTATTCCCTCTTTGACGTATTAATGTGTTACAACTATGCCTCCAAAGCGGCAGCCGCTGAGGAAGACAATCCGAATTCGAGGTTATGAGAAACTATCTTACTCGTATACGGGAAGAAATAATGTAAGCTTGGGACATGGAATATTTTTGACTCTTAGAATATTAGATAATCGTTGAGACCTTAGATATACAAGGCCTTCTTGAGTAAAATATCTTATGTTTGATCTGCGTTAAA
The DNA here is from genome assembly GCA_029783415.1 of Anisodus acutangulus. Lineage (NCBI taxonomy): Eukaryota > Viridiplantae > Streptophyta > Magnoliopsida > Solanales > Solanaceae > Anisodus > Anisodus acutangulus. Next base: position 20,554,938 of record CM056499.1, read on the forward strand.
GTACATGGTATATGTGAAGTCTATTAGTTGTGATGACTCCTTGATATGCTTATGTTTATATGAAGAGGAATATGAGATATGCCAAAAACTGGAGTCGCTACTGTTGTACATATACGGTTTGTTGTCTCTAGAGCAAGTTGTCTAGATAAGTCCTTGAAATTAGTTCAGTAGGTAGTTGATAGTCGTTAACGGGTTGTCCTACTTGTGGATGGGGCTTAGGAGTAGATGGTCCTCTATATGTTGTAATGTTACCCTGTTTAAGTTGATGTGTTCCAGCTTTTCTTATGAGTTATGCTATCCATGTTATGTATAAATGTATTTTGTCTTGGTTATACTTCTTTCGGAACAGGGTGGTCTGTTAATGTCCCTGTACAGTATGTGGGTTGAGTATAAATCACTTGTGTTAGGACCTATCTTTGCCAATTTTGCTCAGTGGGACTACCTCTAAACAGTTAATTAGACTTGCCTAGATATCTTTTATGTTTGATTAAAATTTCCCCCGTAATTGCCTTTGCGTATCATAATGTAGAATGCAAAATGTTCTAATAACCCAAGCCTGCGTTTTACCTCTTAAATAGGGAATATACTCGTATGCTAAACATGTTGTCAATAGCTGCTTAAGGGGGTGGAAAATTGAGTATTTACAGACTTCCAGGAATGACTCGCTGCTGTAATAAACGGTTTACTTATTTAGTTAACTATTAAACCTTGAGTATATTATGCCAAGCATTATGTAATATATGTGAATATTGGGCAACTTGTGACTACTCTATTAATGTCTAGCATGTTCAGTTGATGAAAACACTGTTAGAGTATTGTGTGACGATTATTTGTGTGTTAAGTGGTGGTCTTGTTAAGTTTAAGGGTTATTTGACCTTGTATGACCCGTTTAAATGATTGAAGGGCTTAATATTTTTATTTATTTATTTATCTGCCTATAATAAGGGAACTAAGATTTAGCATAAGGATGTTGTTATAGTAATGATAGGATCACCTAATGAATTTGAAATGGATGTGTGTCTTGTTTAAGTGCTGTCGTGATCTGAAGGATAGCTTAGGAGCCTATTTGGTGTATGTTTTGCTGGTTAAAGGGTCATACCTATCCTTGGCTTGTCCCAATGGTCTTAGGTGGTCTAATACCCATCTGGACATAACTATTTAAAATAACCTTGTCCCTTCCTTATGTGCATAACTCTGCATCCAGTTTGGTTGATTATTTATGCCCATGTTTGTATCTATGTGCTGATTAAATCAAACTGTTAAGTCCACCTATTCCCATGTCCGCTACTGCAGTGTGTCTACCCCCTTCTCTTTTCATGTAAATTTGGTAGATAATATAAGATCATTTGAGTTTTGATAGGCATCTAAATCACATGTAGGAAAAAAATGAATGAAAAATGAATATCTGAGTAGTTCCTTAACTAGGTGCATTCCCTTGCCTCTGCCGATTTGGTTAAGTTATTAAGTGAGTAGTGATGAGGTTAGCATGACATGGATTGGCAGGTTGGATTGAAGTTGGGTTAGCATGTATGGGTTATTTAAATTAATGTGATGACCAATATATTATTTTGGAAACTCGTTTGGCTCTCTGTAAGTCGTTTGGTCATATTATCTACCTAAAACAAGCGCCGCTAATTAAGAACAAGATTAGTTGTCCTATTTAACAAAACTTGTCTTATATCGTCTGATATGATAATGTAAAACTAGAAGAGAATAAGTTAAGTGGGTTGATATGGTTGAGGTTATATGATGTGATTTATGATGGGAATTGATAAAGGGTAGCTTATGTGATGAATGTGAATTATGAATATTACCTAAATTCCGAGCCTGCTTTACTGATTTTGGGGTATGTTAGAAGATGTGACTAAGCATGCCTAAATAAATGGTTATATGTTTGGATTAATCAAAAAGGAATATGTGGATTTTGCATGTTGATTGATAAGGTTGTTGTATAGTCTGATGTAATTTTTGTTGAATCATGAAATGACTTTTATACTACTGCATGCGTAAGTTAAGCAATAATGACCTTGTTTGGATTGATTTTGGAGTGATTAGTGTTGTTAGAGACAATTCCGACTTGATATGAATCTAACCTAAAGTTAGGAGTAACCTATAACTTATTGGTTATAGTAGAAAGACCGGTGTGACTTCTATTACATTTTTTATATAATTACAATAGTAACCCTGGTTGAGTATAAGCTTAGAGAATATGTCGGCTTACAGTTTTTGGTTTTTCCATGTGGTCTCCCATGACATGTTTAGCTTCAATTATGACTACATGATGTCCTGTCTGTGCTATTAATATCTTGTTACTTCTATGGATGCATACTGTGATATGAACTGGATTTTTTTTTTAAAAAACCAAAGGACTTATTTTAGTTTATTGTTGGACTTTATGAGCTTAACACTAACCCAAGAGGTTGTGATATGTCCAAGGGGAAGTTTAGTTCCTAATTTGTTTTCTTAGGTATGTACTTGTTGCATCTATGTTCTTGTAACTTGAACTCTGTGTGGTCTGAACTTTGAAGTTATGTTATGAATACCTAGAAAAGAGTATTTCTGCACCCATTCATGTATCCATGTTATCATTGCCAAGGTGTAAACCAATCCACCTAGTTTAAGTGCATGTGTAAGTTATGAATAAAAGCTTAGGACCACTATGCTAGTTGACGTATGTTCCCAACAAGTTAAGATGACAGGCTTAGGATAATTTCAGCATGCTAGTCTTGAAGAGATGATTCAGAAAGTTCCCATGGATCCTGTGTTTTACTTTTGTGGATTGTTGGTATGCAATCTCTTAATGCACCTGTTTTGACCCCTGGATATGCAGACTGTTTATGCTTAAAGTAGTGGTAAAATGACAGTTTGGGAGCCTGTTTAATTAGATAAAACTGACCTAAGTGAATATATGTGGATGAAGGTGTTGTGGTAGTTTAAAGTTAACATGTGCAGTTAAAACAAATCATGATGTGCTAATTTCAGACTTGTACATATACAGTGACAGTTAACTTCATGCCTCAAATGTTGTTAAACTCAGCATGGTTAAGCCCCATTTCTGCATACTTAACCAGAGTAGGTTGCATTTAGTTACTTGTTTTTATGTGGCCTAAGGACCAGCTTGTTTAGGAAAGGTCTAGCATGTTTAGACTAGTTTTGTTCTCTGATTAGTCATTGTTTTCTTCTTTGCTACTCATCCCTGTGGCTCTTTAGACATATATTTATTGCCTCAGTTGGCACAGATATTGCTGCTCTTTTTAGCCTCAAATATCCTATTTTCAAGCATATTGTGCTCTCCTAGTTATCTACATCCTTTGTTAAGATTTATGTGGCTCTTAAAATACTGGATTCTGAGTTATAGTTGCTGCTTGTTTACTGGTTGCTGCTACCTGTTGTCTTGGTGCCCTGGACTGCTGAAAAATTAGTAGGCCTGTTGTGCCTTTGAGGTAAATTATGGTCATGTGTTGATGTTATATTTTGCTGCACATATAGCCTTGGGGGACTGCCTTAGGGTGCAGAAAAAGGCTGCTAATCTACTGTGCTGTAAATGCAAAAAAAAAAATTTGATGCATTCTGTCTCATTATAGTTGCTGTTAGGACTGTTTGGTTATGCTTTAAGGCTGTTATTGGGCTGCTATTTTACTGTTATTTTCAACTGTAATCACTGCTGTATTTTGGTGAAATTGTGCCCTGCACAAACACATGTTGTTGCCTTTATTTTGAGGCAGCTGTGGGCTGTAATTCTAGGCAGGGGCAGAGTGAGAATAAGCAGTTGTGACTGCTGCAATGGCCCAAACCAGTACCAAAAAAAAAGGGGAGGAATGACAAACCAAACTGGTGTAAACACTAGCAGGATCTGATTTGGCCATGAGATGATAAAACAGTTGAGGCAATTTTAGACCTTGAAGACTGCTATACCTTAGTCATTAACACTTACTTTGGGTATGACTTGTTGCTGAATTTTTTTTTTTTTGGGCCATTCCATTTTTGCTTAACAAAAGGCTGCATTCTTATCCAAGGTGCTGCAGTATATGCTCTGCAGTACATGTTCTTGATGAGCTGCTGTCCTTTCCTTACGGATAAATCAGGTACTACATTATAGGAAGACATTTTGATGTGTTGTGTAAGGTATAGCTGAGTGAAGTCTTGGTTTCTTTGTGCCATGGGATAAGTAGTTGCTGCATTGTGACCAAATTTTGCTGCTACCTAGTTGCTGCCTATGGTACAGATTTGGTTGTTGTGCTAATAATATACTACCTACTTAGGTGGGAACTCATCAACCTTTTGACTTCCTATACAAGCAATTAGCTAGATAAAGATTGCTTCACACTGGGTTCTAAAATTGAGAGGCATCACTATGTGTTTATTTAGTTTGTATATGAAACTTGAGTCTATCCCTTAGAAGTAGTTATGGATGGATATGTATCTTCTCACAGTTTAAAAGATAGTCTGAATTAATCCCTGAATGTCGTACCCCTTGTTTTTGATGAATTGGAATAACATTTTGTGTATTCATTTTATATGGTATCAAAGGTTAGAAATGTCGTACCGACATTCGAGGACGAATGTTTCTAAGGGGGGGAGGATGTAACGCCCCGTATTTTCGGGTAGCGGTTGAACTCATAACGTAGGTGAGTAGACCCGGACCCGGGAAAATTTTTGTTGTACTTGTATATTAATAAGAGGATTAGTATAAAAAAAAGGGCGTGATCCCGAAATAATTTTGAGATTTAGTAAGAGTGACGACGGAGTTGAATAATAATTGTGTGTCCCCGAAGAGAGTATAGACTGGTATTTTTATTACGGGAATTATGATATTGACATATGAGGATTTTAGTAATCGTCGGGATTTAAATAATCGGAGACCGGAAATTTAATTGTGTGTATAATTAATTAATTGTGGGATTAATTAATTAGGGAGGGGACAATTTATAGTGGGAGTTGGTAAGTGAGATGTTATAATCGATTTGGGGGTGGCTAAGCCCCAAATCGATCGACCGAGAACAACGCCCATAAGGGCCTTCCTTCTCCATTTTTTTTCTCTCCATTTCTTCAACTCCATCAGTTCTTCAAGCTCTCTTCATCTCAATCAAAAATTCCTCCATCAAATTCGAGTCTAGCAGAAGGAGAAAACTCCATTGGTAGGTTCCCTAGAGCTCTCAGTCGAAGTTGGGGGAAATACTGTGAATTTTCGCACAACCCAAAAGGAGAAATTTATGACGTTTTGAACCTTGATTCCAGCTAAACCAAGTTCTTAGACTAGCCTACGTATTTCGAGGTCAGGCAAGAGACCCAGAATTGTTGGAGGAGTTCTGGGGGTCATTTTTGGGGGCCCTGTTTCTGCGTTTTCTGCTGGTCGGACGCTATGTCGAGCAAAAGGGTTTCCCAACGATTCTCGTCAATGTGTTTAATGAGGTAACCTTCCTTGTTCTTTATAGTTTGTACAATTTTCAGAAGTCATTCTTGCTATTAGTTCTAAAGACGATTGTCGAAAATACGAATTTGGGTTGGGTATCGTTAGGACTGCTGTAATTGGGAGTTACTGGATTGCATGTGAAATTGTGGTACTGTTTTGGAGATTTTAGTAGTATAAAAAGGAGGATTAAGAGAGTTGGATGTTTCACTACTTACATAGATTTCGATATAGAAGGAATATAGGTTCTACGCGTTCAAGGTGTTCGTTAGAATGTCCCTAAGAATCTGTTTTTAATGTGTTGATTCGATTATGATGTAATTCGTCCGTATGATGTAGATAATCATTCTTAGAGCTTACAAGAACCCGTGGAACTTAGATAAATTCGACAACAAGGTTGAAGTTCTAAAACGAGGCATACTCTAATATTGAGTTGATAGTTCGTCTAAGAGGTATGTGAAACTCTTACTTCTTTCTTTTTGGCATGATTTAATGAAAGTACGGTGGACGTACTAAATTCTTATACAGTTTAATTCCTAATGAGGATTGTAATGAGAAGTGCCTATGATTTTTCAGCAAAGAGTTTATTATGACTTTATTACAATGAATTGATTGAGAGTCAAATGATGATTTTTACTTACATATGGTTACTCATGACATCTACTCATGCTAAGTGTTACTACATCACCTCACCGAGTCCCGGGCCGGGTTACTACTCGTGCACAACCTTGCATTGTTCACCGAGACCCTCACTAGAGGGCCGGGTTACGTAGGATGGATCCATAGATGAGAGATGATTTTACCGAGTCCCAGCATGGGCCGGGTTATGATATGATTCCACTAAGTCCCGCATTAGTGGGCCGGGTTACGTTACAGGTATATATATGTATATGGACATGCATACATGTTTTCTTGACTTGACTCTCATTTTTATAAGGCACAACTGACTTTTATGGTTTATGGCACAGTTGGATTTGAATCCTTATTTTTATACTGATCTTCTGTTTCTGTTGGCTAATTATGATCTCTTTTACAGCTTCATGTTTTACATACTCAGTACATTATTTTCGTCGACCCCCTTTCCTCGGGGGGCTGCGTTTCATGCCCGCAGGTACATGTTTTCAGTTTGGTGAATCTCAGGCCTAGGTTCCTACTCAGCAGATTGGAAAGCTCATTTGATCCAGGGCTTTGTCATTTTGGTACCGAATCGCTTTTAGACTTATGTTCGTATTTAGGGGCACGACGGGGCCCTGTCCCGTCATATGTCGTTATTCTTCTTATAGAGGTCTGTAGACAGTGGTGGGTTGTACTTATGTAAGGGTTATGACTCTGTTTTAGTCAGTCATGCTATTGTATTCCGATTTGGGGTGTTTCCATGTATATACGTTAGTATCTGTCGGCAGCCTTGTCGGCTTGCTTGTTATATTATCTGTTGGCAGCCTTGTCGGCTTGTCTGTTATATTATGTTGGCTAGTTGTGACTCCTTAGGAGACTGGTGCATTCGGGGGTAAAGGCAGCCTTGTCGGCTTGCCTACCCTGGCATATGTTATTATTGCGACGTTATGCTGCCAGATTTCAGACTCATTAAGGGTTAGTTGGATTATGTGTCAGGTTAGTATAATGACGTCATTAGGGCGGTTAGTCTCGGCCCGTCGGGTCGGGTCGTGACAATATTTAATCAAATAAGTGATAATAACAATATATGATAAAAGAATATCATATGCCATAAATTTATATTAAATAAAGTTCACAAAAATATCTTTGAATCATCAAATGTGTGATTGAATCTAGGGCATATCAACTATATTCCTACCAATCTCACACTTGTACTAGAGCCAATCGCTCATGTACTTCATTCCCAATTTCCGCTTGTGCTTGTCCAACTCATTTGCTCCCAAAGCTTTAGTGAATTAGTCTGCTGCATTTTTCTTTCCATCAACCTTTTGAATTTCAATATCCCACGTTCAACAATTTCTCTTATCAAGTGATACCTCCGCACAACATATTTGGATTTTTGATGTTATCTTGATTCTTTTGCTTGAGCAATAGCACCAGTATTGTCACACAATAATGGAACAACATCTTCTATCGAAGGAACCACACCTAGTTCAATTAAAAACTTTTTCATTCATACAACTTCTTTAGCAGCTTCACTAGCTGCTATATATTTTGCTTCAGTCACGAAATCATCTACTATAGCTTGGTTTGAACTTTTCCAACTCATTGCACCACCATTTAAGGTGAATACATAACCAGAATTAGATTTGCTATATCCTTGTCTGAGCTAAACTTGCATCAATATAACCTTCTAGTTTCAATTCAGAGTCTCCATAAATGCGGAATTGGTCTTTAGTTCTTCTTAAGTACTTAAGAATGGTCTTAACCACTTTCCAATATTCCTCATCAGGATTTTCCTGATATCGACTAGTCACTCCTAGTGCATAAGCCACATCAGGACGTGTACATGTCATGGTATATATGATGACTCACACTATACTAGCGTATGGAATCCTATTCATGTGTTCTCTCTCTTCGGGTGTTTTAGGATAATCCTCCCTAGTGAGGGTAATTTCAGTGCCTGTTAGTAGATAGCGATATACCTTTCTAGGATGGTATCGATTTACATAGACTGGGAAAGCTCAAACAACCTTTTAGATCTATCTCTGTAGATTTTTATTCCCAATGTATAAGTTGTTTCTCCCAAGTCTTTCATGGAGAATTGTTCAAATAGCCAAAAAATACTTTTAATTATGGTACGTCATTCCCAATGAGTAATATATCATCAACATACAATATTTAAGAAAATAATTGTGCTCCCACTAACCTTTTTATACACACAACCTTGGAGTAACTGATAAAGTTGATGTCATGTGACCTGGAGGTCACGGGTTCAAGTCGTGGAAACAATCTTTTTGCAGAAATGTACGGTAAGGCTGCGTAAAATAGACCCTTGTGGTCTGTCCCTTCCCTAGACCCCGCATATAGCAGAAGCTTAGTGCACCGGACTGCCCTTTAAGGTTCTTCTTCGCATCTAACAAAATCAAACTTTTCAATTGTCTTGTGAAAGCGTATGTTCCAACTTTGAGAAGCTTGCTTTAGTCCATAAATGGACCTTTGTAGCTTGCAAACTTTTTTATGATCTGATGGGGATATGAAACCCTCAGGTTGTGTCATGTACACATCCTCTTCCCACTCACCATTAAGGAAAGTTATTTTCACATCCATTTGTCATATTTCATAATCATAGTATGCTGCTATAACAAGCAAAATCCGAATTGATTTGAGCATTGCCAAGGGAGAGAAAGTCTCATCATAATCTATTCCTTCATTTTGACGATATCCCTTGACAACGAGACGGGCTTTATAGGTCTCTACCTTCCATCTGCTCCAATCTTTTTCTTAAAAACCCATTTACAACTAATAGGTTTTATATCCTTTAAAGGTTCAACTAAAGTCCATACTTAGTTGACCTTCATGGATTTCATTTCAGATTTCATGACAATTTGTCATTTCTCATAGTCAGAACTTTGTATTGCCTCTTCATAAGTCTTAGGATCATCATCGTTATGATCAATCCCATATGAAACATCATCTTCCACCATTAGATTCAATCTATATGGTGCATGACGTTGTCGTGTAGACTTTCTAAGAGGTTTTTGTACAACTTGCTCACCTTGTATTGAATTTTGTTGTTGTTCAGTTTGATTTAGAATTGGTTCATTAACCTGTTTTTGAACTTTATTAAGTTCTTGAACTTCAACCGTTGAAGGTGGCAACTTTCTTGTTAACTTCAGGAAATCCAATAAAGGTTCATCAACTTGTATCTCATGTTCTTGATCTTGTGTTGATTCATTAATTTCTTGAACTTCATCAAATTCTATTTTCTCACCATTATTTTCTTCTAAAATAATTTTTTTTCCTAAAATGGTTGCTCCTCTTGCCACAAACACTTTATGGTTAGAGGGGTGGTAGAAATAATATCTCATAGTCTCTTTGGGATACCCAATAAATCTACACTTATCAGATCTTGAGTCAAATTTATCAGATTACAATCTTTCAACATAAGCTGGACAACCCCAAATTTTAATATGTTTAAGGTTAGGCTTACGTGCTTTCCATAGCTCATATAGTGTTGTAGAAACTGACTTAGTGGGGACTTTATTTAGTAAGTACATTTTTATTTCTATAATTGGAAAATCAGTGAACCCCATCATAGATCTCACCATATCTAATAAGGTTCGATTCCTTCTTTTTGACCCACCATTATGTTGTGGTGTTTCTGGAGTTGTCCATTGTGAGAGAATTCCGTTCTCTTTGAGATATTTAGTAAAATCATCATTGAGATATTCTCTACCTCTGTTAGACCTTAGTATTTTGATACTTTTACCGGTATGTTTCTCAACTTCACTATGAAATCTTTCGAATGTTTTAAAAGATTTAGCTTTGTGTTTCATAAGATACACAAATCCATATCTTGACATATGATCAGTGAATGTAATGAAGTAAGAATATCCACCTCTAGCTTGAATTTTCATGGGTCCGCAAATATCTGTATGAATTAGCTCCAATAGTTCAGAAGCTCTCTCTCCACTTTCAGTAAATGGTGATTTTGGTCCAAAGGTATGTATCTCTTTTTCTCCATAGCTCCAAAGGTATGTATGATTTACTTGACTATCTCTTTTTCTCTTAATACAAAGGACATGCATAATCGAATTAGCATTCATATTAGGTAAGACATAAATACTTCATTGGAGATAAACATTCACATATAAATCATTACCACAAAAAATCGTGCAAATGTCATTCTCAATAACAACGAAAAAACCACGCTTGTCCAACAAAAAACTGTAATTATGTTCGAAACAAATTTAGGAACACAATAACAATCTTTTAAGATAAATTTTTTGTCAATAGGAATTATTAAAGATATTGATCCTACGGCTAAGGTCGCAACTGTTGCACCATTTCCAACTTGTAGATTAACTTCTCCTTTCTTCAAGCTCCTATTTATTTGAAACCCCTGCAATACATTGCAAATGTTATAACAACTGCCAGTATCTAATACCGACAGTGAATAATCAATAATAGTTAAAGAAATCATGAAAACATTTTTCATTAAAGTCTTACCTTGTTTCTTTTCCTTCAAAGTTGCAAGATACTCTTTGCAATTTCTCTTCCAGTGTCCTTTCTTTTTGCAGTGGAAATATTCTGCCTCAGAATGGTCAACTTTTCCTTCTTTGCTTTTGGGTTTGCTCACACCAACCCTAGGCACAGTAGGCTTCTTTTTGGATTTTTGCTTACCCTTATCCTTCATTTTAAAAGAGTTACCAACCAAAATAACATATCATTTCTTCTTCTCAGATGTAAGTTGATTCTCATAATCAATTAACATGTTAAGTATGTCATGAAGATCACAACCCATTTTATGCATATTGAAATTAATAACGAATTGTGAAAAGGATTCAGATAGTGATTGCAACATCAAATCTTGAGAGAGCTATTTTACAAGTTTGCACCCCAACTTTTCAAGTTCTTCAATAAGATTAATTATATGATTGACATGGGGTCCAACTGGAGAGTTTGCAGTCAACTTGGATCCAAACAAAGCCTTAGACAACTGATATCTAGTTGTCCTACTCTGGGTACCAAACATCTTCTTAAAATGTCCAATAATTTTAATTGGATCCATATCTTGATGTTTCCTCTAGAGTATAGAACTCATAGAAGGGAGAATGATGCATTTAGTAGTAAGACAATCTTTCATGTATTTATGATAACACATGGTGCCCTCCGCATCATCCTCATCTTAGACTTTCTTTTCAGGCTTATCGATCACATCAATAATCTTTTCATGCATGAGAACAATTCTCAAATTTCTGTACCAGTCTTCAAAGTTTGGTCCTACCAACTTGTTGGCATCAAGTATATCGCACAGTGATAAAGTAGACATATTGAGAAATCTAAAATAGAAAGCAAAGACAAAAATATAAGAACATATTTACACATTATAATAAAAAATATGGACATTTATATAAAAAATATTTTCACTAATTACCATGCACCTCATTATGGTGTAAAAAATCTCTATTTCTTTTAGTGTATTAAAGGAATCCTTCAAAAATATTTATTATCCCCCTAGTAGTCAGGTCGTTTCCCACACATACTGTACTGGTAGATACTCTTACCAATTGTATCTCTATACAACTTCCTTAAATAATAACATTTCTCACTTTTAGATTTCAACTTGTTAGTGAGCATCTTCTTAACATAAGCAGTGCCCCCATGGTCTCATATATTTAAGAGCTGACTTCTTGCCACACCATATCTCATAGGGTGTCTTTTCTACTGACTTGGAAGGAACCTTGTTCAGAACATATATTGAGGTTTGTATAGCATGTCCCCAAAGATATGTTGGTAGAGCTGAGAAGCTCATCATGGATCGAACCATATCCAATAAGGTTTGGTTTCTCCTTTCGGCAACACCATTCATCTGTGGTATTCCAGGAGGTGTCCACTCTGATTGAACTCCATGTAGCTTTAAGTAATCCAGAAAATCCTTGCTCAAGTATACACCTCCTCGATCCAATCGAAGGGTCTTGATACTTGTTTCAAGTTGCTTCTCTACTTCTGACTTGTACTCTTTGAACTTCTCAAAAGCCTCATATTTGTGTCACATAAGATACACATATACATACCTTGTGAAGTCGTCAGTAAAAGTGATGAAGTATGGGAAGCTCCTTTAGCTTGAATCGAGAATGGCCCACATACATTAGTATGGACCAACTCAAGCACCTCCTTGGCTCGCACACCTGTCCCAGAAAGTGGTTTATTGGTCATCTTTCCTCTCAAGCAAGATTCGTAGTTACCATAAGACTCTAAGTCAAATGGTTCGAGGTAGTCTAACTTCCTCAACCTTGCTATCCTTGATTCGTTGATATGACCAAGTCTGCAGTCCCATAGGTAGGTAGAGTTTCTATTACTTATATTTGCTTGTTTATTTTGTACATTGAATATTTCTCGACTACAGTTTAGTGTATATAATCCATCCACAAGAGGAGCAGTTCCATATATAACATTATCAAAAGACAGTACTTGACTGCCATTATAAATATATGAGGAAAAACCCTCCATCTCCAAAACTGGGATAGAAATGATATTCCTCGTTAACGACGGTACATAGTAGCAATCATTCAGTACAAAACAATAGCCAGAAGGCAAATTTAATCTATAAGTTCCTACGCGCTCAGCATCCACCCGTGCTCCATTTCCAACGCGTAGGTCTACCTCTCTTGGTCCAACCTTCCTGCTATCAGTTAGCCCCTGCACATTTGTACAAATGTGTGAGCCACAAGCGGTATCCAATACCCAGGAATGAGAGTTATTTATAGACATATTTATTTCAATGACGTACATACCTTGTCCACCAGAGGCAGAAGCACCTGGTGCTTTTCCTCCTCTTGGTGCCGTGCAGTCCTTCTTCCAATGCCCCTTCTTGTGGCAGTTGAGGCATTCATCCATAGCCAAATTTACCTTATTCTTCTTCACACCTCCCTTAGGATTCACAGCTGAGGGTGCAGCGACTGCTTTGCCCTTCTTCTTCTGCCATTCCTTGACTTTCGGCTTGGGTCGGCTAGTAGAGCTCACCATGAGCACAACTTTGCCTTTGGAAGTGGAAGACTCAAAGGTCTTGAGCCTGTTGTGCAGCTCCGACAGACTCGCCTTCGTTCCATTCATATTGAAATTCACTATGAAGTTCTCAAAAGAACGAGGGAGAGAGTTCAGGATGAGGGTGGTAGAGACATTCTTTTCTAGCTTCGTTCCAATTGAAGCAAGCCTCTCTATCAGCCCTATCATCTTCAACACGTGTTGCGAGACCTGGCCCCCTTCATTGAGCTTACACTTAAAGAGTTCTATTAGTAACTCATATTCCATAGTCTGGGATTGTGAATAATAGACTCTTCAAGTGTTCGAGCATCTCATTGGGACCCATGTTCTCATGTTGTCTCTGAAGTTCCATAGACATGGAAGACAAAATCACGCACTGTGCTGAAGTGGCATTATCTAGGTGTTTTTGGTAAGCATCCTTATCAAAAGAGGCATATTCAGCAGAGTCTGTCGTAGGGACTGTTGGGAACATCGTGTCCAACACGTATTCTATTTTCTCTTATTTCAGCACTATTCGCAAATTCCTTAGCCAGTTAAGGTAGTTAGGTCCAGTAAGTTTGTATTTTTCAATCAACATTTTAAATGATAAGCTCGACATCTTTGATAATCTGAAGAATTAGATAGACTGGAAATCAAACTCAAAATTTATTTCCTATTACACATATTCGTTTAGGCTACTCAACATGACCTTTTATTTAATTAGCTCACACTATTTTAACATACTTCTACGACCCCATTGTAGAATACAGACCTAAATTAATTGAAGTCATAATGGGCTAAGATCCAAGCCTATGCTATCTCCGCGTTTGCTTTGGCTGATAACTTCAATAACACATCTTGGTAGGTTCTAAACCAATTGCAAAACTTATTTGCAACTCTTGGTTGATCAAATATTACATTTAATCTTGCGTCCTTAGATTAGTCCGACACTTTGGCGGCAAGATTTGTCTAAGCAAGTCAACCCCATTACACGACTGTGTTTATGTATCTAAGTAAATTTAGCCTTTGTGAGCAAATACTTTGGTGTAAATACCCACAAAAGTTTATCGTTTACCTTTACATTAAAATACATCTATGAAAGAGTCTGGGTCCTCGTAGAATTAGAGAAAATGCTTTGGCATAAATACTCGTATCGCCGAGAATGATTTTGCACTTTAACAATTATAATGGATGACGCGTTTTAATTTTAGACTTGTATTTAAAATTTTAGGGAACATTTTAATTCAGGGTTTTAACCAAGATCAACTCTTTTACGCCATATCCAATATGACATCTTAATATCATGCAAAACTAATGCCACATGTAGTTGGGAACTGTCAACCCAATATGCATGATATAAGATGGTTTAATCAAATACTGGGCGCCGCCTGCCCAGACAATTATAGCGAACGCTATTATAGTAATTTAAATGACAAACGATTTGACATTTAGCACATAAACAATATACTTATTAAATAATATACTGTATTATAATAATCTTGGGTTAAACATTCTGAACTCTGATTTTTTTTGTTTCTGGACAGGTGGGGCCGCGGCGCTAATCATTAGGGCCGCGACGCCACTGAGGCAGAAGCCTTTCGGATTTTGTAAATGCATTAGCGCCGCGGCAATGCAGAGGCGGTTTTTCAGTTTCTGCAAATGCATTAGCACTGCGGCGCTCCACCATGGAGCCGCGACGCTGTAGAGGCAGAAACCTTTCAGTTTTTGCAAATGCATTAGCGCCGCGGAGCTCCACCATGGAGCCGCGGCGCCTACTGTTCAGTGAGTCCAAATTTTGAAATGAAGCATTAGCGTCGCACCGCCGTCTTGAAACCCTAGCAAGCACCGCGGCGCCGATGTCCTGACAAAACGTTTCTGTGTTGATTTTTCAAAATCGTTCGAGCCCTAAATCCAATTTAGGGATCAAATCACAGGTCATTTATCATCACCCACCATTATCAATAATGCACGCATCGATCATCATCCGTCTTTACCCGTTCTTAGCCGTGCACCGTGCAATGAGCCGGACAACTCACTTTTGGCTTACTTCGAGTTAGAGCGGAATGACTTCCTCGAGTTAGCGTAGGAGATAATTTTGGGTGATATCAAAAGGTTAACATTTTGTCAAGACATGTAGGATTTCAAGAAGCCTTGTTTTAATTCAATTTTATGTTTAACTCATATTATTATTTTATTCAATTGTTATATAACCATTGAACCAGCCTGGGCTCTGATACCACTGTAGGGTTTTGTTGTGTTCAAAACACATAAGTAAGGCACAACGGAAGTTAAAATTTTATTTTTACTTACCCCAACAACTTATTCTGGTGTGGTTATATGACAATAAAACTTGCAATCATAAAGCATGAATACTTACAGGTTGTATTTATCTGGAATCTTTATCTATTATAGGTGCGCACGCGAATGCCCCTACGATTGCAAGCTCCAAGCTTCAATGTATTCTTCATTTGGAAAGCTAGGAAATCCGGCAGAGGTTCGAGAGAGTGTTTTAATTATGAGTCTCTGAGACTTAGAATAATGATATGAAATCAAGTGTATGAATAATGAAGTGAATGCCTGTATTTATAGGTAAAAATTAGGTGTTTAGGGTTTGACATTGGGCCTGGCCCAAAAATCGATGCATAAGGTCATTAGCGCCGCGACCCTAGGGTATGGGCGCCGCGGCGCTTGACGTGTTCCTGCAATGTCTCGATTTATTTTCTGCAAATTCTTTATTAAATCCAAAATCCAATTTTGACTTAATTAAAATAATCATTATTCATTTAAATAGCTCGATTCTAAATCGAATATTTAATGCTCTCTCAATACATCCTTAGATCGAAAGGACAATCAACATAGTGTGACCCTACATGCCTTCACATATCGACATTAATCAAATTAAGGTCTACGCGGAACTCCTAGACGGCGCCGCAAGACGAACTCAATATGTGAAGTACGTTTACACGAATCCAGTAAACTTAACCTCTATGTGGTAAGATGAAATCCTTTCATTCACAACACACCCGATCAAGCTTAGGATTTGTCAAGTGTCTATCCAAATGACTTAATCATTGTATCTCATCTATATTAGTTGACAACTAGACCATATTCTAAATATGTCTATTGCGTTGGCCAACGACTTAGTCAACCTAATATCACTGAGAATCTAAGTGTTCTCTCGAATATACATTCGAGGAATGAATCCTAATCTTGGCTCAACTACCACCTTTAATCCACATCGTAATGTACCCAATACAAGCCGTATCTCAACCTATAAGGCATTTGAGCTTAGGACAGGATCAAGGTACATTACTTTGTAGACAAGGTGCGTATTGACCTCAAGTCTAAGGACTTTTATCTCCCACACGCTGATCATACTTTAGACAAGTATAACAAACAGTATATCAGCACGATATATCAATACTTCCAAAGTATCCATGTGTCAATCACGAGTAGCCATTACTCGTAGCAGGTGAGACATACTACATCCTCTAAGGATGTGATGCAGACCACATGTCGACTTATGACATATCATCGATATCTCATTCTCGATGATCATTAGTCGATGCTATTTTAAGAGTTACGTTATAATATTAATAACTCACACTATTAATAACAGCGTAACCTCCGAGATGCATATTATAGAATATTATAAACAATCAATTAATAATTCAATAATTGCAAATGAAAAAATATTAATCTCCATTAATAATAATACGAATATGTATAAAATACATTTATCCTAATACAGATTGTCTCTAAGACATAAATATACTTTCACTACTTGGGATCAATCAATGTAAAGGGAATGTAACAGGGATTCTTTGTATAATCCTTCTCATTCACAGTGGAAAGCTCTTTCTGATTTTACCCCGAGGACTTAGGCTTGGATGAACCTCTTTAATTATTCTTGTGTTATTTCTTCTTTTTTATTTGATGTTATTGTATAATGGTGTTCTAGTTACTTACAATGAATATACGTGAATTTAGAGGGCGTTTTTTTAAAGACTGAAATGTCTGAATCTGAATTTAATATTAAAATAAAAGTATCATCAAAGAATGTCATGCCTTCCGGTGGAAAATAAAAAAAATAAAAAACAAGACTACATGTTTTTTTTCTTCTGGTAATTTTTATTGGTTCGAAAATTGGCTCGTGAAGAGTGGAATTACAAGTCAATCACCACTATATATATATATATATTTTTTTTTTCTTCTTTTTTATTTATGCATCTTGCGCATAAGATTTTTGCAGTCCCTGCCTAATTTGCAACTAAAATTAGAAAAAATAACTCTTGACTCCCAAACCAATCACGTGAAATAGGATGGAGAAGTAATATTTTTCTTTCGTTGAATTTGAAAATTGTAATGTCTTTACTTCTTATCAAAGTTTGTACTTAATCCTTACAACTTTTATATATATCCAAACAGAGATTATGTTACTCCCTTCATTTCATTATAAGTGATTTTTTAGATTTTTTATTTTGTTTATAAATAAGTGGTGCTTTAATCTTTAGAATTTCAAAAAGAAATTAATCTTATTTTTTTATCCTTATTTACATAACCAAAAATCAGTAAATAGCTTTTCTTTTTTGAACATTTTCTTAAAGATTGTGTATAAATAAAAAAAATTACTTATTATGAAACATAGGAAGTATTAAACACTTCTTTTTAAGGAAAAAAAAACTTAGTGGCCGGCAAGAGATACTGCGTTATTTTCGGTAGTTGAAAAAAAAAGCGCTGTTGAGGAAAACAAGGGGGTTATGAAAAGGAAAGTTGAAACAGAAAAACATGCACACATACCCCAATATGCAAACAATAAACAGAGTTTAATCCCCTTTGGCATTTTCTGATCTGAGGAATAACTCTGACACAACATTATTCTCCATATTCAACTTTGCCACTCAATTATCTCATTTTTGCGTCTTTCTTACAGTCCAAAATCTTCATTGGTGTGATTCAAAATAAAACCTTTTCTTGTTCCTCCTAATTAAACCATTTCTTTTAACAAGAAGAAAAACTATCTGGTCACGTCTCAGTTGTCTATATTCATTTCATTCAATTTGAACCTGTATTCAATATTGTCATTAAAACAATCTTATAGGCTGTGCAGAAATGGGTGGTTGTTTCAGCAAGAACAAATATGCACAGCGAGATGGTAAAGGATATAGGCAAAGAACAAGAAGAGGTGCATATCAACATTACCAACATCCAGTTTATTATCATCATAACTATCCAAGACCACCCCAAGAGAGGCCCTATAAGCCCCATCCACAACCTCAACCAAAGCCCCAAAAACAACAACAAAAAGATGTACACCAACCACATATTCAAGAACAAAGAATAGAACAAGATACCATATTGTGTAAGCCATTTGATGATATTAAAGCACACTACACACTTGGGAGAGAATTGGGTAGAGGTCAATATGGAGTGATTTACCTTTGTACTGAGAATTCAACTAGGCAACCTTATGCTTGTAAGTCAATATTGAAGAGGAAGCTTGTGAGTAAGAAAGACAAGGATGATATTAGGAAAGAGATTCAAATTATGCAGCATTTGAGTGGACAACCAAATATAGTGGAATTTAAAGGTGCTTATGAAGACCAGTATTCAGTGCACCTTGTGATGGAACTTTGTGCTGGAGGGGAATTGTTTGATAGAATTATTGCCAGGGGATATTACTCTGAAAAAGATGCTGCTGATATTATCAGACAGATAGTGAATGTTGTCTATATTTGTCATTTCATGGGTGTTATGCATAGAGATCTCAAGCCTGAGAATTTCTTATTGACTAGTAAGGATGAACATGCAATGCTCAAGGCTACTGATTTTGGACTTTCTGTCTTCATTGAAGAAGGTGATATTCTTGACCCTCACCGTTTTAATAGAAGATTCAAGTTATATACACTGATTATATATAGGTTTTTTACACTATCAGTCTAGTTTTAACCAATGATAGTAGGTGAATTACTATTTTTACCAGATTACCAATTGATGCTTATTATGAAGATTTACTTATAAGTGTCTTATAAGTGATCCGATTGTAAGGGCAGCCCGGTGCATTATGTTCCCACTATGCGCGGGGTCCGGAGAAGGACCGGATCACAAGGGTCTATTGTATACAGCCTTAACCTGCATTTCTGCACGTGATCCGATTGTGTAAAACAAAATATTTTTTACACCAAAATTGCATAGAACTTAAACCCTTTAGATATTATAGTAGTTCAGACTGAAAAAAAATTGTTGTGTTTCTGAGTCGCTAACTTGTATTAGGTGTCTTTTCATGTACTTTTCAGCCTTCATTGCTATTAAGTTTTTCTGTCGATGTATAATAACAAGGTCATTTTTGTTCCAGGACACTAACAGTATCATCTAAGTGAATTTTTTCAAAAGGCTGAATTTTGACAGGTGTACCATCTAAAACAAACTCAGAAGACTGACCAAATCTTTTATGGAAATGTAATCAAATTGTTATGCCTGAAAAAGAATGGAATACCTCCATTTTACTCTCCTAGTGTATGTAGAACCTAAGAGGAATAGTTGTGAATCATACATCACTGCATAAAACTTTTAAATTCAAAGTTGTATCACACCTACTTGCGGCTTTTTGTAGATGAATGCATTTCGTAACTTACTGTTTCACCTGCTAGGTTAAACAATATTTATGTTACTAGATCCCCAGTGGTTAGTATAGAGCACTTGTCAAGTATGTGCCATATACTGGAAAATAAATGTTCCACTGAACTTTTTTTAACACCCCTAATCAAATGATTCACTGGTGTGAGTAAGGCACTAATGCTGTGAAATACTGTTTCTTCTAGAATTAAGGCATTTTTGCAGAGGTCAAGTATTTTTGAGGGAAAAACGAGAATAATGGGTTCACTTTTAGAGCTGTAAAGAAGCTGATGGAAGACTCGTTTATGGAAATCAACGGCACAATAATGGACTTTTTTCCTTAAGTAAAATCGGTCCAACACCATGTCTAATTGAATGTCAAAATGGAAAGGCCCTTTCCTTTTCCTCTTTTCGACAGCCATTGATCTATAACAGAAAAAAGAGATAAACCCCGCAAACAACATATATGCAGGAAATAGAAAAACCAGTCTGGCCCATTAAATTATCATCAAGAAAAACAACAAGTCAGGTAAGAGTGAGGATATAGTGGATCCAAAACTTCATGATCTAAAATTGATGATGGAAGCTCTTGCTATAGTAGACATGAGATTGCATGAATGATCAGCTATTTTGATTCCAGAAGGATTATTACAAATTTATAAGGGGGACTACTACTTTTAGACACTTCTATAAGACTTATTAGCTAGAATAAAATTTACTACATCATTTCATGATGTCAACCAACCAAGTTATCCTTGGATGATATGATCTTCATGTGGTAACCTGAATTAGTGGCATTGTATAAAATCTTAAGTGAATGAATGAATTTGAAGTTAAAGTTACTAATACGCACAATAAGCATCACAGTATATCCTAATAAGTTACTAAAATATGTAGTACATCATAGTTGATCCCACCATTCTTGTATTTGTTTTTAAAGCAGTTATCAAGCCATTCTTGACATAAACTATCCTTGTTTCCTGCGCCGTGTTTTTTAGGATCTACACGATTCAAATTCATGTTCATTTATTGATTTCAGGTAAGGTGTATCGCGATATTGTTGGTAGTGCATACTATGTAGCTCCTGAGGTATTGCGGCGCAGTTATGGAAAGGAAGCGGATGTATGGAGTGCAGGTGTTATTTTGTATATTCTACTTAGTGGTGTACCTCCATTTTGGGATGGTAAGTACAGAGATAAAAACATTACAAGATGCTGTACTGGGTGTTATTTTCTGCACTTCTTTTTTAACAGGTCTTGCCAAATCTTTTCAGAAACTGAAAAGGGAATATTTCATGCTATACTAAGAGGAGAAATTGACTTTCAAAGTGATCCATGGCCATCCATATCAAATAGTGCCAAGGATCTTGTTCGCAAAATGCTAACACAGGATGCGAAAAGCAGAATCACATCAGCCGAAGTTCTCGGTATATGTCTCTATCTATCTCTCTCTACCTCTCTCTCTGTGTGTGTTTGTGTGTGTGTGTGTTTGTGTAATCAAAGGCTACACCTTATCATTTCATATAGTACTTATTCGCCACAATGTGGTTTATATGGGCATGGAGAGCAATCATGGGTATTTTGCTCCATAGTGTGACTACATACCGAGTATACAGGAAAGGGTCAGAAATGTCCTTAACATATTAGAAATGACTCAAAATTGCCCTCCTTCCACCCATTGGGTCAAATTTGCTCCTAACACTATTTTTAGGACCAAAATTTCCCCTCCATTAACGGCACAGTTATGTGCATTTTATTAATCTTTTATTAAACGCATGACGTTTATTTATTGGTCCACATAACATTTTGACCCAGCACAAAAGGACCCGACAAAGATAATTTAAACTATACAAAGAAAGCAAGCTCTTTAGAACATAAAAAGATAAAAATATATGTTACTAAATGTCAATCCTTTTTCTTATTCACATGCTGAAAATCACAAAGATAGCAATTCTTAGAGAGCCATTTTCCTTTAAGTCCATCTTTCGTTGTTGTAGCATCCCAGAAAATCTCGTTAGCTTTAAATGATTCTTTGTACTAGAATGGTTCCATTTAATTATCACAAATTACTTGCTATTGAATTTTGAGTTATTTCTTAAATGTGACATTCTTATATAAAGGAGATAAACATATATGTAAGCGCGTGGATTATAAGGATAAGGAAAATGGAGTTTATAATTTAATGAGGAGCTACAGGGTCGACGTTTGAACCACAGATAAATGCTGCCACAATCACCTTAAAAGCCTCATATGTGGATGCCGTCATCAAAATAATGTTAAATCATTTTCGTCTTATAAAGTGTTCTCAATGCATCGTCAAAACTCCAACATAGCTGTCATGAAAAGATAATCACTACAACGTGTCATATAAAGTTCAAACTGATCTGTCATCAAAAGTCGACCTTATAGTTCCTCAATAAATTATAAAGTCCATTTCTTAATCCGTATAACCACATGCTTACATATATGTATATACAACAAGAACAACAACGTAGTTAGATAATAACTCAAAATTCAATTGCAAGTAACTTGTGATAATTAAATTGTGCCACTCAAACATTAAGATTCATTTAAAGCTAACGAGATTTTCCGGGGCACTACAGTCGTTCTACTTGTTCATAAAGCTAGATAATAAAGCATGCTCTAAAGTCTCCAAACAAATCAACAACACTATCTCTTTTTTAATTTATCTTGAACTGAAACTTAACATAAAATATCTCACAAATATCAACGTTGTTCCCCTGTTTGTTGATGAGATTAATTTATTGTAGTATCAATTATCATTTAAACAGTATTTTCTTTTTGTCAGATTACGTTTACACAAAAAAGATATATTTTAAATGAAGAAATATGTCGGAACGTCCTTTCATGAATGTTTCTTCCCTTGTCAAAACTTATAGCAAGATATATATTTTTTCAACTTTCAAATATTAGGAACTAATTTATAGAGCAGAATATATAAAGGGTTCTGAAAGAAATAATCCCTCAATTATTTTCATTAATGAACGAGTATATATACAATTTATAATTTCCATAATAGGAAAATTCTATTCCTATTCTACTCCTAAAACTTTATTCTACTTGTACAATTATTCTACAATTATGGTAAGTGTACAATACTAATTAATTACAAACTAAAGTCACTAAAATCTGCTCCATAAACCTTGATATACACAACTGTATATGCCGTGTATATCACGGCTAAAACTATTACGGATACATGTATATTACCGTGATATACACTGATGTATATGTCGTGTATATCACAGTATATTCTGTCACACCCCCGCAGTCATAGCGGATGATCTTCGTACGCTTAGACTGTTCCTATAATCTTCAAAAAGGACCGAGGGAAGACCCTTAGTAAAGATGTCTGCAATTTGATACCTGGAAGGGACATGACAGACGCGTACTTGTCAACGAGCTACCTTTCGCGAACAAAGTGAATGTCCATCTCGATGTGTTTAGTGCGCTGGTGTTGAACCGGATTTCCAGAAAGGTAGACGGCACTAATATTATCCTAATAAACCAAGGTAGTTTTCTGAATGGGACAATGGAGTTCCAAGAGAAGATTCTGTAACCAACAGGATTCAGAGACCACATTGGATACCTTTCGATACTCGGCCTCTGCACTAAAACGTGATAAGGTAGACTGTCGCTAGACCAAGTTATTACCAAGAAACATACAATAGCCAGACGTGGAGCGTCGGGTATCCAGACAGCCACCCCAATCAGCATCTGTATATGAGACAAGTGTAGACGTCGATGAAGGATATAAATGTACGCTATAGTCAAGTGTCCCATGTATGTATCGAATAATGCGTTTGAGCGTATTCATGTGCTCAACCCTAGGATCATGCATAAACAAGCACACCTGCTGTACAACATACGTAATAACTGGTCTCGTGAAAGTAAGATACTGAAGAGCCCCTACAGACTGCGATAGTGGGTCGGATCCTCGTATGGTGAACCGGCCGCAGCACCCAGCTTGGGTTTAGTATCAACTGGAGTGGAAGTAGACTTGCATGAGGACATACCAACTCGCTCAATGATCTCAGCTGCATACTTCCGTTGTGATAAGAATAACCCATCTGCATGACCCGACCCGAAACGCTGTTGATTGGTGTCGTAAGGACCCGAGAAACTGGGCCTGTGATTGGGCTGGACTGGAGCCCAATTTCCCGAGAAATAATTAGGTGGGAAGTAGGCGTTATAGGGCCACTGGCCGCTGTTCCAGGCCCACTGCCAAGGGGCCCAGGGCTGGGACCAGGCGGGATGGGTCCCAGTACCACGAGGCGCACTGCCATTCCTACTATTCTGTCCGCCACTGTTGTTGCCTCCGCGATTTTTGCCATTATTTTTACAGTTTTGACCCTTTTCGCCACCATCCCTGTTGCGGTTTGGGCCGGAATTGTCAACAAAACCATTAGAATTATCGGATGAAGTCATCATCGCCACGGAACTCGCGCCGGTAGCCGCCTTTTTTGCCAAGACGGCTTCTTCTAACGTGAGCATCGAACGGGCTTGATAAAAAGGGGGAAGCAGATTACTTTGTCGGAGTAGAGTCCCAACTCCATTATAGGCCTGCAACCATTTGTTGAACGAGACGATTATTGGTCACAGGAGCGCCAACGTTACGGAGTTGGTCCGCTAATTCCTTGAGTCGTTTACAATAAGCTGAAACATTCGGAAAATATTCCATGCTGACTTCTGAAAATTCTTGCTCAAGAGTGACAACTCGGGAATGTTGGTTATCCTGGAATATGTCACGCAATCGATTCCAGGTAGCCATTGCCGTAGTGTCTGGTTCAATGATCGTCTGTAAAAGGTCTGTAGAAATAGTGGAGTAAATCCACTGAAGGACGGTAGCATCAAGAGTGATCCACAACTGAGGATCCTCAACGGGTGTAGGGACAGCGGGAGGAATTATGTGATGGAGGACTTGATATGCGATTGCGTGAATTTTGAACAATTCTGCCCACGTCGCATATTGGAAGTTTTCCATGACAAGAACAATAGGGATGTGGTTCTTGATGTTGGAAACAGTAAGGGCCGGATGAAACATGTTCTTTGACGTAGACATAAAGAAAGAACAATAGGTGAATGAGGGATTTGGAAGAAAATTTGAGAAGAGAGGAGGTAAGGGGCACAGAAACCGAGGCAGCGGAAGAGAGGAAAAATCGGTAGAAGCAAGTTAGACCTAGACTTCTGATACCATGAAAGAAATAATCCCTTGATTTTTCTTCATTAATGAATGATTATATATACACTTTACAATTTCCATAATATGAAAAATCCTATTCCTATTCTACTCCCAAAACCCTATTCTATTTGTACAAGAATTCTACAATTATGGTAAGTGTACAATGGTAATTAAATACAAATAACATGTTACCAAAAAAATCAATATACACGGCTGTGTATACCGTGTATATCACTGTCTCCAATTTGTCATGGGATTCTGTGATATACACAGTATACACAAGGCATTGGATATGCCGTATATACCGTGTATATTATTGTATACTTTCACTTGCTTATCAGATTTCTTCGTCTTCTCAATAAATGATTTGGGAGTTGGGGGGCTTCACTTACTTGAAGCTTGTTTAGTATGCTGAGATTAAATTATGTGCCCTCCTGAAAATTCTTCGTTCTTGCTTTTACAGAACATCCATGGCTTCGAAGTGGAGAAGCATCAGACAAGCCAATAGACAGTGCAGTGCTCTCCAGAATGAAGCAGTTCAGAGCAATGAACAAGCTCAAGAAACTAGCACTGAAGGTAGAATTTAATATTGCAACTATTATTTCTACATGACAAGTGGTTAAATATTGTCTATAGTTTGCCATTACTTAGAAGTTAGAATGTCTCTTTGACTTTCATCATTGTGTCTTCAGCAGTAAAAGTGAGATGAAGCATTTTCTAGGGACGATCTAGAAAGTATAACTACAGTCAAGCTGATGTTCATCTCTTCAATAAAGTTGTCACACAATTGGTTAAATTTTCTTTACTAAATAAGAAACTGTAACATCAACTGATTCTTTCCTTCTCAAAATGTTTTTTGGGGTTGAACTAGGTCTTTGTTGGTGTATTCTTTTCCTTCACAAAATGCCGGTATATCAAAGAAATGATTTCATATCAAAGGTGGAGAAATTACAGTTTTTGCAGTTCGCTAACATGTATTTGGATGCCTAAAAAGGCAATGAATGATATAAGCAGTTTCTATTTCCCTTGAAGGTTTTCAAATTTCAACCTCCTGATATTCTGTTAATTGGAATTCCCCAGGTCATTGCAGAAAATTTATCTGAAGAAGAAATTAAAGGTCTGAAAGCTATGTTTGCAAACATGGATACAGACAATAGCGGGACAATCACTTACGAAGAATTAAAATCAGGATTGGCTCGCCTTGGATCAAAGCTTTCAGAGGCTGAAGTTAAGCAACTTATGGAAGCTGTAAGTATGATGCATTTGACTATATTTATCTGTTTATTTGGCTTCCTGTCAGATATGTTAGTCCTATGTATCCTGTTTATGATTCTATATTCCAGGCTGATGTGGATGGAAATGGAACGATTGACTACATTGAGTTTGTTACTGCAACAATGCATAGACATCGACTTGAAAGGGATGACCATCTATTCAAAGCTTTTCAGTATTTTGACACGGACCATAGCGGGTGAGTCCACAAAAGTGATCATAATTTCAGCGTTTCTGGCTTCTAGTTAAGTGTACCTTATACTGAAGCTTGGTAATTTTTCCAGATGCCAATCTGTTAGGATAACTTTGGTAGGAGGCAAACGAAAATTAGATTTTAGCCTTGTTTTTATTGAGTGCTTAAATTATGAGAATGGATGGAGACGTTTCCCTACATGTGGTTCATGGATTGGTTGGGTGTCATCCACAGTTTGTTGATACTTGATGAGGGGGCTGTTTCCAGATGACTCCTTTTAACTGTTGGACCTTCAGGATGTCTAACTGAGAGGTTGATGGAGCCTACTATCATAGGCCTATTTTCACTAGGCAGTGTGGGACAACCTTGATAGTCTCTATGCTACTCATAGCTTCAGTTCTAAACACACACAACAGCAAAAAGACTGCTTGAGCTTGCCTCACACACACAAGAAAAGAAGCAAGTAAAAGGAACACAAGATATGGGAGGCAAGAGCCCTTTACTCTTACTTCACAAATGCAAGATTGCAAAGGAGAATATGCCCAAACACTTATACAAACAATATGTAGAAGCCTCACAAGTTACATGGCTGAATATACAAGGGAATATCCTAAAAAGATGCCTAGACTAATAGCCTGTTTGGCCAAGCTTCTAAAATCAGCTTATTTTGGAAAGTGCTTTTTTCGAAAATGCTTTTCAAATAAATACTTTTGGTGAGAAGCAGTTTGTGTTTGGTTAATTAATTTAAAAAACATTTTTGAGAAACAATTAGTGTTTGATCAAGCTTTTATAAAGTGCTTCTTAGTGTACTTTATTGAAAGAGTTTCTCAAAATAGTGCTTTTGGGGAAAAGCTACGCTTTTTAGCTTCTGAAGAATAACTTCTGCTACTCCGCAGAAGTCCTAATTTTCTTCCAAAAGCTTGGCCAAACACCTCACTTTTTTAAAATAATCACTTTGGTCTCCCAAAAGCTTGGCCAAACAGGCTATAAGGGGAAAGGGTTGTTGGCAAAGCTAGTCAATCCTTGCCTGAAATGGCATGACAACTCTTGGACTTTTGCTGGTTATCGCTATCAGTTAGAAGCAGGTCAGTGCCCCATGCGCCCAGCTGTTGGGGAAAACCCCTAAGATGCATTAAATGCTGGCCATGCTTGCCAAGCTCCTCTCCAAGGCTAGTTCGTTGGCACTACGTGTTTGACTTGTAGATGCTTGATTTGACCTCCCCCTTGATCTAAAGGCGCGAAAATCGATAGTGAAGATGGTGGGTTGTTCTTCCCCGTGGTCAGCTCCCTCAGCATATGTACCTGCTTGCTCACTGGCTTGTCCACCAGTATGCATTCATGTTTGCTCTGGCTGTTATGGGCAGCAGTCATTGCCCCATGTTCGCCCAAAGTTGAACTGTTTCTATAGCCATGAGATGTATCTCTACAAAGATAACAGCCATCATGGTATGTGACTCCCTTTTCTTCTCTTCGTAGTTTTTATGAAATTGAGAAGTCCGGTTGTGGTCTCCTTTGAACTTAGGACCTCGGGCAGGAACAAACATGCCTTTGTCCCCATCTCCACGATCTACCTTGGCAGCAACATGTTTCCCCTTGTCTTTTGACTTGGTGTTGTCGGTACGAAAATCAGTCAAGGACTCAGCCACCACAATAGCCTTGTCCACGTCCTTGACTTACGCCGTTGTAACTCCTGTTTGGCCCAATTTTGGAGGCCGTCCAGGAAGTAAAATAGCAAGTCCTCACTTGTTAGATTTGGAATCTGAAGAGTGAGCTTCGTGAACTCTTTACATAATCACAGATGGAGAATGTTTGTTTCAGCTCCCTCAACTTTCGACGGGCCTCATGAACAACATTTTGAGGATAAAACTGTTGCTTCAACTCCTCTTTGAACTGCTCTCAGTCAGTAATGGAGCACATTCCCCTCTCCATGTCCACCTTATTTCTCTACCACCACAGCATGGCGGTGTCTCCCAGATGCATGGTTGCTGTCCGGATTTTGTCCAGATCTTGGAAGCTTCGGCAACCACGTTGACGTGCTCAATATAGGCATCCATTTCTAAATGAAGTTTTCCACATCTTGAGCGCTTCTTTCACCCTGAACTCCTAGGGTTTAGGAGCCTCAATGCGAGTCTCACGCATAACTGGACCGGCACCACCAGTGAACTTGGCCGCCTCCACCTGCTGCTTCAGGGATTCAACTTCCCTGTGCAATACGGACAACACCTATGCGAGCTTCAGCTCAAGGCTGGATAACCTCTCCTTGTGCTCTTCAGTCAGCTTAGTGATGTTCTCCTTGATGTCTTCCAGCTCCTCAAGAGCTACGTTCTCAAGGGAGATAAAGTTTCCTTCAACGATCTCAATACGCTGGTTCAAGGCCACCAAACCAGCCTCCGCGGGGACTATCCTCTCGTCTAACTGGCCTAAGGAAGAACCTTCGCCTTCCTTCCATGAACGGTACAAGCCCTTGTCATTGTCTCTGCCTGGCGTTCTTCATGTTACATCTTTAGGGGCTAACACAAGGCATGTGCGACAATTGTGTTGTGTGCAAGGCACGTGCGGAAGTTGTGCTAGAAGGTTGAAGGCTATCTGTTCGTGGGACATGGCTTCAGATCCTGGCCTAGTGTTTTGCTTGTTTTGTGCAGCCTTAGCATGTGCCAAGAGCGCCTCTGCCTTTTAACTGCCGCTGTCAGCCCTTTATTTTGTATTGTTGTTAGCTAAGGCAGATTATGTTGTAAGCCTTCCAACTTGAGATCGTTTGTATATTCCGAGAGAGTAATAAAAGGTAGGGTGATTTTACCCGTAATTCTGTGTGTGCTTTGTTTACTAAGTTATGTAAATAATCCTAAGTCCCAAACGAAAGACAGAAAAATGTAAGGTTGGGTTGCTGCGTGCGAGTGACTGCCGTACAGTCTTGATTGCAAAAAATTGACCCTGTAACATGAAGTTCCTACGCTTGTTAAGTGAGTAAGGCCCGATCGACGACCTTTAAGCCAAACTGTTTTGTAAAATGCTCACCTATAAAACCCTGAGTTGAAGAGAGAAAAATCGCACAGAGAGATACCAAGTAGTGGGCCAGCCGTCATAGGAAATCCATGAGAGAGCAATCCATCGGTATTGTTAAGATAGGAGAGCTCTTTTTAGTGCTAAATAGGGTCAACTTAGATGATATGTTTCATAAATAACAAGTTAATCCTGCTTAAGAAATCCTTATTTTACGGATTTGGTAGGATCTGTCTCAGGCATTATATTTTCACAGATCATTCCTTTGAGAAGTTCACTTTTTTATTTTTGTTAATGTGATTCAGCTTCATAACAAGAGACGAACTGGAAAGTGCTATGAAGGAGTATGGTATGGGCGATGAGGCCACCATCAAGGAAATTATAGCAGAGGTGGACACAGACCATGTAAGTATTTTCAGATGCAATGTTTAACATTTGTAACTCTATTATGATACTGGATTTTATCTATACTCTTTCACTTAAACAGGACGGTAGGATCAATTATGAGGAGTTCTGTGCAATGATGAGGAGCGGAACACAACCACAAGATAAACTATTTTAGTTCCTTGAAACAGTAACCTTGCAAGCAGAGATGTTCAGAAGCCAGCATGATGGAGAGAGCTGGGCTGTGAGAAGAGAAGATTCAGAAAAGGTGGAAGAGGTATTCTTGATGTACTTGTTATACCTGGTATCTCCAATATTTTTTTACTTGCTTTGACTACCTTGGAAAGCAATAGAGAACAGGAAGAATTTTGGTGTACATCAAATTTAAAGCAGAATAGCTCATATATGTATAATTTATATTCATTCCGCCCCAAAAAGAATGACAGTATTACTATTTGAGAAATCAAACTGTTTTTCTTTGATTATGATTTTTTCAAATAATTTTTAACATTTTTAGCAATAAGAAATCGTGATTTATAGTACTTAGAAATCAATGTCTGATATACAAGGATAGTTAAATATGCTGATCTCGAACACCGTATCGTCCTTTCATTTTTTTGTCAAAGAGGAAGTAGATTCTTTGTCTTGCACAGATCCAGTTGTAATTTGTGCATTCTAATTTATTTGATATTCGAGGGGAACGGATTTAACCTTATTATTATGATTATAATAAAATAAACAACCTCATATGTTTTAAGCTTCTGAATCTACTCAAAGTCATGGAAATTTAGTATGAACATGTGAAGGGGATGAAAAGTGTATGTCGACCAAGGAACTTAATTATGTTAAAGTTGACTGATTTGCATTCAGCATTCCATTCTATTTCTGTTGTAAACCAGGGAACTGAGTGGTTTCAACTTTCAATAGACACTATACCAACTAACCAGTTATTTTGTAAAACTACTTCTGTTACGCCTTTTACTGAACCTAAAACTACTGATGTTCAGAGAAGCAACAGCTCCTGGACGCCCTAAAAGGAGAAAGTAAAACAGGACTTGTGTTCGCTTTACCTTATTCTTTTCCTCATTGCATCAACCCTCATTAAGTTGAAATGAGAAGAACAATATCAACATGCATTTTCATTCTAAAATCTGTCGACTTTTGTTGGAGGAAACGATTATCCACTTCAAGATCAAAACTCTTAAGGTGGTCAAAAGATTTAAGGGTATGTTTCCCTAAGGAGATGTTCAGATAATCACTGGAGCTAGAGCAACAACTCTGGAAAGCAGGGTTCCAATGTTCCTAGCCAATGCGACATTAGGTGAGTTCTAGGAAAGTAAACAATTTATCATAACTCAAAGTTAAGCTTCTCTAACACCACCCACAAAACAGATTGAAGCCTTTTGCTTCAGCTCAAGATATAAGACTGATGGGTTGATGACCTTTCTGAATATTTGGTGTTCTGGTCTTTCAAGCTATTCAACCTATAACTAGCTTTAGAGTGTATTGGTGCTGTGTTTCTATGCTTTCACACTTGAACTAAGAACTTGCTCAAGGGAGACATATGTTGTGCCCTTACAATACCATCTCAATTCTTGGAAGGAAAATTCCAGATTGCGATAAATTGATAGCACAAAAGCTCCATTACATTCATGAACAAGATGTCTTTTTATCTATCACCTGTCTAGTAGTGCCTTTGCCTCTTAATTGTCTGCATTAAGTCTTGATAGTGTCAGATGATTTCAACTTCCCTTTCTCCTCTACTGCATTCAAGTCCTCTACTTGTAATAGCACTCAAGGTATAATCTAGTGATTGAGGAAATGGGAATGAAGGATTCGAATTCTAGCATTAAGGAGATTCAAGCTCACTGTAGCAAATCTTTACTGATCCAACAGTAATCTTTATGATGTGTCCCCTTCAGGATAGAACAGCCCGACCACGTCGTATAACTCAACAAACTCTAGATAAAGATGTTGAGTCCAAAGCTCCGTCAAAAAACACCTTCCTTCAACTAAATAAAACTCTTTTTAATTCACTTTTTTCATGTACTCTATATTTTTTTCTCTACTAATCAAAAGCCAAGAATGATTTCTATTTATAGGTTAAGAAATTCATCTTTGGAGTGATTGGATGAGTAGTGGGAGAGGGATAATAATTTAAGTAGATAATAAGATAATTATGATTTAGAGGTTATATGAGTTAAAGAATGTGGTGAATTAATATTCTAATGGAGAGAAGAGTTACAAAGGGAATTAATTCACATCCTTCCGCTAACTAAAATGAATAATGAGATGGTGATCAAAAGAATTTCAAGGGGAAAAAGTCCACGCCTTCTGCCACTAACTAATTGGATAAAAAAGCAACTGAAAAGGCACTTTAATATAATATTAAAATGCTTAAAATAAACAATAAATTTCCACTCATTTTAATATTAAGATAAGAGAGTTTACGAGAAAAGGTAGATTATTATGCCTAATGAAGGTGTGCTCTACATTAAACATACACTTAGTAAAATTATAATCTTTACTCTAGAGCCGTAGTGGTCTCGGATTTGAACAATAACTACTTAAGAAAAATAAAAAACTACTGCTTACACATAATAATTAAGGTGTTGAGATGAGCTTTAACAGCCAGCACATTACCGCCTTGTGTTATCCCGATTTTATTAGTGCTTTTGAGAATGAGCCCAATTCTCATAGGAAGTGACATACTTCTTATAGGAAGTAGGCCAATTTTCATAGGAAGCGGCCTACTTCCACACTCACATAGGTGAAATTTGTCAAGAGTGCTCTTGTAACTTAACACCCCACTCATACGAACTACATAATTTCATTAAGAATTTATAAACTCAACCTCCACAAATCGTTACAGAATAATGCACTCACACACATAAGGAGAGAAAACAATAGTGCATTTTCACAAGAAGTCATCATATGATTCGTTTTTCCATTGAACCTGGTTATAAGATCTCTTGCCCCCATATTGGGTTTCCTCGTATATGACTCAAGAATTTATGGGCTTCAATTCCATCCTCCTCGATGTGCTCCGGATTTTTTTTCTTGCCAAGACCTTGGTTAATGGATCTGCAAGATTATCACAAGATTTGATATAATCAACGTTAATGGTACCACTTGTAAAATATGATCTCATTGTAATGTGTTTTCTCTTTATAGGTCTGGATTTACCATTATAATAATGGCTTTAAACTCTACCAACTGTAGCGATGCTATCACAATGAATTAAAATAGGAGGAATTGGTTTTTCAAAATAAGATATTTAAAATAATAAATCTCTCAACCAATTCGCTTCTTCACTAGTTGAAGCTAAATTAATTAGTTTAGCCTCCATGATAGAGTTAGCAATAATAGTTTACTTTTTTGATTTCCAACAAACACCACCACCTCCTAAGGTAAACATATAGCCAGTGGAAGAACATGGATCGCCAGATAAAGTGTTCCAATATGCATTAGAAAAACCTTCAAGTACAACATATTTTTTCTAAAACAAGCCATAAATTTTTGTACCAACTAAATATTTCATAAATCTTGTTATGACATGTCAATGTTCATTACATGACTTGCTTGTAAACCTTCTAAGTACTCCAACTGCATATGCAATATCAAGCCGAGTGCAATCAGTCACATATCTCAAACTTCCAATTAAGCTATCATATTCCTTTTGATTTATTTTATCATATCATTTTCACTTTGAATAGGAAATAAGTGAACACTTAATCAAAAGGAGTTACAACATGCTTGCAATCAAGAAAGTTATATTTTTTCAAAATTTTCTCAACATGATGTGACTCTTCAAGAAAATTTTCATCACATGTTTTAGTAATTTTTATTCCAAGAATAAAATCTCCCTCACCAAGATTTTTCATATCAAAATGACTTCTAAGAATATTTTTAGTTTCATCAATAACATGCATGCTAGAGCCAAAAATCAATAAATCATCAACATAGAGGCAAACAATAACATGTGAATTATTCCAAGACTTATGATAGATGTACTTATCACACTCGTTTACTTTAAAATCATTTTCAATCATACAGGAATCAAACTTCCCATGTCATTATTTTGGTGCATGTTTCAAGCCATATAGGGATTTAGTAAGTTTACACACTTTACTTTCTTGGCATGCTTTAACAAAATCTTCGGATTGTTCTATATAAATTTCTTTATTTAGGTCCCCATTTAAAAAAAATACATCCATTTGATGAATATGCAAATAAAAAATTACAGCAATAAAAATCTAATGGATGTAATTCTAGGTATCGGAGAAAGTATAAAAAAATCTAGGCTTTCTAGTTGTTTAAAACATTTAGCAACTAGACTAGCCTTATATTTATCAACAAATTCATCCAATTGCAGTTTTTTCTTAAGATCCATTTTCACCCAATTCTTTTACAATCAACTAACTTTCAAGTTTTATAAGAAATTAGTGATTCTATTTCATCATTTACAACTTCTTTCCAAAAATAGCATCATGAGAAGATAAAGCTTCTTGTAGAGTGAGAGGGTCATCTCAACATTAAAAACATAAAAATCAGGACCAAAATCTTTTTCTACTCTAGCTCTTTTACTTCTTCTTAACTAAAAATCATCATTTTCTTTATTTTTCAAAACAGAAGTAGAAAAACTAGGTAGTGACAAAATATTTTCTTCAGTTCTATGACCCCCACTATTTTTAGAATCAAATGAAAATTTATTTTCATGAAATATAGTATCACGTGATTCTATTATTATATTATCTTCAAGACTAAAAAATCTATAGGCTGTACTATTTGAAGCATAACCAAGAAAAGTACATGTAGTAACTTTTTTACCCAACTTAGAAATTTTGAGATCCATTAGCTTTACATAGGTTAAACAACCCCAAACTCTTAGATATCTCAAATTTGGCTTGTGACCTTTCCACAACTCAAACGGTGTTAATTTAATTTTTTATGAGGTACATGATTCAACACATAACAAGTAGTTAAAATAGTTTCACCCCAAAAACTTAGAGGTGCATTTGACTCAATAAGCATGATATTTGTTAACTCAACAGATTCTATTTTTTTTTTCTGCTACACCGTTAAATGCAGGAGAATAAAGTGGAGTAGTTTCATGATTTATTCTCAATGATTTAATAAAAGAATTAAACTCACTAGACTCATATTCACGGCCTCTATCACTTCTAATTCTTTTTATTTTCCTACCAAATTGATTTTCAACTTCATGGAGAAAAACTATAAAATTTTCAAAAGCATCACTTTTATTTTTCATCAAGAAAACATATGTATACTTTGAGAAATCATCAATAAAAGTGATAAAATATATATTTCCTCCGCGGTTAAAATCTCCAAGTTCACAAATATCAGTATGAACAAACTCTAACAATTCAGTTTTTCTTTCAACTTGTATATGAAGCCTTTTAGTGATTTTGACTTTACTACAAGCCTCACACTTTTCAAAAACATTTTTAATCATTGGGATTAATACTAAACTACTCATGATTCCCACATAACGATTATTAATATGACACAAATGAGCATGTAAAAAATTAGTAGATGAAAGCATGTAAACAGAAGTAGAAACTTTATTCATTTCAACTTGAACATTCCATCACAAGCATAACACTTTCTCACAAAAAAAAGTTTCACTATTACATATTGATATGACTTAATAATTTGTTTGAAGTCTGCTTTATTAAGAAGAAAACTAGACATTAAATTTTATTCTCATGGAAGAAGTAAAAAGTACCTTTTTTAATATTAATACCCTTTCAGAAGTGAAGCTCAACTCAACATCTCCCTTTCCAAGAACTTGAATGGTGTGAGAATCACCAATCATGATAGTTTTTGGGCTCCTAAAAATGAGTATACACTTTGAATCAATCTTTGTCATAGCAGACATGACGGTTTGCATCAGAATCAACCCACCATTCATCAACATTTTCCATCATATTTATGTCTATTATCACCGCCACAAGTGGCTCTTCGGTAATGCTCGCCTGAGGTGCAGGACCACATTTTCGAAACTTACAAAATTGAACATTATGCCCACTCTTGCCACATACCAAACATGGTCCTAAATCTTGAACTTGTTGATTTTGTGCTCGGTTATTGACACCATTATTTTTCTTGGGAGGTCTACCATTATTTTTCTTGAATATTTTGTTCTTAGGCTTCATCGAAGTATTTTTTGTGAGAATTAGGAGCAACATTATCTGAAGTAATTAAATTTATCTTGTTTGTGAAGTAACCTTGTGTGAAGTAACCTTCACTTAGCTAATTGTTTAAATAGAAAGTTAATAGGGTGATGGATTCTTGCCTAGGTTTGTAGTATATCTCATGCATTCTTTATATTCAAAGAGCAGTAGTAGTAGCAAGTGACAGCAAAAACAACAACCAAACAGTGGTAACAAATGACATCAAACAACATCCATAATAACAACAAGCATGGTAGCTAAATGCTTCGAAAGATAACAAATATATGCAGCAACCAGCTCAATATAACAGTGCCAATAACAAAATGTAGCAGCTAATAAGAACAATTTCAAGCCCCAACATTTTGCCTTAGATCTTAACCTTAGAGTGAACATTAGAATGTCTAGAAATTGCTCCAATTACTGTGGCAGTAATTATCTTTTAAGGCTACCATTCTCTCATGAGACAGGAGCCCAAAGTTTAACAGCAAAGTAAAGTCTCAATGTTCGCCACCCATTTGGACAGAAGTACAGCAGCTCATGGTGTTTAGTGTGTCAATTAGGACCTAGAACAGAGACAAGGCAAAATGGTGTAACACTAAGGCTAATACATGTGATACATAAGCAGGACCAAGTCACAACAAGGAGGCAAATTCAAATAATCCAAATTAGTCTTTGAAGGTTCAAGTTTCAAATCAGACCAAACATATACATTGTTAACCAAGGTTGCAAGTATGATCCCTTAACGGAAAAGCAGCCAATTGTTTCCAACAACATGAAAACTTAGCCTTAAATACCAGTAACTATTCAGTTAGTCATGCCTCAATACATTTAGATTCTATATTTTTTTTAAAAGAATAAATCAGATTTGTATCACTAGTTAAAATAACTTGAAGATAGTAAATGTTTCCAACTCTGAACAACAGCCACCCTATGATGTGACAACAATTCCAACAACTAAATACATAGAGAAGAGCCCACAAAATAACATATGTGAAACCATTCATTGGAACCTTCATTTTCAGATAAAGAATACTAGTAGTGTTAGCCTGCCTAACTCAAGTTTAACTTGTAAACACATTTTATATTGTTAGACCACAATAGGCTTGTCACAGCACAACAAAATCAGGTGGTAGAGTTCATGCCGCACATACTCATAGGGCTATCAGATTTGTGACAGGAACAACTTAAAGCAAACATGACATTCATAAACTAACCCAAGCAGACATACTATCACAGTAACCGTAGATAAACAGACCCTTTCAAGTTCATTTGCAACTTAAACTAACTTTAAAACTAGGTGTAATATTGTTACTATATCTAGTAGGTTTACTATAATCAGGCACATGTCCCATAAACGAATTCTGGAAATGAACATAAAAAGAGGAACATGCCATTTATGGGCCAAGCAGTTAGTGAAATCAAGTTGAAACCAATTAGACTAACATGATCCCTATTTTAGACTATAGGCTTAATGACATGTCTCTTTAGGACAAAATCAGATACCAAACTCAAAACATGTCACATAGTACAGAGAAAGGGCAGATAGATTAACTCAATTGCACCTAGAAATTCCTCAACAGGATCAAACAAAAAAAGAAAGACCAAACAAAACAATCCTTTTTTTATAACCAGAGCAAACATTCTATTTTCCAGGATTACATTATCTCTTCTGTAAATGAGTGAGACAACTTCTCATAATCACGAAACCTTTTTACATCATACTACCCTTCTGGCGTATTAATCGTCTGGTAGAAGTCACTTATTTACGGGATATGAATATGAACTAACCGAAGTCTTTTTTGGTAATCGGCATTACCGAAATAGTAACAGGCACGAGTTAAACTCGAATTCTTAAGACTCAGCTCTACTGCACAATCTATGATTTGAAAGAATGGAAATAATTCTAAATGCCATGTAGCCTCTTGCTTATAAGTGTGGCGCGCAACACACCCATAACCAAGACTCTACTAGACACGACTTGTAGACTCCCTAGGACAGACATGCTTTGATACCAAATTTGTCACGACTCAAACCGGAGGGGCCGCGATGGGCACCCGGACCCTACCCGCCCGGCACCATAGATACACTCCACACTTAATCACATTTAAACACGAACAGAGCTGTGATAGATTATAATAAGTTTCAACCCAAAAGCCCCAACTTATCCATTTATATACCAAGGCCAACAAGGCCTTACATGACAACAAACCACAGGACACCTATCTACAGGCCTCTAAAGAGTAAAACATACCACGACCAGACCGCAACTCTGAAATGAATAGAGTGCTCCAAATACCAGCTGAGCCAGCAACCTACTAGGGTGAACTGTCACTCTCTCAATATGAACCTGCGGGCATAAAAAGTAGCGTCCCCCAACAAAAGGGACGTCAGTACGACTAATGTACTGGGTATGTCAGGCATAAGAAATAACATAATAGAGATATATCATAGTCTGAAACAGAAACAACTGAACATCAGTAAATGCCTCTGAGGGCCCTAATACATATGGCTAAATGTATGCACAATATAGTATACATATATATCAGCCTCTTCCGGCATTTTCCTTACCATAACAACCTATGTGGGCATCATACCATATAATGATTAATGAATGTATGCATAATGCAAATGCGGTATACTAATGTCCACATAGGAATCCTCCCATAACCACCTCTGTGTGCATCAGGTTATATCGCCACACAAGGGCATCACATCATCACATCATATTGGCCTCTTCGGGCTCTTTTGTGATAGTCTGTACCAGTTGCAGGTGGTGTGCGTATATAACGCCTTTTTCCCTTTCTCCAATTCCCATACATATATATATATATATATATATATATATATATATATATATATATAATATTTACTATATAGTAATGTGCATAGCACAAGTGGTCCAGGGTAACATATGAATGCAATGCAAATGAAATACATGAATAATAATAAAACATCCGGAGTGACATAATATCCTTTACACCTTTGGTTAACATTGGGAACATCAACATCTTTTCCGGTGTGCCTTATTAAGGTCTTAGAAACATACTTGGACATTATTTCAACACAGGAGTCAATGACTTGATCATTCCTAACTAATAAGAGTAGAGTAATTTATGTAGCAACACGATGGTTATGTTTCACATATAGAATTATGCCAAAAGAAAGAAAGAGCCTTGCATACATTGTTGTTGAATTATCTAAGTTCCGCATATCCTTGTAGGCTCTATGAATGATTATCTATATCACACGGATGATTTAAATCATAATCGAATCAATATACTAGTAATAGATTCATTGAGACATTCTAGAGAACACCTTGTACGCGTAGAATATATGTTTCTTCTATATGAAAACCTATACATGTAGAAACACAATCAGGCCTTTTAATCCTTCCTCCTTAACTACTACAGTATCTATAACAACCCAACAACTTCACATGCAACTTCCAATTCCACACCAACGGCCCCAACAATACACAACCAACTTAGTACTTTCAATAATCACCTTAGAACTAGTAAGAATCAGGTTCTAAAATTTGTATAAACTTAGGAATAAGAAGGATTACCTCTGTTAGAAGTTGCGACAAAAATTATCGGATGACCTTTCACCCAAACCCGATTTCGACGAGCAGAAACAGAACCCCAAAAAAATCAATTTCCAGAACTTCCTCGAAACTCAAGGTCTCAGGTTGGTTTCTGAGTGTTAGGATTGTTCAAGGGTTTAATTTTGTTGGATCCAAGGCCCAAAACACCATGAATGTCTCCTTTCTTGGCGAGCAGAAGCTTGCGGTAAACCCCCAAATTCGATCGAGAATGTTCAGAGAACTCACCAACTGAGATTACTCTTTCTAATAGAAGTGTGGCAATTATTTCGCAAGGGAAAGATTTCTATGGAAGCTCTGAGAGATGAAGGTTTTTAAAATGGAGAAGAGGTGAGTGCTTGGAGATTTATGAAGCTCAGAAGCTGCCAGCATTTGCTTATGAAGCTTAGTCATTGAGACAAATTGTTATAAGGCTACACGTAATGTCCCACTATATATTGTCCCCAATTATAATTAATCCCACAATTAATTAATTATACACACACTTAAATTTTTTATCTCAATTCACTGGAATCATGACGACTTAAAAAACCTTCTTA
Organism: Anisodus acutangulus; assembly: GCA_029783415.1. Classification (NCBI taxonomy): domain Eukaryota; kingdom Viridiplantae; phylum Streptophyta; class Magnoliopsida; order Solanales; family Solanaceae; genus Anisodus; species Anisodus acutangulus. Next base: position 20,594,995 of record CM056499.1, read on the forward strand.
TACCAAATGTCATAATTCTTGTAATATGACACTAGTCCATAACCTCTTTGGGGATATATAATTATTATTATTAATCCCTGTCGTCACACTTATTAAATCCAAAATTGTTTTGGGATCACATCCTTTAATATACTAATTTTCTTATTAGCATACGCAAATATTCTTAAACTTTCCGGGGTCCGGGTCTAACTGCCTACGTTTATGTGCTCAAACCGTTACCCGAAAGGACGGGGTGTTACATAAACACGCGTGTTGGAGATCCTTCCCGGATTGCGCCAATGGACGATGTGAAAGTTACAGAGGATCTATTATATGAGGTTTTTATTGCTATCTTAGATCGTCAAGTATGCAAGTTAAGGACTAAAGAAGTAGCCTATGCGAAAGTTTTATGGCGGAATAAGAATAAAAAAATGACACGGGAGACAGAAGGGTAGATGAAACACAAATATACCTACCTATTTCAGTCCAACGCCGAGGTTCCAATAAAAGCATAAGGCGAGTTCTATTTCAAATTATTATCATTAATGATTGATGACCATGTGAGGTCCGACATAGGAATAGATGTTATATTACATGACACGTGAAGTGGGGGATGTGTTTTCTAACTACGTGACGGGAATTAATTATGTCACCCCAACATTCGAGGATGAATGTTTCTAAGGGGGAGAGGATGTAACACAGCGTACTTTCGGGCCATGGTTTGAATCTCTAGACATATGTAAATAGACCCGAGCGTTGGAGGATTTTTGGTCATATTCACGTACGCAAAAGAAGAGCTTATTACATAAAAGGATAAAACCCCGAAATAATTTTGGACGTAACAAGTGTGATGACGGGGATCAAAAATAATATTTGGTATGTGCATAAAGAGGCTATGGACTAGCGCTATATCATGATTATGACATTGAGTATATGAAGGTTTTATAAGTCATCAATATTTAAGTGAAATGGGATCAAGAAATTAATTATGTGTGTAATTGGGAAAATGTCGAATTATAGTGGAAGGCATTGTCATAAGCTGTGAGTATAAGGACAAGGAATATGTTTATTGAGTTACATGTGGTTACTACTTATGTTGGGTGTAATTAGCAGTAACACACGACATGTTATGGTTCCAAGTCATGACATAAAGGGTGTGAGGGCCCCGTGACTCATATAGAGACAAAGATGAGATTTTACACAATTATTCCATTTGGTTTCTACCTAAACTAATTCATATTAGTTCAACAACTCTTTTAATGAATGTTCAAGGAGAAGGAAACAGAAATACACATGTACATGTTGATGGTATATTCCATTTTAGGGAGATAGGAAATGTCATTCTACAATTGACACAAGGGTTGTTGATGGGAGCAAATAAAGGCAGCACGCCATTTTTTCGACGAACAGTAGAGGGATTATGGAATATCCTCTGTCTTGGAAAATTAGATTGGGGTGTACTACATGCTGCTTTAGTTGTATTGTGGACACAAAATGGCTAAGGTATGTTAAGACTTTTTTCTTTTGGCATGTTCCATGTAACGAAACGTAATCGTAATATTATTCCATTAATTGTTCTACGCTTAGTAGTTAAGGATGTTCATGTTATTGATTTCTATGTTGAAAGCATGTCTAAATATGTTCCTAAATCCTTATTGAGGTATATAGGAAATATGTTAATATTTTCAATGTTAGCCGAAGGTACAAGGATATTAGGTCATCCGATAAGTTCAGAATGTTTTATTGTCACTCATGCATTTTCATTATATTCATGTATTACCCTGGACCCATATGTGTTATATACACTACTCTATGGTATGAATTATATATATGTAGGGGATGGGGAAAAATGGAATGGCATTATATACGCGTCACCACCTGCATCTGGTACATATATCATGAAAATGAAGATGCCCAATGAGGCCAATATGATAATGATTATGCCCATAGAGGCTGAAATGATGCCCACATAGGATGTTATGGGAAGGAAGATTCCCTTGTGTGACCAATATTTATATGTATATCGCATTTGCATTGTGCATAACATTTAGACATATGTATTAGGGCCCTCAGAGGCATTTACTACATGTCAGCCATTTTCGCCGGTTGTTACTGTCAGCTATTTCTGTCGGCGGTGGTTTGTCGATTATTTTTGTCGGCTGGTATTGTTTCAGTTTATTCTTGTATTCCTGTTATGCTATTTTTCATGCCTAACATACTCAGTACAACGGTCGTACTGACATTCCTTTTATCGGGGGACACTGCATTTCATTCCCGTAGACCTGGTGGAACGATTCGCGCTAGTAGGTTGCTGGTTCAGCTGATGTTGGAGCACTCTATTTTCTCCAGAGTTGTAGTCTAGTCTTGGTATAATATTTTTGCATATGCATATGGGTATGGCTGGGCCCTGTCCCATCCTTGTAATGTCATGTACTCTTTAGAGGCTTGTAGACAGATGTCCCATGTATAGTAGTCGGGTAAGGCCATGTCGGCTGTGATATATGTGTCAGCAGGATATTTGATAACGGTCCTTGTGGCCAGGATTGATTACGGGTGTATGGTAAATATGTGATTAGTGGTGCCCGGCAAGTAGGGTCCGGGTGCCCGTCATGACCCTCCGGCTTGGGTCGTGATATTTTCGTCTCTTATATATGGATGATATCATACTCACGGGATCTTCAAAATCCAAGATCTTCCATGTTAATGATGCATTGACTCATCATTTTTCTCTTAAGGACTTATCTCCTTTGACATATTTTCTCGGTGTTGATGATTGTCATCGATCCATAAGTTTGTATCTCTCTTAGAAAAAAATATATCACTGATCTTCTCTAGCGCTTCAACATGATGGAGTCCAAAGGAGTCCGTACTCCACTTGCTTCTTCAGCCATTTGGAAATTAGATAATGGATCTCCGCCTATAGATTGTAAAATCTGTAAGAAGTTGATTGGTTCTCTTCAATATTGTCACGACCCAAACCGGAGGGTCATGACGAGCACCCGGACCTCACCTGCCGATTACCATCAATCATACAGTTAACGTCTAATCATAACTAGGCACGGGCCACAAGAGCCGTCACCCAGTATTCTGCTGACACATAGAACTCATAAACTAGAAAGAGTTATGTAAAATTTTAACCAGAAGCCCAACTTATATATATACACATACCAAGGCCGACAAGGCAATACATGACTATTACACACAAGACATCTGTCCACAAACCTCTAAAGAGTACGTGATATCAAAAGGTCGGCACAGGGCCCAGCCATACCCATATGTACATTCAAAAATATATCGTACCAAGATTAGACTGACACTCCAAATAATGGGAGTGCTCCAAAATTAGCTAAGTTAACAACCTACTAACGTGGATTGTCGCCTTGCCTACGTGAACCTGCGGGCATTAAACGTAGCGTCCCCCGACAAAAGGGACCTCAGTATGACTGATGTACTGAGTATGTAAGGCATGAACAGTAGTATAACAGGAATATAATAATAAACTGAGACAGAAAACAGTCGACCAGTAATGAATGCCTATGAAGGCCATAATATGCCTAAATCTCTTGCACATTGCAATGCGGTATACATATATATATATATATTGGCCTCATCGGGCATCTTTATTTTCGTGATATCCGTACCAGCTGCAGGTGGTGTGCGTATATAACGTCATTCCCTTTTCCCATCCCCTACATATATGTAATGCTTACCATATAGTAGTGTATATAACACACATGGGTCCAGGGTAATACATGAATATAATGCAAACGCATAAATGACAATAAAACATTATGAACTTATCGAATGACATAATCTCCTTGTACCTTCGGCAAACATTGGGAATATTAACATCTTTCTCATATACCTCAATAAGGATTTAGGAACATATTTAGAAATGCTTTCAACATAGGAATCATAACATGAACATTCTTAACTACTAAGAGTAGAATAATTTATGGAATAATATTACGTTTACGTTTCGTTACATGGAGCATGCCAAAAGAAGAAATAATTGTCTTAACATACCTTTCATCGATTTACTAAAATTGGAAGTACAATCAGTGTTTAGAATTATGCAATTGACGTGAATGTCGTTCTCTATTTTGCTTCTGCATAGAAACCAATACCCGTGATTTAATCATGTTATTTTTCCCTTGAAGAGTATATGGAGTTTCTGCCACAATGCTCTTGTACAAAGTATTTTAATTCACACCTCTCATAATTGTAGTTGTAGAATGACTCCCTTTTCACTTTATCAATTATTCCTTTTATAAAATGAACCAAAATCTCATAAAAGAATCATTTCTGCTACCAATCTCCCTGGAATCTTAATTCACTGCATATGAGATCTTAAGTAGACTTTTCATTGTGGACCTTGGGTTCCACCTCCCTTTATTACCATTCCTTTAAAATAATAACACGTATCTTAAAGGTGTCAACATTAAACACATAAAAAAGTGAGTAATCACTTAATGATATGCTACCATGGACCCACGTGTATCCTGCATCAATATTCCATGGATTTATCCTTTATACCGTTGTCTTATTCCTTAATCATTGTTTAAATTATTAGCATTTAATCAATAATACATCAAATATTATTTCCAATCACCATTGTCCCACTTCGTAAGTCCTAAATTATTTTGAGACTTTATTCTTTTATATATTAAGCTCTTGAGGTACATATCTCCATATAACTAAATTTCCTCGGCCTAAAGTCTACTTGCATACGTCTAGCTGTTCAAATCATCGCCTGAAATTACGGGATGTTACATCCTTGCCCCCTTAGAAGCATTTGTCCTCGAATGTTGGGGTGACATATCTAATCCCCGTCACGTAGCCCGAAAATACCCTTATATATTTTTTTTCACGGGGCCATACAATATAACATACTTCATTACCTCAGACCTCACATGGTCCACAACATTAATTATAATATTAGGAATTAGAACTCACCTTATGCTTCTCTTGGAACCTCGGCGGTGGTCTGGAATAGATATGGATATTTGTGTTTCATCTCCTCTTCTGCCTCCCATGTCATTTCTTCTACGTTTTTATTCCGCCAGAGAACTTTCACGGAGGCTACTTATTTAGTCCTCAACTTGCGGACTTGTCAATCTAGGATAGCAACAGGAACCTCTTCATATGATAAATCCTTTGTAAACTTCACATCATCAATCGGTATAATCCGAGAAGGATCTCCAATACATGCTATCAATATAAAAATATGGAAAACCGGATGAACAAACTCTAACTCCGAAGGAAAGTCCAATTTGTAAGCTACTTGTCTGATTCGTCGAATTATGCGATATGGCCCAATATACCTTGGGCTGAGCTTTCCCTTCTTCCAGAATCTCATTACACCTTTCATAGGAGAAATTTTCAAGAAGACCCAATTCTCTACCTGGAACTCTAAGTCCCACAATCGCACATCTAAATACGACTTCTGACGACCCTGTGCGGTTAACAGTTGTTCTTGGATCAACTTTACCTTCTCTATGGCTTGGTGCACTAAGTCAGGCCCAAATAACTCTGATTCGCCTACCTCGAACCATCCGATAGGAGATCTACATCTCTGTCCATACAAAGCCTCGTATGGAGACATTTTAATGCTAGCATGATAACTGTTATTGTACGCGAACTCAATAAGGGGTATATGATCATCCAACTTCCCTTAAAATCTAATACACAAGCTCGTAGCATGTCCTCGAGCATCTGAATCGTACGCTAGGCCTGCCCGTCTATCTGAGGATGGAAAGTTGTGCTAAGATTAACTTGGGTGCCTAAACCTTTTTGAAATGACTTCCAAAAGTTAGCTGTAAACTGAGCACCTCGGTCAGATATAATAGAAATAGGCATACCATGAAGGCGAACAATCTCCTTAACATACAATTTCGTGTAGTCCTCGGCTGTGTAGGTAGTTTTGACCGGTAGGAAATTAGCTGATTTGGTCAATCTGTCAACAGTTACCCAAATAGAATCAAACCTACGATAAGAGCGAGGTAAACCCATAACAAAATCCATATTAATCATTTCCTATTTCCACATCGGAATCTCAATGTTCTGAGTCAAGCCACCGGGTTTTTGGTGCTCTATTTTTACTTGCTGACAATTAGGACAGTGAGCTACAAATTCCTCAATGCTTCTCTTTATGTTATTCCACCAATAGATACCCTTGAGATCATGATACATCTTAGTAGATCCTGGATGAATGGAATATCGTGAACAATGGACCTCCGTCATAATTTTATCTCGTAATCCCTCTACATTTGGAATACATAAACGGTCGTGGTGCTTGAGAACCCCATGTTCGTTGATCTCAAAGGTTGTGGTCTTCTTCTGTTGAATGTCTGCTCTGATTTTTCTCAAACTGGGGTCTTCCCACTGACGTTCCTTAACTTCCAATATGAGGCAAGATTCTGACACATTCTGAATCACAAAACCACCATCCTCTGCATCCATTAGTCGGACTCCCAAACTAGCTAACTGATGGAGCTCTCTTACTAACTCCTTCCTCTCGACCTGCACCGAAATCGAGCTGACCATCAACTTACAACTGAGCGCGTCTTCTACAACATTAGCTTTATCGGGATGATATAAGATGTCCACATCATAATCCTTCAATAATTCAAGCCACCTCTTTTGTCTCAAGTTCAACTCTTTCTGTTTAAATATGTATTGTAGACTTTTATGATCCGTGACAATGTCTACATGAACACCATACAAGTAGTGCCGCCAAATCTTCAGTGCATAGACCACTGCGGCCAACTCCAAATCGTGTGTCGAATAGTTTTTCTCATATTTCGTCAATTGCCTTAAAGCATAAGCAATCATTTTACCATGTTGCATTAGCTGCGGTGACAGAACAAGAGTTGTTGGCCATTGTCTTTGCATTTGAGAAGTTCCACTCTTACTTATGGGGTTCTAAGTAGTGGTATATTCCGATCATGCAGCCATCTGATAACTAATGCTAAAGAAGGATGAAAAGCCACACTTGACTAGGTAGGTGCTTCTTCTACAAAAATTTGATTTTGAGATAAAAGATCGAAAAGGGTGTGAGAACCAAGTGGCGGATCATTTTTCTAGAATTGAAGAGGCCGGGAGGGCAAATAATTAGTTGGAGATCAATGATATTTTTCCGAATGAGCAAGTCTTTGCATCATCTTAAGATCTAATCCCATGGTATGCCGATTTCACAAATACTTGGTGAGCGGAATTCCGCCGGATCATCTAAACTCTCATCAAAAGAAAAGTTCTTGAAAGATTCCCAGAACTACTATCAGTTTGAGCCTTATCTCTTTCGTATTTGTGCCCGAAGTTGAGACTTTTTCTATCGTGGAAGCATGTCATACTTCACCTGTTGAAGGTCATCATGCTATTCACCACATGGCCTCCAAGATTCTTCAAAGCAGCTTTTATTGGACAACAATCTACAAGAATTCCCATGATTTTGTGAAGCATTATGACTAATGTCAACGGGAAGGAGATGTCTTTAGAAGACACGAATTGACAATGTCTCCAATCTTGGAGGTGGAGTTATTTGACATTTGGGGGATTGACTTCATGGGACCGTTTGTGAGTTCTTATGGCAACAAATACATTCTTGTGACGGTTGACTATGTGTATAAGTGGGTGGAAGCTATAGCCCTTCCAAACAATGAAGGGAAGAGTGTCACTGCATTTCTAAAGAAAAACATCTTCACTCAGTTTGGTACCCCTAGAGCTATCATAAGTGATGGAGGCTCTCACTTTTGCAATAGAGTGTTTGCTTCTCTTCTTGAGAAATATGGGGTGAATCATAAAGTGCAACTCCTTATCATCCCAAACGAGTGACCAAGTGAAAGTGTCCAACCTGGAGATGAAGAACATATTGACAAAGACGGTGAATGTCATGAGGACGAAGACAAATTGGTCAAAAAAGCTAGATGACGCCTTGTGGGCATATAGGATGACATACAAATCTCCAATTAGTATGTCACCATACAAGTTGGTATTTGGCAAAGCATGTCATCTTCCGATAGAGGTACAATACAGGCACTATGGGCATTGAAGAAACTCAACATAGATTGGGAGAATGCTTCGCAGTTAAGGGTGGATTAACTCAATGAGATGTATGAGTTCCGTCTCCAAACTTATGAAAGTTACGTTCTTTAAAAGAAGAGGATGAAGTTCCTCCATGATGAGAGAATCTTGAAGATGGAGTTTTCACCCAGGGACTTGGTCTTGTTATACAACCCAAGACTCAAGTTATTTCCCAGGAAGTTGAAGTCAAGATGGTCCGACCTTTTTAAAGTGACAAAGGTGTTCCCTTAGGGTACAATTGAATTGGAGAGCAAAGCCAGTCACACATTCAAAGTGAACGGCCAAATAGTCAAGCATTATTTGGAAAGTGTTGATGATCATAGGGTGAAAACAATCATCACCCTTCATGAACTTTGAAGAATTGGGTAACAATTGTCATGTCGCGATGTTAAATCAAGCACTAATTGGAGGTAACCCAAAGTTTTATTTTTTTTCATTTGTTGTGTGTTGTTTACTTGCGTGTTTTAATAGTTTGTGTATGATCTATAAACACAGGAAAAAATGAGAAAATATGAAAAGATGTGTAAAGCAAAATGAAGAGGAGAAGAAGACCATTGGGCGACCTCTTCTACGGACCACGCAATGGCTCATAAAATTCCTCAAGGATTGAAATATTTGGGACAAGAAAATTAAAGAAGTGCGGACCCCTCTGCAGACCACACTTCTGAAATGCGGACCGTACTTCAATCCGCAAAATTACACAGTGTACCTGGGAGTTCCATGAATAAAATATCTAGAATAGGACCAATTATGCAGACCGTAGAACGGTTTTGAGACCAGTTATGCAATTGCATAATGTGTGCCACATAATCGAATGGAAAGTTAGATAAGTGGGCTGCAATCCGGTTCTGTGGATCGCAGACCAGATCTATGACCCGATCAATACCGCAGAATTGGCCAAACATATAAATAGTGCTTTCAGCCCTAATTTTTTTCTTTTCCCTTCTTCACGTTTTCAAACACCATACTCCCTCTTTCTTTATCAATAGTTACACCACCCCTTTGCACACACACTCCATCTCTCAAGAACCACCACACCACCGCACCATCCACGCCCCTTATCTCTTTCGTCTCTCTCTCTCTCCGTCGCACCACATGTATGGTTTTCGCTTTTCTTTTTTCATTTTCTCGCACAGATGGATAAGGGGGGAGTGTTGTTCTTGAAATATGACTTGTGGTTTAGTTTGATGATACATTATGGTCTATGATGCTATTTGAATCATGAAACTCCCCTTAGTTCCCCATTTTCCCATCTTAATTTGAAATTGAGACGAGTGAAAACTCTCATATACTTGAATTTTGGGAAAATTGTATGTACAAAGGGTATGGGCTCGGTTTCGATAAATTGTGCAGGGTGATGTATGGATTGATTATTAGTAAAAAGTGAACTATGCATGCCTAAAATTGTAAAAATTGTGCAAAATTGAAGTCGTAGGGAAGTCTAAGTACCCGCGATCAATGTTGAATGTATGTATTTAATTCTGTGTGTATGTTGTGCATAGGATGGGGCGTGGCAACACCAGGTTTTAAAAATGAGGCATAATCCTTGAAAATAACTCAAAATACACTGACTAGGCGCCCTTTTGCGGGCTGCAAAAGAGCACCCCAGTCCGCAAAAATGCACAGTAATTTTGAGAAATTGATTGGAAATTTTGCGATGCTACTTTGCGAGCCGCATAATAGTTATGCAGACCACAAAGTAGGTCTTAGAATTTCCCAGTGGATTTAAAGTTACTGGGCAAAAGTGTGATCTTGGTCTGCAGATAGAGTTTGGGTTTGCGACGTCACAAACTTAGACTGCGACCCACAAAACAGATCTGAGACCATTGTAGCATGTTTCCAAAAAAAATCTTTTTCAATTTATAGTTTAACTTCTTATTTATTTTGCGTACTTTTTATTCTTGCATTATCTTATAAAAATATAGAAATATTTTCTTTTGCTTTTTATATTATGATTCACAACTCATCGGGTCTTTTGGTTGTAAAAATGGCTCATAAGAAAACCAAAGCACATAAAGGGGTCATGATAGTTGAGCCGTCATAAACGGCTAGAACTCTAAGGCCGACTTAGGATAAACAAGTATCCCAAGGCATGTGGAAGTTTCCCATAAGGACAAACAAAGCACGAGCTAGGGTAACAACTACCGGCGATAAGAGAAAGTGCCCTGACACTATTATATCAAATGATGAAGGGTCCCAAACCTCCCATGACACAACTCAGTCCACCTCACAGTCTGATGAGGAGGACTTTTCGAAACAAAATGCTCAGGAAACTGAGCTGAGGCACAAGAGGGCACAAGAAGTTCACCGGTTCGAGGTGAAGAGGTCCAAAAAACTATACCAGAAGGATAAGGAATGGACCATTATTGAGGAGAAGTGGGTATCTATGAATGGCCTCAAGGACCAACTCCCCCATGTGTGGGCGATGATTGAATTCCATGGGTGGCAATGCTTTCTTGAACTATTGCCCAAATACAACAAAGAGTTGGTTCGTGATTTCTATGCTTTTTATGATGCATCTATGCCCAAGAAAACAAAGGGACAGTCCAAGGCACTACTTGATGAGGTGGTTGTTCGTAGGGTCACCATCCATTATGGCTGCACCGCAATCGACAAAGAAATCTTTCCCTCTCTTGAACGTGATCGCAATGAGTTTTCCATTAAGATCACAGGCATGATATATGATTTATGTTGATGGGCATCGTCAGTATTGGCCCGTGAGACCCTAGAGTGGATAGTCGTAGGGAAGAATATTTATAAGAACACCGTGAAGACTGAAGCCAAGTTCTGATTTCATTTTGTGAGTAACCGTATGCAACCTTCCTAATATAAGATGGATATCTGACTGGAAAAGATTGTCCTTATTGCTTGTATCATGAGCCGAATCTATGTCAATGTGGGTGATGTGATAGAGAAGGAGCTCGACAAGAGATCTAAACAAAAAAAGACCACATTCACTTTACCTTGCATGATCACAGAGTTATGCTGGAGAGACAATGTACATGCCTTACCTCAGGTTGATAATGTAGTCGAAGCATATTTGATATGTGATATTTTACGAATCAGGGATGAGAAAAATTAGGCAAGGAAGAAAAGAAAGACCACCAGTGGGTCAGTGACACCTCTCCGACATTTGAGATGGTTGATTTGGAGGGATCTGCATCTGAGCAGACAGAGACATAGGCCATCACTTCGGCTGACCCTGCATCATCTATCCCCTTCACAACCGACACTTCTACATTAGTAGGTACTCCTACCCCAGCAACTCCTATTCATCCTGCTTCTTCATCTACTTCCGGTACGGCTCTTATTCTATCAATAGTTGAAATAGTGAGGATATGCTAGATTGATGTAACCGCGGATGCTAGAGTAGTTCATATTGATAGAAGCATTCATGAGTTGATTAGTAATGTCTTATCTCCGATCAAAAAGTCCTTGAGTGCGGTGCAACAGAAGCAACCCCAATCGCAGGGCACTGATGCTCCAACAGAGGCCACATCCATGAGCCAGACTTAGGAGGGCGCATCGTGCGCCTCAGGGATACCCTCAAATTTTTTGTCCTTGCACTTTATTTTGGTTTATGCATTAAGGACAACTCATGTTTTAAAAGTGTAGGGTGGGGTACCATGTATGTTTTTGGGATGTTTGGGAACTTGTAAGACTTGACAAGTTAGTTTTTTTAATATATATATATATATATATATATGTGTGTGTGTGTGTGTGTGTGTGTTTAGATTATGTAATGTTATTTTCAGTTTTTCTTTTGAGGCAATTGTGTAGTTTTCCCTTAGTTTTTCATTGTCTGGTTCTTTTCCAAAGTTGTATGTGCAGTAACCATGGCTTTGTGATAGTATAGTTTGACTTGATTGGTACTTTTGTGTAGTTTCTATTATGTGTAGATTTTTTTGATTTTGGTGACTCCTTGAAAAAATGGATTTTGAAAACAAGAGTAGCATTTCACTTTGATGATTGTTTTATGAAATCATGCCTCAGTTTATGACTCTATGACTAGTTGTATTTTAATCTTCATGAGATGATAGCCTTGTGTTGGATAGAGAGTACAAAATGTAGCGGTTCTTGTAGTTCATGTACATTGAGTGGTGGGGATTGGATTTCTCTCTTGTGTTTGCTTGTATTATCTAGAACTTGCCTCATTGGTTTATCACCACGTTATTAGAATTATTTGGTTTAGAAAAGGATCTTAGGCCTTCATATGAGAGTGAACCTTCTTGATTGATACATCTTTGACCTACATGTGAGTTGAGAGAACTAGTTGTCCCCTTTTGAGCTTTTTAACTTTTTTTTACTACCACATTACAAACCGATCCCCTTTTGAAATGAACCATCTTTTGAACCAAACCCCTCAGTGAAAGCATGAAAAGTGAGAACTGAGGCGAAAAGCATAAGTTGGGGGTGGAACATGAGAGAAAAGAAATGAAGAATATTGTGATGTGAGTGGTACTAAAAAATGAGAAAAAGAATAAAATGAAATGCAAAACTAATAGAAAAGACAAAAGAAAAGTAAACACAAAAATTGTTAAATAAAATGGGGATACTTGAATAAAATGGGTGGAAAAAGGAAGTTGAAAGAAGAAGGAAGGAATTGAGCTAAAAGTATGAAAAAGTGTAGTGCTAGAGGAGGGAAAAATCACTTGTACCTAAATGAACATCCTACTCATCCCTAAGCCTACATTACAAGCTTGAAAAAGTCCTTGAGGTCTGGAATCGGGCATCTTTGAGTAGTGGTTACTTAAAATAAAGGCAGCTTATGGCATGATACTTGTGACACTTGACATTCTTTGTGAGTGTGAGTGATTTTGTTTGTCCCCTGGTTCTAAAATTTCTTTTGAAAAATTGAGACTTTCCTCATTGTGAGGGCACTTGAATTGCAAGAACCTTGTAAAGTAAAGACCTCTGTAATTGAACACTTAGGTGCATCTAGTCACTAGTAGCATTTAGACACCTATTGAGGTTTGACTTTCATAGAATCATTGATTGTAGAAATGCACTCTTGAGTTTTGTTTTAAAAAAAAAAGTGAGGGGATGTATGTGGTATGAAACACATGCTTGTAGACTCTTAAGTAGAACCAATCATAGTCATCTTTATTTTGTCATTAGTGGTAACTTTGTGTTATCTAGATTGCTTGAGGACAAGCAATAGTTTAAGTTGAGGTTTTGATGTGCAACCCATTTGATACCAATTTCATATATTATTGATGTCCTTAATGCATTTGTAGTGTGAGTTTCTTATGTTATTTTGATTTTTGTATGATTTTTCCCTCGAAACTCTAGAAATGAGGAAAAGTGCATAAAAATAGACAAAAGTACTGAAAAAGGGAAGTAATGTAGCAAATGCCATTTCTGCAGACTGCAGACCGCAGACACGAAAGCTTAGCCGCAGTTTCAAATAGTGATCTGAGGATTTTGGAGTCTTGAAGTGCGACTAATTCTGCGGTCCGCACTTCCATTATGTGGACCACTGTCCTGTCTGTAAACTAATACTCCACAAAAAATTCAGCTCAGATTGTGATGCTTCAGAGCATTTTTGTAGACTATAGTTCAGTTCTGCGAGGTGCACTTCCTGTCGCACTTTCAGAAAATCAAGATTAAAGACCACTATGAGAACCCTTATTTCAAATTTCTGAAATCGTTTTAGCTAAACCTATACAATTCTCCACATCTCACATATTGGAAAAGACAAACTAAAAAGGGAAACTCAGTCAAAAGACAAAGCTCTCAGAAATAGAGAATGAATAAAAGATCTAGTGAACCCCTCAAATTCCATAGGTAATTCGAGATAATTTAAGAAGATTTTTTTAATTAAAATCCCAAGGGTTTTATTTTGTATTAATATAAAGGTACTGGTCCAAACATAAAAATAAACAAAACAAAAGCAAATAGCCCGCAAAAGAAAAGAAAAGTAATATTTGCCAAATCCCTAATTTTGCTGAAGATGTGGCTTCTCCTATTTGATGTTTCTTAATACGAAGATGAATCCGAACTTTGTTTCCATTGATCATTTCTCCACTGATCCAATTTGTGCTTGTATCCATCTTTCTCAGATGATTAAGACCAATTTTTCGATTTGCATCAACCTCCCAAATAGTGATCTGAGGATTTTGTAGTCCTGAAGTGCGACTAATTTTGCGGTCCGCACTTTCATTATGTGGACCACTGTCCTGTCTGCAAACTAATGCCCCACAAAAGTTTCAGTTCAGATTGTGATGCTTCAGAACATTTTTTCAGACTGTAGTTCAATTCTGCGAGGTGCACTTCCTGTCGCACTTTCAGAAAATCAAGATTAAAGACCACTATGGGAACCCTTGTTTCTAATTTCCGAAATCGTCTTATCTAAACCTATAGAATTCCCCACATCTCACATATTGGAAAACACAAACTAAAAAGGGAAACTCAGTCAATAGACAAAGTTCTCAGAAATAGAGAAGGAATAAAAGATCTAGTGAACCCCTCAAATTCCGTAGGTAATTCGAGATAATTTAAGAAGATTTTTTAATTAAAATCCCAAGGGTTTTATTTTGTATTAATATAAAGGTACTGGTCCAAACATAAAAATAAACAAAACAAAAGCAAATAGCCAACAAAAGAAAAGACAAGTAATATTTGCCAAATCCCTAATTTTGCTGAAGATGTGGCTTCTCCTATTTGATGTTTCTTAATACGAAGATGAATCCGAACTTTGTTTCCATTGATCATTTCTCCACTGATCCAATTTGTGCTTGTATCCATCTTTCTCAGATGATTAAGACCAAGTTTTCGATTTGCATCAACCTCCCAAATAGTGATTTGAGGATTTTGTAGTCCTGAAGTGCGACTAATTTTGCGGTCCGCACTTTCATTATGTGGACCACTGTCCTGTATGCAAACTAATGCTCCACAAAAGTTTCAGTTCAGATTGTGATGCTTCAGAGCATTTCTGCAGACCGTAGTTCAATTCTGCGAGGTGCATTTCCTGTCGCACTTTCAGAAAATCAAGATTAAAGACCACTATGAGAACCCTTGTTTCTAATTTTCCGAAATCTTCTTACCTAAACCTATAGAATTCCCCACATCTCACATATTGGAAAACACAAACTAAAAAGGGAAACTCAGTCAATAGACAAAGCTCTCAGAAATAGAGAAGGAATAAAAGATCTAGTGAACCCCTCAAATTCCGTAGGTAATTCGAGATAATTTAAGAAGATTTTTTTTAATTAAAATCCCAAGGAGTTTATTTTATATTAATATAAAGGTACTGGTCCAAACATAAAAATAAACAAAACAAAAGCAAATAGCGTACAAATGAAAGAAAAGTAATATTTGCTAAATCCTTAATTTTGTTGAAGATGTGGCTTCTCCTATTTGATGTTTCTTAATACGAAGATGAATACGAACTTTGTTTCCATTGATCATTTTCAACTGATCCAATTTGTGCTTGTATCCATCTTTCTAAGTTGATTAAGACCAATTTTTCGATCTGCATCAACCTCCCAAAATGCATTTGCTCAGGTGAAGTATCCGGTTCTGCTTGACCTTTTCTTTGCTTCGATATGTTGTTGTTTGTAATCTTCATGTACTTCTGAATCTTTATCTATCACCGTCTCTTCAAGATATAGCTCGTATGATAGCCTTGTCTTGGATGTCGATCTACCTCTTAGTTTTTATAAAGAGAATGAATATTTTTTTAGTAGGATTAGAAAAAAATGAGTCTGAATTTCCTGCGGGAATGATTTTTTGAATTCGCAGATCTGTTTTGCGACAGCAAAGTGGGCATCAGTGACATTTTTGTAATAATCTTTAGTTCATTTTTAGATCCCTATATAAGTGTTGTCGGTTTTGAATAAAGTCATTCATTATTTACTTTTACTATTCGTCTACCACTCTCTTTAGAATATTCCTAATGTCTTGTCAAGTCTTATCATTGGATATTCTTTTCATTTGGTTCCCATTGAAGAGACACATTGAAAAATATTTTCATTCCTTAATATAAAAATCATTGTAAGCATTTTATGATTCCTTTTATGTTTTTATTTATTACTTTTTACATTTCTTCACGAGTGGCTAGAATATTAGTTGGGGTTGTGACTGAAATTGGTATGTGGTAGTTGGGTTAGCTCTTAAATGTAAAATGATGTATTAATTGTAGTGTTTAATTACCCCTTACTTTAAATTATTAAGGGTTGATTGCAAATACTCCTTTAAAACCATTTTTTCCTAGTCATACTTGAAAAGGGAGACTAAAGTCTATGAAATAGGCAAATTAATTAGGATTTGGAGCTTTAAACCACATTTAATGATTCTCAACTAGAAATAGAAGGGAATCAACTAAAGGGTAATTAATGAGTAGTTTCATAATCTACACATTATTCTTCAAAAGACCTATTAGTGAAATTAAGTTGGTAAATTGAGAAATCGCCACTTAAATAGTAGTTTCCATTGCCCATACCACATTTAATACACCTAAGCTAAGTTAATACCCAACACCAATTCCATAAGTCAAGTCACAACACTAACCTTTAATAAAATTAGTGAATTAATCATTAGTTAAAACTTGAATTAGTGGATAACCAACAATCTTTTAACAAACGAATTGGTTATTCTCGAAATAAAATATTTAGTAAAGTATTAATACAAACGAATAAGACGAGTTTCACATGGTATTCTTTGTGGGATTTGACCCCAAATTAGTTGGGTTACTATATTTGATAATGACCACGTTATACCTTTAAATGGTGTAATTTGGGCGATATCAGTAAGTAGAGATGTCGTACATAAGTAGAACTTCAAGGTCTCATGCCCTATATCCTTAATAATACCTCTACCTATACTTTCTTTCATTACAGCTGCTATGATGTCTGCGATTTACATGGAATATTAAGGATGAACATGGATTCCTTATGAGTTTTGGCACCCTGAGCTTGAGCTTGGGAATTTATATTGCAATTGTAAATACTGATTTTCGAGTGATCTTGTCCGGGAACGGTTTAACAAACTGTATTTACTAAATTGATGTATAATCTCCTGCGACATCTATTTTGTATCTCCTCTTTTGCATTGGTTAGTTGCTTCTCTCTAGAATTTTTGGGAGTCGTCATGGTGTGAAAAGTAAATCCTATTTCGGTAAGACTTGATCTAAATCGTAGTTCAGATTCAAATTAATTTAGTGAGGGATATTAGCATGTGCTATTTGACACAAAATGTAGATAGCAGTTGCATAATAATCAACTAATATTTTTAAAAGGTTAGCCCGATGCACTAAGCGCTCGCTGTGCGCGGAATCCGGGGATGAGGCCGGATCACAAGAGAGTCTATTGTACTCAGAACAATCAACTAATATCTTGCCTAAAATTACCAAAGAGGAGTACTAGTGTAAATCATTCCTTGTCAAAGAATAGGAGAACAACTGGTTAAAACATCTCTGATCTAAACAAGTGATGTGGATCTTGAATGTTCTTACATAAGAAACTCTCAAATCATCAAGAAGAAGAGGGATTTTTCTTCTGGCATTTGCTCTTGACCCATTTGATGCCCATGGAAGTGCTATTCTTCACCTTTTGAGCCCCAGCCATTGCCACTGCTTTTGCTTTGCCAAGTCCTGCTGCTTTCTTGTTGCTATCATTAATATCTTTGTTGCTTTTGTGACTTTCCTCTTCATCCATTGCACCAAATCCTCCCGTCCCCCATTGATCTGCCCAACTTGGTGCCTCTCTAGCCATCAATCCTTTCAAGTCTTGACTTTCTCTTGCCCACAAATCAAGAAAATGTCCTTTCGAAAACAAAAAAAAAGAAAAAGAAAAATGTAAGTATAACCAAAATAAAAATCTCACCAGAGGATGGAGCCTTTGTTATATGTATTTAACCGAACAACAGTATTTTTCGGCACGAAACAAGATAAAATATGGGAAAAGCTACTAGAATTTGAATAAAAGTTAAATTCTAAACTCATAATCTCAAAAGTACAACGAGTCTAGAACTTTAAATGCTGAATACATCAAATTTAAATCTTAGATTCACCTCTAAATTTCACTAAGATAATTATGTAGAAGGAAGAGAAAGGGCTTGGGAGTTACCTCTTTAGGGACTTAACAAAGGTGAGCTTGACTACTTTGAATTAATAGAGGATCTAAGGATGCTTAAGTAAGGAGGCTAAGGAAAATTATTTAGTTCTAATATGCTTGAGGCTGCATGTGGATAGGCTGTCTCTCAAACTTGTCTGTTCCATTTAAAAAGACTAGCCAGCTCATAACTTACCTTCATCTGAAGCAAAGTTTGTTGGCATCATTACTTTATTCTTCAAAAATTACTAAACTTGCCTATTATAACTCACTCAACTTCTGATTGGTTAACTTGTCTATTTTTTTGTAACTTGTGTACTAAAATAGTGGTTTAAGTAGAATGGTGCAGTTAACCAAATATAGACGGATGATTTGGTGTATACTAGAAGACAAAGCCTTTGCTACAAAATTGTTGTTGGCTGAACATAATATCCAGTAACAGAGTTTTGGTTAGAAGTGATTATGTGCTAGTAAATATACCAGATCATAGAACTAATGGAAATGCTACAGAGAAGCACTTAGGATAAAAAAGAAAGAATAAAAATTTATAATACCAAAATTAAAAAAGAACATACCATGCAAAATATACATATAAAAAAAAAATCAAATGTAAGGATATACTAAAACAGTCATTCATGTAACTAACCTTTTTTATTTTTATTCTTTTTACCGTCCAAATGAAAAATCATTATAAAATAGGTACATCTAAGTACTACTCTTTAGTCCTGCCCTTCACCATATATTAACTATTTCATATATTGATTTTTCCCTTTGCCCCACTGAAATGCCCAAGCATTTGACCTTCCATTATAACTTAAGTTCATGTGTTGTTCGTTTTGAGCATTTTAATATTATATTAAAGTGCATTTTAAGTTGCTTTTTTATCCAATTAGTTAGTGACAGAAGGTGTGGACGTTTCCCCCTTGAAATTCTTATAACCACCATTTCATTATTCATTTTAGTTAGTTCACCACATTCTTCCGGTAACTCAGGTAACCTCTAAATCATAATTCTCTATATGCATTCAATTGATTACCCCACTCTTCCACTACTCTTTTTATTCACTCCAATGATGAATTTCTCCACCTATAAATAGAAGTTATTCTTAGCTTTTGGTGGGTAGAGAAAAATATAGAGAGCATGAAAAGAGTGAGTTAAAAAAAAGAGTTTTATTTAGTTGTAGGAGGTGTTTTTTTGGTGAAGCTTTGGACTCAACATCTTATCTCAAGTTTGTTGAGTTGTACGACGTTGTTGGGCTGTTATATCCTGGAGGAGACAAGTCAGGAAGGTTACTGCTGGACCGGTAAAGATTTGTTGTAGTGAGCTTGAATCTCCTTAAAGAGAGTGATATCCGCGCCTCACCCTGAAGATACTTTTATTTCTTCATTTTATTCAATTGTAATTGTATTTTCACCAACATCATGTATCTAGTCCACTGACAAAATGGATCTTCAGGATTTTTTTGCCTTATATGGTCTCCTACTCCTCCTCCTTCTCCTTTAGGATAAGATCCTTCTTGGTCCTTTTTACATAACATTCTCGGTCGCCCTCTAGCCAATGACTTTACACTCACTTTTTGAGTAAATTATTTTATGAGTTCTCTTATAATACTTTTAAACTATATTTTTTATTTTTTTGAGATCACTGTATAGGGTAAAATTCGTGTTATACAGTTAGATGAATTATGTCGTGACACAGGGCAAGTGGCGATGAGTCAGATCTGACTCAACCTTCGGTGCTACCGGTTGAGCAGGAATGACATTGGAGGTATCAAAAGGGCACGAGGTACCAAAAGTCAAGAAGATCAGGCGAACGGTTCAAATTCCAATGGGCAACCGTTACTTGTCCGATTCTACACCTTCCAAGGGTGCATTAATGACATTTACGAAGACGCTAATTGTTCAATGATTACAACATTCATTTATTTATATTAATAAGACCAATTATCCCATTGTAGATCATCATATTCAAGTTATTACAATATTACTTCTCGGTTCATATTCGTTGTCTAAATATTTGTACTTTCATACTACATCCATGCTTTGTCAATTATTTCTTTTGCATATTTCTTTTGACTGAGAAATAGGCCACCTGCGTATTGAGTGACATCAATGCCAAGAAAATAATTCAACGGACCCACTGCCTGATCTTATCTCAGGAGATAGAAGAACTTCTGACCCTGGCCCCGGCTTAACCACACTAAGACTTATTCAGTCTAATTTCCAGACTGCTTGCTATTGAATCAGCAAAAGAAGACCCTTCATCGTTAATTCTGCTGCAAGAAGGGACATAATGGATTGGCGAAGTGAAATGGATGGTGTTGTGAGAATAATATCATCGACATACAAAATGATATATGCCATGTCAACGCCTTTCCGATAAATGAACAATGATTGATCAAACTTGCTGTGAGAGAATCCTAACTCTGAAACAAATCTTTCAAACCTATTATACCATGCCCGAGGTGCTTGTTTCAAATCGTATAAGGATTTCTTCATTAGGAAAACATGATTGGACGTGTATAATCTCCAAAACCCAATGACTGATACATGTACACTATCTCTTGTAAGTTGCCATGTAAGAATGCATTTTTAACATCTAACTGATGAATGATCTAAGATTTGGAAAGAGCTAAGCTGAGAACAGTCCGGATAGTTGTTGGCTTCACAACAGAACTGAATGTTTTACCACAATCAACCCCAACCTACTGAGACCTGCCATAACTAATAAGACGATCTTTGTATCTCGCAAAAGAACCATTAGAATTCTTCTTATGACAAAAAACCCACATAGACCGAATGACATTCACATTAGACGGACGTGATACTAATTTCCACGTCTTATTTGTAATAAGAGCATTAAATTGGACTAACATGGCAACTTTCCAATTCGGATCGGATAAGGCAGCTTTGGGATTTTTTGATAAAGGTGATGGTTGAGCGGAGGATGGTAGGGTAAAATGACGTTTGGGCCAAAAAATCCCGAGCATGGCACGGGTATCAATGGTCCGAGGTTGTGCCATCACTAGTTGGGTAGTAGAAGGCTCGGTACTAGGCTGGGCTCCGAAGTGGTTTGGAGTAAGGGCGTGATTGAGGTAGTAGTGGACTGCTCTAATTGGGCTGACCTTCCAAAGAAATGGGACTGGGCCGTGACCATCGGTGACAAGGCAGTGGTCTCCGATCCAGTCTCATTTAGTGGTTGGGCCGAATGTTGTCGGGGTTGGTTGCACAGGGGTTTGTTCATTAAGGTGGTGGTGTAAAATGGGATATATTCCGTTGTCCATAAAATCATATAAAGGTGAAAATGCCACATGAGACTTAGCAAATGGGAATGTAGACTCATCAAAAATCACATGACGGCATACAATTATTTTCCCATTCGTCAAATCATAACATTTATATCCCCTATGATTTTGTGGGTATCCCAAAAACACACAAAGAGTTGAATGAGTCTGCAACTTGTTAATGGAAGTAGAAGGAAACAAAGGATAATACAAACATACAAACACCCTTAAATGTGTAAAAGACGGGATACGATGATATAACATTTGTGTAGGAGACATATTGGAAAGAAATTTACTAGGAAGAATATTTAAAAGGTATGTAGCCATTTGAAGTGCATGGTGCCAAAACTTTGGTGGTGTGGATGAATGCACAAGAATAGAGCGAATGATATTATTAATTATTTGAATTTTTCTTTCGGCTTTTCCATTTTGTGGTGAGGTATGGGGACACGAAAGACGCAAAGACATCCCGTTTTGGTGACCAAAATCATTAAAATGAGTATTTATGAATTCCCCCCATTGTCACATTGAAAATATTAAATGCTTTTGCCAAATTGAGTTTTGATAAAAATACTAAATTGTTTAAAATAGTGTAGGTTTGTGATTTATGTCCTAATGGAAAAGTCCATAAAAAATTCGAATAATCATCTAGAATAAGAAGATAGTACTTATGACCTGCAGAACTCAAAATCGGTGATGTCCACAAATCACAATGCACAATATCAAATGGCATAAAAGTATGAGAATTAGAAGATGGAAAAGGAAGCTTAACATGTTTACCAAACACGCAAGATTGGCAAACAGAGGAGTCCAAAGGTGTATTACAAGAAAACAAATTATCCTTCCTACAGTGATTAAAAACTTGTGCTCCTGGGTGTCCCAATCGATTGTGCATAGAGTAGGAGAAATGGCAGCAAAGGTTGATGGTCTGGTCATGCTATTTTTTGGAACAGAGGTGATGGGATACAAGTCCCCCGTGCTATTGCATCTCATAAGTGGCATCCCGTCTGAAAATCCTTCACAGAAAAGCCAAATGGATTAAAATTTACCGAAACATTGTTGTCAATTGTAAAACGTCTAACATAAATCAGGTTTTTAATTAGATTCGGTGCATGTAAAAAAAATTCAAGTGTAATGGTGGGTGTGGAGAGGGTAGTGTTACCTGACCAATATCACGAATTGAAATTTTCTGCCCAATGCCGACAATAATATTTTTATTGTTGCTCATATTAAAATAAGATGAGAGATTACCATCAGATACTGTCATGTGTGACGTAGCCCCCTGTGTCCATGTACCATGACTCATATGGAACACTTAGATGCATGTTATTCATGGCTTGTTCAATGTCCGTGGGTGCATAAGCAACAGAAGATGGTGCATGAGCCGCAAACGAATGTTGTGGACGAGATCCAAGAATATCGGGTTGGCGATTTGAAGAGGGAGGAGGCCGGGCCTATGATGAGGTCGGATATGAGCATGGCGAGGTAGCTCACTGTAGGGCCCAGTCTCACGGTGGGTACTGCCCCCACTGAGTTCTGCCACTGCCCGGACTGGCCACTGCCGCCTGCAGGCTGGCCACCGCCCCTCCCCTGTCCCTTTCCACCGTTATTTTTTCTTTTATAGGTACGATTTGAACCCCATTTTTTACCACTATTAGAACGATTACCGTGGCTCCATAAACCAGAATTATGGGGCTCAAAATATGTGGAAGATGAGTTGGTAGAGACGAAAGCTGTTCTGGAGGTGGTTGCTCCCGATGATGCCTGCTTTGCTTTCCGTGTTTCCTCAAAAATTAACTTCGAACGGGCCTCGTAAAAGGGAGGCAACAGATTGCTTTGCTGAATGAATGTAGCAACACCATTATATTATTCGTTCAACCCCGCAATCAACTAAAGGACCAACCTTTGATTCGTCACGGGAGAACCAACGTTGGATAGTTGGTCCGCAAGTACCTTTAATTCTTGACAATAGGATGAGATGTTGGAAAAGTCATCCAATTTAACATTTGTAAATTGGTGTTCAAGATAGATGGCCCAAGAAATTTTGTTATCTTGAAAAATATTTTGTAACCTTTCCCACGCCTGTTGAGCCGTAGAATTTGGTTCTAAGATGGTATGGAGAAGATCATTCGAAATTGTTCCATAAATCCATTGAAGGACTATAACATCTAATCGAGACCATAATTTCTTGTCCACTGTAGTGGTATCCGATGGTGATTCGGAGCAGATGATATGGCCAATCACCTCATAAGCGCGACAATGAATTTTGAAGAGTTCTGCCTAAGAAGAATATTGCCCTCTCTCCATTTCAAGAGTTATGGAGATAAAGTTCTTGACGTTATTAACGGTAAGAGCGGGATAAAAAAGTTTGCTTTTCGACCATTGGTCCATAAGAAATCAAACTAGAGAATTAAAGAAGTAGTGTTTGATGTTTTTGGTGTGGAAACCCCTTAGGGTTTCGGAGAACAGCTAGCCGAGGGGGCGGTTTTGAGAAGGTGGCTAGGGTTTTGCTAGGGTAAGAGATGGTTTTGGGTTTTTGTTTGGTAGGGTTGGCCGAAATTGACAAGAAAGAGAGGAAGAAAATCGTGTAGGGGGAGAATGAATTAGGGCTAAGGATCTTAGACTCTTGATACCATGTAGGAAAGTAATTCCTTGATCAATATTCTCCCAAAGGTACAATATATATACAATCATCTTATGCTTGAATAATGGAAGACTAATCTACCTTATCTAAATTATAAGATACTAATTACAATTATACTAATTACAAGATATTTACCCTATCAATTATCTTTAATGAATAATAGAGGTAATTAAGGGATTGCCCCCATAATTACTCTAACAGGCAGAATGTGGATGGGCATAGAACGTTATTGAAAATTTCGTTTCGCTAATTTTGATTTTCGATTAATTAAAATATTATATTATTATCATACCAAATTAATTCGGTATGACTTGGTATTTTTAAGTTCGGTTTCAGTATTTTATGGTACGGTAAATCAGTAATTATAGTTTATTCAACTTTGAATTACATATATTCATATAATAAAAAATTAGGACTTCGCTTTTCATGAAACGACTCAATTATATCAAACTAACACTTAATACATGTAAAAGTATTCAAAAGAAAGTACAAACATTTTTCTTCATTAATCAACTACATAAAAGGACATTTCAATCAAGATAAGGGCAGTCAAAATTCGAAAGTCTTAATAACATTGATCAATCCTATATTAGATACAAAATGGCATTAAATGAGATGTGATATGTAGTTTGGTACCAATACTATTTTATATATTTGTTAGTAATATATATGGATTTATATATAATTAAATATTTTAGTACAGTATTCCATATTTTAGTATTTTTTAATAAATACCGCATATCAATTTTTTTAGAAATATATATATAAAATACTGTAATATTGAAATCACAGTATCTGAAATTATGATTTCTGAATAATAATTCGGTATTTATCAAAGTATGCTCACCCCTAATTTGGAATAGCTATCGCTTTGTATATCTCTTAATTGATTGAGGAAATCATTTAAATAAACAAGATTTTGAGCCCACTCAAATTCAAAGGGGTTAGTTACTATAGTAAGAAACACAATCTTATTATGTAAATGAAAAAATAAGAATAACAACAAAAAAATTGAGAATTTCTTTTAATGAAATTCCTAGTTTATGACCATGCCACGTCACCTTGTTCATGATCAACTTTATGTTAATTATATGAAAATTAATGGGTAATTGTTTTGTCTATTTGAGAAAAAGAAGAAGTTGATTGAATATTTGAAATGACTAATCATTAATGAGGTTCAAAAAATAAAAATGTAGTGTATGAGATTTCAACTTGAAATCCTAAGGTGAATTTTGAACACCCTAAACCACATAGTCAATATCTAATCTTGTGTTCAAGAGATTCAAAATTTATATATGTACATAATAAAAAAATTACCTTATTGTTAACGCTAAAAAATAATGTAAGTGTTTAGCCGAGTTCAGTGACAGCCGAACGGTTTCTGAGTCGAATTTACTCCTAGCCCTCGACTACAAGAACCTCATCGGCTACTAAGGCATCTTAGCCGAGTTGTTAGTTAGAGGTACGACTGGGACCCACTCAGATGCAGACGCCTCAACGATCAAGTCAAAAGGTTCTGAAACCCCAATAAGCGGTAACGGCCAACAACAACTAAAAGAAAGAGCCATTATCCGAGCAAGAGGAGTAGAGGGCAAGAAAATCGGCACTACCTCCCACATAGTCGGCCATTGAACTTAGTGGGTTACTTGATGGCTGACATGTGGGGGGGGGGAACATTTGTACAGTTGTTTTTTCTTTTTGTATTATAAATATGATCATTCTTTGTATATAAGAAACACAATCAATCAAACAACTCAAATTTTATCTATCTTTCTATCATTTTATCCTTTACTTCTATTGTACTCAGCTGTATTCATATTTCTTAACTCTTAGTTTACTCATACCACAGTCCTAACGCTTTCTGGAGTAGTTGGGGAATCCATTGCTGAAAATTAGAGATCTGTTTTCAGCCCAAATCGCTTAGTTAAGGAATTAATTTGTCATCCGATTTCATCAGCCGATACAACGGTAAATAGTAGAATTTGGGGCAAGAACAAATTTGGCACGCCCAGTGGGACGATAGGTGAATTAATTGTAAAGTTTGATTCTCCAGGTCAGGATCATTTTTGGCGTATGCGCCTAAGGTCCGGTAAGAATATGAACCTCGAGTCCAGTCCACATCCTAAACAAAATCCTCCAAGAAGGAACAACGAACCAGCATCCTCCTCGGGTATGCCTACATCGGTTGATACCCATCCACTTCCTCCATCAACCCAAGTTGTGGAAGAATCTAGCCAATCTGAAGGTCCAACCATAATGACCACGTCTTTTATTAGATAACAGATCGACATAGGCATCCACGACATTATTTACCAAGTTTCTAAACAGTTGGCTAACATTGTGAAGCCGATGGTACATAATGAGGTTCAGCAAGGGAGGGAGATAGAAACCAACCGAATACACCAAGGAGAATGTTCAGCTAGTTCTGCCATCCCTCTGACGAGTGGTGCTGTGTAGCATGAGACCATGACTCCCGGTGTTGTTCCTCACCTGCATGTTCATCAGCTAGTGCCCACTCTGGCGCAGCCAATGGCGCACCTAGGAACACAATCCTAATCGCCTGGAAACCAGCACATTGCATGGTCGCCGCCGAACCTTGGGGGGACAAAATGTGCCACTTGACCATGCGAGTCTGCAGTATGGGCAGATCAACATGGCTCGGAGACTAGTTCAGGCTCCAGAACACTTTGGATTTCCGTCCGTTATACAATACATTTCTATGAATGACCCTACGATGCAGGCAAACAATGTTGGCCAACCGAATTGGCAGTCGATGGCCCTTGGCTATGACTTAGCTTGGCTATATGGTGACACTTTTTACACCGGAATACCATTCCAGCAGTCATTGCCAGTACCCAATGCATACCTTCCAGGAAACGTAAATTTTCTAAGAACGGCCGATGTCCGAGGAGAGCAGCCATGGATCACCGTTCCACCTTATTCTCAGGCTCCATCAGCCGTTCCAGGAGCTCATGTTGCAGGCTTTGGTGGCCATACCCAACAACAGTCATGGGCCATTACACCACCTATTAGTAATAGCCAGCAGACCACATACAACCTTCAAAACCCTGTCCATTAAAGTACAGAATAGAGGCCGCTAGTGCAGAACACCAACCAGCCGAATCCAGTCAAAAATCGATTGTGATAAACTCGGAAATTATTGCTAATACCATGCGGAGGTACTTTGGCATCTAACTGAAACCTTTAGATAGGCCTATTTATAAGAAGTCTTACCCCGATTAGGTAGATCAGATAGCACCTTGGCTGAGGGGCTTCAAAACACCGGAGTTTGCCATCTTCTCTCGCGACGATGACAAATTCACTATCGAGCACATCGGTAGATTTACTGCCCAATGCAGCGAGGCTGGCTAGAATGAGTACCACAAGTTGCAGCTATTCCCTCTCTCTTTAACGGGAACAACTTTCGCATGGTACTCCTCTTTAGCTCATGATTCTGTGCAGAGCTAGGCTGACATGGAGGGTTGCTTCCATGATAGGTTCTATTGGCCCCAACCTCAGGTTAATGTGACTGATCTAACGAATCTCAAACAGCAGGTCGATGAATCAGATGCTGATTTTATCGAGAGGTTCAGAAAGAAGGTTGGGAAATGCATCGTGCACTTCCCCGAGTATGAGTGTGCCCACATAATAATCAACAATATGCACCCTCAGTTAAAGAAGAAGTTGGTGGGACAATCCTACTCTAACCTGAGCCAGTTAGCTGAAAAGGCTAGCCAAATAGAGCAGTACATCCAGGAAAAGGAGCGGAGAAGAGCAAGCCGAAATCAAGGCTCCCACTTCCTATCCATCATTGAAGCGGATGAGTCCGACTCAGAGTCAGCCGACTGCACGACAGACGCAATAGTGGCCTAGATTGTTAGGGGTAAGGTTTACTCTTACCCAGCCTTGAATGCCGTAAAAGGCAAGGAGACGAGTTAATCCGATGATAGGGTTGGTTACTCATTTCACATCACGAAGGCAGATCAGATCATTGATCATCTACTCAAAGATAAGAAAATTCGGCTGCTTGATGGTAATAGTATTCCGCCTGCCGAGGAACTCAAAGATATGCAGTACTATAAGTGGCATAATTCATATAGTCACTCTACTTCTAATTGTGTGGTCTTCATAAAGGAGATCCAAAAGGGCATCAAAGAGGGGAGGTTCAAGCTAGACAACAAGAGTATGGCTGAAATGTATATTGATACCGACCCCTTTCCCACGGTACCAATATCTATGGTATATTTTGCTAAGCCCGATGAGCCAAGGGACACCAAAGGGAAATAACCGATGAAAAGGGTATGGGTCCCAAAGAAACCTATATAAGGGAAGAAGGCCACTAGGACCTCTATGTTCAACCGGTTAGATAGCCTACACGACATTCGTGATGACAGGCAGCCAGATAGGAGCAGTTATCAAGGCCACCCTAAATATTCGAGGGACATTGAATGAGAACTTCAGGAACAAACCATGAGGTTGAGAAGGGTCCCTATCGATGTCAGGCATAGGACTGGGGGGCAAGTACGTATGCCAACCAACCGACAACCGATCATGCCTCGAATAAATGAAGAACCACTTCCTAAAATCAAACAGAGGGTGGTCGAGTTTAACGTAAATGAGGGTGTTTCATTCTTACGTATCATAGAAAGAAATGAGGACCAGACGAGACCCCAGAGAATGATCAAATCAACTACCAACACAGAAGAACGGAAGTGGTCTGTCAATCAGGCTCTCGAAAAGAAAGAGGCACCACCGAGAGTCGCATCTATGACTCAAAAAAGAAGGATGCAACGTGTCAATGCCTTGCGTAATATGCAACAAACATTGCATCTAATTTCCAACACCAAGGAAGCCGAAATCAGGAGATTCCTGAGTCTGCCGTAGTCGAGGCTATCAAGTGGGCATTCAACTCAGTTACTTCAGGGGCGACTGTCGCCTGAAGGAGAGACGTCGGGTCAACCAGAGCTGGATGAACAACCTACCGACAACCCGACAGAGGAGCCCCGACAAGAGAATGTCCCGGATAATCTTCTAATCAAGGTAAACCCACAGATCGTGCAGAGGATTCAGTTAGAGGATCCCCAGCCGATCCCCATTTATCTCTAGGAAATGGAAGATATGAATTCCTGGTCAGCCGAATTGGATAAAGGAGGGGACTCCGTCCTCGATTTATTCAGCCAAAACCTGGTTGATGAGATGTGGGCAGACATTGAAATGATCAGCCTAATCCCATATGAGTTCTGGGCCAGCCGCTCTGCGCTGGATAACCTAGAAGGTGATGTTTGCGTACAAGATGCAGAATGGGCAACAATAGACGATACCACGGCTAGGGACTCTTTGAGCACCACATTTGGTGCACCCATAGAAGATATGGTTAAACACCTCAAGCCACTCTATGTGAAGGCGTACATCAATGATAAAACCATTAGCTGAGTGTTCGTCGACAATGGGGCTGTGTTGAATGTGATGCCACTACTTACTTTGAAAAGCCTCAACAAAACCAGAGAAGATCTCATCCCAACTAACATGAAAATGGCTAGCTTTATGGGAGAGGCTTTTGAAGCTTTGGGAACTTTAGTGGCAGAAATCACTGTGGGTCCGAAGATAGTCAGATCTGCATTCTTTGTGATCGACGCCAAGCCATCCTACACCATTCTTCTGGGTAGGGACTGGATTCACACCAACCGATGCCTTCCTTCTACCATGCATCGAAAGCTCATCTTTTAGGAAGGAGATAAGATAGAAATTGTCGTAGCGGATGATACCCCATTCCAACCAGGGGTTCAGAACATAGAGGTTGTCCTCTATTAACCCTATGTGTCTCCCATAGCTATCACAGAGCAGTATGAAGAAGGATATTGGGAATTCTGTAATCTTACTTCGCGAGGGTTCAAAATAAAATAATTAGTCAAACTACGACTTACCTTGGAGGATCTAAACGGTTGAGGAAACCCAACTCATGCGTCACCTATGGTATCGGCTAACCGCCTTAAGTTATGAGGCAAAGATAGCCGAGGTATCGCAGACGGGGAACCCCAATAGAAAACCAGATTTGGTGGCCAACAACATTTGAGTTGCCGACAGGAATTTTACGCCTAGCTTTGTTTGTCTTTGTTCTATGCTTGTACAAAACTCGAGTGTTATTTAATACCCCGTGTTGTGTATATTTTGTGCAAAGTTTGAATAAACTCATTTTACAAAGACAGGTCTTGAATGAAATGGGCAATCAGAAACTCCAAATCTACAGCTACGAGGACGATATCCTATCGGCTAAATCTTTGGCCAAGATGTAGTGTTGTCGTCAAAAGTTAATATCATTACGAATGGCCAAACCAAACTTTCTAAGTTTTGAAGAATATAAAATCAGCTGCCAACACAAAAGAAGGGAAGTGGTCTGTCAATCAGGCTCCCAGAAAGAAGGAAGCACCACCGAGAGTCGCATCCAGGACTTAGAAAAGAAGGATGCAATGTGCTAAGGCCTTGTGTAATATGCAACAAACATTGCATCTAATTTCCAACACCAAGGAAGCCAAAATCAGGAGATTTCTAAGTCTGTCGTAGCCGAGGCTATCGAGTGGGCATTCAGCTCAGTTACTTCAAGGGCAATGTCGCCTGAAGGAGAGATGTCGGGTCAACTAGAGGTGGATGAACAGCCTACAGACAACCCGACAGAGGAGCCCCGACAAGAGAATGTGGCCCTGAATGGTCTTCTAACCAAGGCAACCCCAGAGCTTTTGCAGAGGATTCAGTTAAAGGATCCCCAGTCGATCCCTATTTGTCTCTAGAAAATGGAAGATATGAATTCCTGATCAGCCAAATTGGATAAAGGAGGGGACTCCGTCCTCGATTTATTCAGCCAAGACATGGTTGATGAGATGTGGGCAGACATTGAAATGATCAACCTAATCCCATGTGAATTCTGGGCCAGCCGCTCTGCGCTGGATAGCCTAGAAGGTGATGTTTGCGTAGAAGACGCAGAATGGGCAACAATAGATGATACCATGGCTAGGGACTCTTTGAGCACCACATTTGGTGCACCCACAGAAGATATGGTTAAACACCTCAAGATGTGCTGAATGTGATGCCGCTGCTTACTTTGAAAGCCTCAACAAAACCAAAGAAGATCTCATCCCAACTAACATGAAAATGGCTAGCTTTATAGGAGAGGCTTTTGAAGCTTTGGGGATTTTAGTGGCAGAAATCACCATGGGTCCCAAGATAGTCAGATCTGCATTCTTTGTGATAGACGGCAAGCCGTCCTACACCATTCTTCTGGGCAGGGACTGGATTCACACCAACCGATACCTTCCTTCTACCATGCATCAAAATCTCATCTTTTAGAGAGGAAACAAGATATAAATCATTTCATCGGATGATAACGCGTTCCAACCAGGGGTTCAGAACATAGAGGTTGTCCTCTATTCACCCTATGTGGCTCCCATAGCCGTCACCGAGTAGTATAAAGAAGAATCTTGAGAATTCTATAATCTTACCTCGCGAGGGTTTGAAATAAAATAATTAGTCAAACTATGGCTTACCTTGAAGGATCTAAACAGTTGAGGAGACACAACTCATGCGTGACCTGTGGCATAGGCTAACAGCCCTAAGTTCTGAGGCAAGGATAGCCAAGGTATCGCAGATGGGGAACCACAACAGAAAATCAGATCTGGCGGCCAACAACACTTGAGTTGCCGATAGGAATTTTACGCCTAGCTTTGTTTGTCTTTGTTCTATGCTTGTACAAAACTTGAGTGTTATTTAATACCCCGTGTTGTGTATATTTTGTGCAAAGTTTGAATAAACTCATTTTACAAAGACAGGTCTTGAATGAAATAGGCAATCAGAAACTCCAAATCTATAGCTACTTGGACGATATCATATCGGCTAAATCTTTGGCCAAGATGCAGTGTTGTCCTCAGAAGTTAATATCATTACGGATGGTCAAACCAAACTTTCTAAGTTTGGAAGAATATCAGCAGGCCATGCTAATGGAGTTGGGTCAATTGGATGAAAATCGATTGACAATCATAGAAAGAGTCAAAGTCGGTAAACGTAAAATGGCCAAAGCATACGACAAAC
The DNA here is from genome assembly GCA_029783415.1 of Anisodus acutangulus. Lineage (NCBI taxonomy): Eukaryota > Viridiplantae > Streptophyta > Magnoliopsida > Solanales > Solanaceae > Anisodus > Anisodus acutangulus. The sequence continues at coordinate 20,627,114 of CM056499.1, forward strand.
ATATAGAGCATAAAGAGGTTTGCCAAATGAGACTTAGTTTGGTAGGTCATCCCACCGATTAAAATGAAAGATCGTAAAATTGGTAAATGATCGTCAAACTAGGAAAGGACTCTTCGTAGCAAACTCATGGGTTGCCGGCAATACTGATCAAGAGATGAACATGCATGGAAAAGAAATGTAAATGGTAAACAATTCGATGAAATATTACCTATCAATTTTGGGGCATGCATAAGTAATTGACAACCACAGACCGACTGCCTGGTCACAAAAGAGGCTAATTTTCCTTCGATTTGGGGAATGTATGGGCAAACGAAAGCCACAGACTGGCTGCCTGGTCACAATATCAAGACCCTTCGATTTGGGGTAGATACCACTAAGAAGCCGAATTGGTCGGCCTTGAACCAATCAAAGGCTGCACTACTTCATCAGCTATTGAAGTCTCAGGATCAACCGAATCAACGGTTGCTTGGTCTTCCCTAATTGCTGTAGTATGTTCTTCATCACCAGCCACAACAACGGCCACTACCCCAGCCACTCCCGCTCCTACGTGGACCTCCCTTTCAGCACCCAATAAAGGCTCAGCCGCTACAGTCGATGGGGCCTCGGTAAAAGCCTGAGTATTGGCCGATATCTCTTGAACAACAAAAGCAATGGCGACTTTAGATGGCAAGTCCATAAGGGTATTGGCTGACACCTCAGCAATAGGATCAACTGGCAAGGGATTAGTGATTGTCGGTATTGCTTGAACTAGACAGTTTTTCCACACAGTTCATTCATTCTCCAGTTTGGCCAGCCGTTCACTACCTGCTTTCTGATCCAGCTCCCAAACCATCTGCTGGTTACCGAGTTCCTAGATTTTGCGATCCAATTGAAGGCTCTACCGAAACAAAGAAGAATGGGAGAAGTCGTGGGCACTAATAGCCGAGTCCAAGACGCTTATGGCTGGAGTAATAGCACCTATCTCCCCTGGATCTGCTCCAACTCAACTTGCAGTTTGGACAGCCGCTCCTGTAAATCATTTCTTCGGCTGACATTTTGTTGCCTTGCTGCATTCACCTCATTGAAATAAGTATGAATGCGGTTCTTCTCATGCCGAAAATACCATAAGTGTTGCATAGCAGCGACAGCCTCATCATGGCTATCTTTGGCCGTTCTATATAAAGCAAACAAATCATTCAGAGAAAAAGCCATGTCATTATAAGTGGCTGCCAGAGCCGGGGAATCCATTATTTCTTTCGACAATCGAAAAAAAGAGGCCTCAGAGCATATAACTCCTCTTTGGTGGTTGGAATACCCCTGGTGAGAGATTCCTCGACTCGATCTCGATGGACACCAATAGGCGAAGCTGGTGGAGATGCAGTGTCGACTAAGCGAACGTAGCACAAAAGCACATCTTTTAGGATAATTTTGGCAGGTACATCTGAGCCATCAGTTGGGTAGGCTTCAGCCGAAGGATTACCTTCAACAGTCTCCTGTACAGAAAATGACAGTTTTAGAAGAGAGGCAAGGGTTTAGAGATAGTTGGTAACAAGAATGGAAGAAAAAGAGATACCTCTACGGTTACATCAAACTCTTCGACTGCCTCAGGATGAGAAATTTTGATATCGAGGCTAGCCGATGGAGAATCTTGCAAGTGTTCAGAAGTACGAGTCAAAAAGGACGTCCCTCCGACATGGAGAGAGGCATTATGTACTTTCCGCCACCTATTACGCCTTATTAATGGTAGCTCCTGAAAGACAAAACCAAGAAACACGAGTACGAAAAAAGGCAAGATTAGGTTTTTTTATGCAGAAGAGAAGAAATCGAAGATAATTGTAAGATCAAGTAAAAATATTCTCAGAAAGATAAGTAAATCTTGATGCGCAGCGGAGATTAGGGCTTCCTCTTTGAATGCACGGTTGGAAAACATTAGAACCGATTCATGGTAACAAGGACACCTCGGTTGAAGGGGAAACCCAATTAAGAAGTAATCATCATTGCATGCACTGGAGACAAGACTATTGAAGTGACATGCGCAGCTGTCAGACTGAAACGACGGCTACTTTCATAACGTCAACTCAAAAGTCACACTCGAGTTAATGTAGGGGGCAATTGTTAACGCTAAAAAATAATTTAAGTGTTTAGCCGAGTTCACTGACAACTGAACTGTTCCAGAGTCGAATTTACTCCTAGCCCTCGACTATAAGAACTTCATCGGCTACTAAGGCATATTAGCCAAATTGTTAGTTAAAGGTACGACTGGGACCCACTCAGATGCAGACGCCTCAACGACCAAGTCAAAGGGGTTTTCGAACCCCTATAAGCAGTAACGGCTAATAACAGCTAAATGAAATGGCCATTATCCGAGCAAAATGAGTAGAGGGCGAGAAAATCGGCACCACCTCCCCCACAATCGGCCATTAAACTTAGTGGGTTACTTGATGGCTGACATGGGGGAGGGGGACGTTTGTACAATTGTTTTTCCTTTTTGTATTATAAATAGGATCATTCTTTGTATATAAGAAACACAATCAATCAAACAACTCGAATTTTATCTATCTTTCTATCCTTTTATCCTTTACTTCTAATGTAATCAGTTGTATTCATATTTCTTACCTCTTAGTTTACTCATACCACCGTCCTAACTCTTTCTAGAGTAGTTGGGGAACCCATTGCTGAAAATTAGAGTTCCATTTCCATCCCAAATCGCTTAGTTAAGGAATTAATTTATCTCCCAATTTTATCAGCCGATACTACGATAGATAGTAGAATTCGGGGCGAGAACGCTTATTTATACAATGTAATTTTTTGTCGAGGGGGTTGGGGTGTACACCCTCCCGCCCCTTAGATCTGCCTATGTGGCTATCCATTTGAATATTTGTAAGCTAGAATATTATTTAACCCAAAAAAGTACAGTTGAATTTGTAAGTGGCTTTAAGGAAATGTGGATTGATTTGCAAATAAGTGTGATAAATAATTAACAGTATATAAGTAAATAAAACTAATAAGCAAGTAATTAGTCTGGAATGTCGTGATCTTGATTGAAATTGAATTAAGAGTTTGGTCCGATCCTTAGCTGAATTACTTCGAGTCCGAGCCAGTAACAAGAGAAAACAAGAGTACTTTTGAATGTAAATTATGCGGGTATCAGCAATGAGAATGAAATACCCTTCCAACATGAAGGTTGGACTCTTTTTATAGCTCAACAATAAAAGGCATTTATGCTCAAGAATAACTCCCTCATTAAATGCAATTAAATGATAAAAACGAACACTTAATGAGCAAATAGTAACGGCTGACGCCATATCCGGAATGGGTAGGAGCTGAGCTCATTCGGTCTCTTATCCAATGTTAACAAGTTCGGTCACTACTCGGTGTTACCTGGTTGTGTCGCCAACCAATCTTGTTATGGTTCCCAAACTCACCGCCGCTACAACCCGCATCCGGTGCAAAAACATTGTTACTTCCTTCGATTTCTATACAACCATGCCACGTGTTGTGCCGGTTTTCACCATTTACACAGTTCCCACACTTCCGGAATAAAGTTTACCAAAATGATGGGAAGTGGAAATGATTTCTTCGGTGTATTCTCTTGCAAGCTTCCTTTCAAATTACTTCAAAACAGGCAGGAAAGCGAAACACTTCTAATTTCCAAAATTTGACTCACGTCTAAGTGACTTCGGTTACGTGTCACCCTCTGATTGAACCATCACTTCAGTTTATGAACCAAAGTATTTTCTAATGATGGCCACGTCCCTATAAAACCCTTACTTTTTCCTTTTCACAAATTTTACCTTCTGGTAAATTCCCCTTAATCCTCCGAACATTCAATTCCCTCAAATCTTCATACCTACTTCAAATATTCAAATCTTCAAATATTCAAAACTTCAAACCTTCATATCTTCAAACCTTTATATCTTCATAAAAACTGCATACCTTCAAATCTCCATATTATTATGACAAAGTCTTCCCTACCTTCTTCCAAACAATCTTCTCCGGCCACTTCTCCACCGCCGACCATCGATAACACCATCGGCACCAGTGAATCTTCTAAGACTCATATTGCCACTGAGACCCAGAGCCTCCGACATGCTCCCATCATCTTTTCACTTCGATAGTAAATTCTCCGTTCAAACAACCTCTAAAAAAATTTGATCAGGGAGAGGAAGCTAAAAACTAGCCATCGTCTATCATCGTCTCCGACCTCAAGACAGTTCAAAATGATTGCGGTTGGACTGACCTCTCCGGGATCATTGTTCCTGGCTTGGACGAAGATATTACCACATTCAGCTCTGGGTATTCTAATGTATACACTTATCCCTTCACTTTCAAACATGTTCCTCCGATTGACAACGTCATCCTCGAGATGTGCCGGATAAAAAATTTGTGCAAGGCATAAATTGGTTCATTTAATTGAAAGGGCGTAACTGCCACCGATTCTTGGCCACCTTGGTCGATAAATGTATCACTTTGGATCACCAGATCCATTTATACATACCTTCATTCTTTCATGGCGGTATCGTCCAACTTTCTATATGAGGCAGATTTTCCATCCTCTCTAGTGTCGATGAGAACCGAGATCGAGATTGGATGAAACACTTTGTCATAGTTCCTACTACCGAAATCATCCTAGCTAGGTACATGCCTTTCCCAGAGGAATGGAACATTCACCGTAAGTACTAAAACTCCCTTTCTTTCAATTTAGATAAATTGCCTTTATATCTTCCCCTTTTCAATCTTTTCAACATTAGATTTCGGCTTACATGGATAATCTCCATATATGGGTCGAGAAAATAATCAACACTTATCCGCATAAGAAGTGGACACGAAAATAACTTTCTGGAAAATGATGGGTAGCCCGAAACCACGGTTAGTATTCGCCTAATTCCCATTTTAGCTTTAATAACAGCCTTGTGCACTTTTCCACTTCTTCCAATATTCGAACTTGTAGGTCTACCGAAGGCCACCTCAACCACAAGGTCCAACCCTTCTACTGCTCCAGTTATCCCCAATCTGATATTTTATTTGGCCGCATCAGTTCAGCGTATCATGAAGTACCAAGGAAAAGGAAATCCTCCAAATCCAAATCATCAAAGCCTCCGAAATCACCTTTGGTTGGCTCAAAGATAAAAAGAGCTTAGAAAGCGGGTGGCCCTTCTAGAAGTCAAGACACTGGCATCTCATTAGAGGATGTTTGGGTGAGAAAGGTCTGTACTACCACCACTCCGATGAAGAATACTTCTACCGAAGTTAGAGAAGAGAATGCTACTGAAGATGCCAAACCAATTCTGCTGCCAACTGATGCCGCAACTACTCATGCCACCATGTTACCGGCCACTTAGCCAATTATTATCGAGGATAATAATGAAGCCACGGATGAGGAGCCATTGGCTAAAAAACCAAAACTTCTACTTCAACTCATCCTCTATCATCACAGCTGGCCCAAAGCTTCGGGAAAGAAGACTTTGAGTGCTTCTTCGAGGAATCCGAAACCTTCTCTAACCCGACCGAGCGGGCGAACACCTCCAAGTTTGCTCACCTGGACATACCTTAGAAATTAACCAAGTCTACCCGAACTCTGAGAAACCATACCAGCTCCCATTCCAATCTCGTGAGCATCTTCCCAGCCCCAAGAATGGACCCAAGGAAAGTGCGATCTGCCACGATTTCCTTCCTCGAGGACACCAACTTCCTATCTCGGCCAGTTGGGGTTGCCAACTACTTGAGGTCTCTAATATTAGAGTCCGATAGGGAAAAAATAACGAACGTTTCATGACAGTGCCTCTTTAACAAGGGTATGCATGCCTCCAACTAGGTATGCATCTTTCTTGCTTATTTAAGCTTATACTTGTTGTTATTTTTCATTTCTAACCTTCACCCGATTTCCAATTCTGAAGTCATCTGTTCTAGTTGGTGATGACTTCATCAGATGCATGGATGAAAATAAGCACCTCATAGAGCAACTGGACGCCCAAGATAAAGAGATCCAGTACCTCAAAAGGTTTTTGCAACAAAAAGAAGCTCAACTTCAGCAAACCAATGAGTAGCCTGCTAGCAAGGCAAAATTGGACCGACTCAAAGACGACTACCTCCGAGCTGTAAAAGACCTCAAGCTTGCCAATGAAGAGAAGAAGGTCTTGGATAAGGAAAATGAGAAACTCTACGAAAACATCCAGGCCTTAAACTTAAATCTCGAATATCTAGGGGATTTTCTTAACACTAAGATCGATCACCTCAACATCGAACTTGCTGAGGTTAATGCAAAGTGAATTGTCGAACATGCTACTTTGAAGGTGGTTCAGGATCATGCCAGCCAACAAGCTCAGACCATTGAAGGGCTAAGAAATGAGCTCAAGGCCTCTACCCAAAAGAATGGAGAAATGTCGGCCCAACTTACTCAATTCTCGACTGAATGAGACTAGGTTTTGCCCAATGTGGAGGTCGAGGTGGCCGAGACAGTACTAAAAACCGAGCACATAAAATGGAACGTCCATAGGTACACTTTAGAGCAGGCTCGATATGGGATCGCAAAGATTGATGAGGCCAAGAATATAGAGCTTAGAGCCTACCACAAGTTTGTGGTGACAGTTCCGAGGATGACCCAGAGGACTCCGAATCTAATTCCGACTGAACTTTATGCTTGCATGCCTTTGTACTTCCTTTTGTTTTTTCCTTTAACATGTTTTGCTCTGGCCTTTTTTGGCCTTGTTTATAAAATGTATATCCTTTTAGTCAAGATTTTTCTATCTCTTGGCATCTGTTATTTCTTTCTTGTTTACAATAACTTAGCTAAACAAACTCTTAACCCAATTCAGGCTAACTGCCTTCGACTTCGGAGTTTTACTTAAACAAACCATCACTTTGTTTGCATCGAGCCAAATGAAAGTTCTTTCGGTCTTAAAAATAACTTAGACAATTTTGAATACAAACCTTTATTTTAGTTTGCTTCATATCGGGCAATTTCTTCCGGTTTTGGGCCAATTAATGGCTAATTATAAGGACCTTATTTTTATGCTTATGAATAAGACGTCTCATATTCATTTTTGGCATGAACGGTTGAGCTTTGTTTATTTTCAACTTTTAGACAACTCAAGTGTCTTCATAAATAGGCTTGATTCATTTGATTCGATGCCTTAGAAATATGCTTTTTGGAAACATTACTTAATTTTTCTCCGAATGCTCTTATAACGTCAGTCCTAGTTAAGGACTTAACAATTTTGTTAGCTCCTAAGCCTAATTTTTGTTAGATCGTAAGCCTAATGATTTCTCAATTAGTATATGCAAATAACTTTTTGAGGAAATTTAGCTCGACTAAAGTGCAATTCCATTCGAATTGGATTCAGTCAAACAACTGGGAAAGATTCGTTTGATCTTTTTGCCTTTACAAGACTTACCGTAACACTAACATTACTTGTGTAAGATTCATTCGATCTTTTAACCCTTACAAATATTCATAACCCTAAAACTAAAAAATCCTTTAAATTTCTTTACAGCTTCGACTCTCCAAATTTCATCCTTCTAAACTTCTTTACCGATGATATGGCAGTCTCCTAATGTTTGTATTTGAAGCATGAGAATTCAAACCCTATTTGTTGTTTTAATACCGAGCAGTCTCCAGTGTTTGTCTGGTCTTCAACTTTGCCCTTCAACTACTTAGTAACATACTTTACATTGTTGTCTCATTAAAAACCTTGTTGAAAAAACCATTTACAGGATAAAAACAGTGTTAAGAGAAAAAAACTGCAACACGTATTTTCAGACCTAATTCTAACTTTGTTCGTTCTTTGAGTGATGAATCCAACCTTTGTTCGTGCGAGGGTTAAACACATCGAAGCAAATAAAATTTTAAATAATTAACCAAACACATATGTTAACAACAATATCACTTCAAGTGTGTAAAGTTCCAATTGTTTGTCAACTTTTGACCGTCTTCGACTTTCTGCAGCCTTTATCGATTATTCCTGACACTTTGTAGGGACATTCCCAGTTCAGACCTAATTTATCTTCGTTGGGATTTTTAGTGTGAAGGGTTACCTTCCGTAGAACCAAGTCCCCTACTTGAAAGTGCCTAAGATTTGTCCTTAGGTTGTAGTACCTTTCCATCCTTTGCTTTTGGGAAACTAACCATAGAAATGCTAACTCACGGTGTTTATCCGTTAAGTTGAGCTTGACAGCCATAACTTCATTAGTTGATTCTTTGGTTGCAAGGCTAAACTTTAATCCCAACTCACCAACTTCCACCAGAATTAGTGCTTTAGTACCATAAACTAAAGAAAATGGTGTTTCATCGGTGCTGGACTTTGGCGTTGTTCTGTATGCCTACAACACCTCCGGTAAAATCTCTTTCCACTTGCCTTTTGACTCTTTTAGTCTCTTCCTAAAGTTCTGAATAATTGTTTTGTTTGTTGACTCCATTTTCTCATTAGCACTTGGGTGCTACGGAGTCGATACTTTCTTCTTAACTTTCAACCCTTCAAGAAGTCATTCACCTTATTTCCTATGAACTGGCGACCATTATCGCAAGTGATCTCCATCGGTATGCCGAACCAGCAAATGATGTGGTCCCAAATAAAATTGATGACTTGCTTTTCTTTGACTTTCTTGAAGGACTTTTATTCAACCCACTTAGAAAAATAGTCATTCATAAACAAAATAAAACTTACCTTTTCGAGTGCCCATGGGAGTGGCCCCATAATATCCATCCCCCATTTCATGAATGACCATGGAGATAGAACCGGATGCATTAATTTTGCTAGTTGATGAATCATTGGTGCGTGCCTTTGTCATTCATCATATTTTTGGACGAAGTTCATTGTGTCTTCCTCCATTCTAAGACCAATTGTACCCGACCTTAATTAATTTTTGGATCAATAATTTTGCTCCCGAATGATTGCCACAAGTCCCCCGTGAACCTCGCATATCACATAATCGGTTTCCCCGAATCTTAAGTGCCTTGCTAAAGGACCATAAAAAGAACTTCAGTACAATTTACTATCAACCAAATAGAACCTAGTTACTTTAGTATGAAGTGCCCTTGACTCCTTTGGACCCGTAGGCAATTTTCCACCTTGAAGATAGTCAATATATTTGCTGCGTCAATCCCAAGTCAAGCTTGTTGTATTTACTTCATCATGGCCATCATCAATCACGGAGTTGAGCAGTTGTACAATTGTTTCCGAATCTAATTCCTCCGCTTCCACGGATGACCCCAAATTAGTCAAGGCATTCGCCTCATTGTTTTTCTCTCGAGACGCATGTTCCATAGTCCATTCTTTGAACCGGTGTAATATTACTTGAATTTTATCTAAGTATTTTTGCATTCTTTCTTCCTTCACTTCGAACACCCCATTCACTTGATTAACAACCAGGAGCAAATCACATTTTTATTCGATGCCTTCTACTCCCAGACTCCGTACCAACTCTAGACCTGCAATCATAGCCTCATACTCTGCTTCATTCTTAGTTAATTTCACAATTCTTATTGATTGCCTAATAATATCTCATGCTGGCGCCTTAAGAACTACCCCGATTCCGAATCCTTTCATGTTCAAAGCTCTATCATTGTACAAGGTCTAGACCCCCGAAGTTTTTCTCAAGGTTGATAAAAGTTCTCTTTCTACTCCAGGAATCATTCCGGATGTAAAGTCTGCTACTAAGTCTACTAAAACCGAAGACTTTATGGTGGTTCTTGGTTTATATTCTATGTCATACCCACTAATTTCTACTGCCCATTTGGCTAACTTACCGGACAATTCCGATTTATGCATTACATTCTTTAACTGGTAAGTTGTTACTATGCATAAAGGGTGACATTGAAAATATGGTCTCAGTTTTCTAGTAGTCGTTATTAACGCCAATGCCAATTTTTCTAAATGAGTATATCTAGTTTCTGCACTAACTAGTATTCTACTCACATAGTAAATGGAAGATTGTGTACCTTTCTCTTCTCGAACCAAAACTGCACTTACAGCTACTTCGGACACCGCTAGATATAGGAACAACTGCTTGTCTGCCTTCGATTTATGCAATAACGGCGGACTAGACCAATAATTCTTCAAATCCCTCAAAGCTTGATGATACTCCGGTGTCCACTCGAAGTCATTCTTCCTTTTTAACAAAGAGAAGAACCGATGACTTTTCTTCGAGGATTGAGAGATAAATCTACCTAGAGCGGCTATCCTATCGGTGATTTTTTGTACCGCCTTCATATCTTCAAGTACCTTTGATATCTCCTCAATAGCTTTGATCTTATCCGGATTGATCTCTATTCTCGGTTTGAAACCAAGAAACCCAAGAAGTTACCCGAGCCAACTCCAAAGCCATATTTTTCAGGATTCAGCTTCATGTTATATTTTCAGAGTATGTCAAACGTTTTTTGCAAATGCTTTAAATGGTCCTATGCTTCCAGGGACTTAAGTAACATATCATTAATATAAACCTCTATTGTGTTACCTATTTAGTCCTCGAACATTCGATTAACTAGGCATGATATGTTTCTCTGGCATTTTTTAAACCAAATGGCATTACAATATAACAATAGGTCATATATCTATTTATAAAAGAGGTTTTCTCATGGTCCTCCGGGTTCATCCTAATTTGGTTGTATCCGGAGTAAGCATTAAGAAAACTCAGCATCTCATGACCTGCTGTAGCATCAATCATTCAATCGATGTGCAGTGAAGGAAAAGAATATTTTGGGCATGCTTTATTCAAATATTTAAAATCTATGCACATTCTTAGTTTATTGCCTTTTTAGGTACGACCACTATATTTGCTAGCCAATCCGGATACTCTACCTCCCAGATGGAACCTATATTTAAAAGTTTTTTTACTTTTTCCTTGACGAACTTATGTTTGAAGTCAGCCATAGGCCTCCTTATTTGCTTTATCGAGGGGAAGTTCGAGTCCAAACTCAATATATGAGTTGTAATCTCCGCTGGGATACCATGTCTAAGTGGGATCAGGCAAAGCAATCGGCTTTAGCTTAAAGAAATTCAATTAATTTAAGTCTGAGCTATGGGGTTAATCTGGTGTCTAGGTATACATTTCTATCAAGGTATATGCAAAAACAAGATGAATTGCTCTAGATCCTCTACATTTGACTTTGTGGCATCTAAATCATTTGGAAGCACAAATTCCCTCGAGGATGCGAAAGTAATCTTCTTCATCCTCGTCATTTTTCTTTCCTTCTTCTTCATTTTTCGGACTCAGCGAGCCCGAACACTGTGATTGTTATTTCACTTCCTTGCCTTTACCCACATCCTTCATTTCTTTCCGTGTTTGTACCGATTCTTCCACTACGAACATCTCCCTTGCTGCCTGTTTCTCCACCCGAATCGTCTTGATTCCCTCCAGTGTTGAAAATTTCAGCATCATGTGTAACGTCGAAGGTACATCATTCATGTCATGTATCTAAGGCCTGACGAATAGAGCGTTCTACCTCATTTCTCCTTCTATGACCTAAAGATTTGTTTGCTGAATTATACCGACTGCATTGACTGGAAGAATGATCTCCCCTTTCATGGTCTCACTTGCCATGTTAAAACCGTTTAGAACTCGGGCTGCCGATACAATTTGGTCCATTAACCCCAATTTCTCCACCACCTTCAAATCGGATGATGTTTGCCGAGCTACCTGGATCAATTAAAATTTGCTTAATCTAAAATTTATTAATGAAGACAAAAATTACCAGTGCATTATTTGACGTTAAATAATTCCCTCCGCATCTTCATCATTGAAAGATATTGATTCCTCTGATTCGTAATTTCTGGATCTTTTCTCTTGAGTTATTGACACTTTCGTCTTCTTTGTGGTCATAATAGCTCCCTTCGGAACATCCATCCCCTCGATAATCATATTTATGACATGCAGGGGTTCGACCAATTCTGTCTGCTTGTTTGCTTCTCTATTTCTATAGTTTCCCTTAGTACGGTCACTTAAGAACTCGCGTAGATGGCCATTTTTCAATAACCAGGCCATTTTATCCCTTAACTGGCGACAATCCTTTGTTCGATGTCTATGAGTTCCATAGTAATCACAAATAATGTTTGAATCTCTTTGAGTCGGGACTGTCCGAAGCGGTCTTATCCACCTTATCTCTTTTATATATCCAATGGCCAAAATGAGCCTTGCTGCATCAACGTTGAAATTGTATTCAGACAATTTCGGACTTTCCAAAATGTTAGAAGAAGATCCACATGTATCATTTTTTAATTGCAAACCCCTACTGGCGTCCCCCGATCATTACGCCTATCTCCTTTGTCCAATGGGAAATTATGATTATTGCGACCCCGATCTGATCTAAAATTCGACCTCTCTGGTTGCCCGTATGGTTGGTATCTATCTTTTGAAGATTTTGGCTCCAACTCGACTACCCTTTTTTATTTATCAAAGTTCTTGTTCCGTCCTGCTAACCTCGATGGAAGTTCAAGCTAATCATCCTCCACCCTGATTTGGACTCGTACCTGTTATGCACATCTGTCCATGTTACTGTCGGGAATTCTAATAGATTCTCCTTTAATTTGAACAAGGCACTGGAGCTCCTAGGATTCAACCCCTTGTTGAAAGCTTCAGCTGCCCATTCATCCGGTACCCAGGGAAAAAGCATCTGCTCCCTTTGAAACCTTGTCACGAACTCTCGCAACAACTTCTTATCTTTCTGAGAAATTTTGAATATATCCGAGTTTCCTACTTGAACCTTCCTAAATCCGGCATGTGCCTTTATAAAAGCATCTGCAAGTATTTCAAATGAATTAATAGAATGTTCAGGCAACATACAATACCATGTCATTGCTCCCTTGAAAAGAGTTTCGCTGAATTTCTTCAGCACCACCGATTCATTCTCATCCGGATGCATGTCATTGCCCTTAATTGCATAAGTATATGATTTCACATGCTCATATGGATCTATAGTCCCATCGTACTTTGGTAGGTCATGCATTTTAAACCTCTTTGGTATCAACTTCGGTGTTGCACTTGGTGGGAATGACAACTAGGTGTATCTCTTCGAGTCTGGCCCCTTCAAGATCGGAAGTGCCCCAAGAATTTAGTCTACCCGTGAATTGTAGGATTCAACCTTCTTTTCATTGGTGTCAATTCGTTTATTTAAGGCTTCAAGCATTTTCAAGACCTCCGAGGACTCATTAGTCCCCGAGCCATTAGCATTCTCGTTGACTCGATCCTCTTCCCGGCCTGGTTCATCATTGTGGATGGGATGAGCTTCGTCCACCGCACTTGCTTCACTACTTTTCTTTTGCAACTGAGTTACATCCTCATGTTGCTCCTTTAGCATATAAAAGATTCAAGCTAAATTTATTTCACCATCTTCATCATCTTCCGGTGTCGTCTGACGTGATCTTATAGACGACCGAGGTGAAATCACGAAATTGTTATTATTAATTAAATCAATGGGAGGAATGCCATTCAATAGAGAAATGGATGAACGCCATTCAGTGGATCAACAGGTGGCACGCCATTGATTGGGTCGACGGGTGAAACTCCGTTGTTGTTATTGATGTTATGAGCACTATTATCACCGTTGTTGTCCACGTGGTTGCTAACCTCAACATTGATTTCACTAGCCATACTTTAAGTACTTAACATTGACCTGAAATCACAAAATCTCAAAAGAAAGAAGTGAAATTTGAGTTTGAACCCGTTCTCGCCCCGAATTCCGTTCTCTACCATTTTATCGGCTGACTGTATCACAAGACAAATTGATTCCTTAACTTAAGCGATTTGGGCTGAAAACAGAACTCTGATTTCCAGAAATGGGTTCCCCAACTACTCCAGAAAGCGTTAGGACGGTGGTATGAGTAAACTAAGAGGTAAGAAACATGAATGCAACTGAGTACAGTAAAGTAAAGGATAAAGATAGATAAAAATTGAGTTATTTGATTGATTGGGTTATGTTTGTATATACAAAGAATGATCCTATTTATAGTACAAAAAGGAAAAAATAATGTACAACGTGATCCCCCGCATGTTAGCCATCAAGTAACCCACTAAGTTCAATGGCCGACTATGGGGAGGTGGTGCCGATTTTCTCGCCCTCTACTCCTCTTGGTTGGATAATGGCTCTTTCTTTTAGCTGTTGTTGGTCGTTACCGCTTCTAGGGGTCCGAAAACCCTTTTGACTTAGTCATTGAGGCATCTACATCTGACTAAGTCCCAGTCGTACCTCTAACTAACAACTCAGCTAGGATGCCTTAGTAGCCGATGAAGTTCTTGTAGTCGAGGACTAGGAGTAAATTCAGCTCTGGAACAGTTCGGTTGTCACTGAATTCGGATAAACACTTAAATTACTTTTGAGTGTTAACAATTTCCCTCCTACATCTTTTAATAACACTGAGGAACCAAAATGAAAAGATCCGTCCATGAAATTGGTATCAGAGCTTATGAAAGGACTAAGTTATAAATAATGAAAAAACATCCGTCGTTTGATAGGATTAATAAGATAAATAAAATGTTATGGAAATGTAAAGAGATGAAACATCTTTTAATAACACTGAGGAACCAAAATGAAAAGATAATGAATTTACAAAATAAATTGTTAACTGAGAAAAGAGGATCAAAAGACATAACAGCTTATGAAAAAGAGATAGAAAAATATTCTGATATTGAATTAGAAGAAATTCAAACGTAGAAGATATTATAGCAACATATAGAAGAATAGTAGAGTTAAATACAGAAATAAATGTACAAAATCTTGTGATAGCTGATTTAAAAGCAGATCTAAGAATGGAGATAGAACATTATGGATGAAAACAAATTAATAGAACAACAAAATAAGTTAAGAGACTTGAGATAATAGCCGAAAAACCCCTTACATATAATAGAGATATAAATCAACATATAGTTAGTTGTAGAATGAGTATAGAACTTATAAAAGAAAGAGAGCAATGTTTACAAGAAAATTCTAAACAAATATATGAACAGGAAGAAACTATTAAAGAATTAAGAAATAGAATAGCTATAAAAGAGGAAAAGTTGAGACAAAAAGAATAAGAAAATATGAAACTATTGTAGGAAAAATTAAGAGAAATAATCAGAAAAGATAACGAATTAAAAGATCTAAAAGATATTATAGAAGAACAATATAGATATATTGATATGTTAAGACATGGATAAAAGAAAAGAAATAGTAGAAGATTCTAAAGAAACATATTACCAAATGAATATGTATGAAGGAGGAATAACACAAACATTAAGTTTTAAACCAGAAATATATCAGAAAATACAAGATGAAAAAGAAGAACTTTCTATTAAAAAATATTTAAAACTAAATGGTTTGAAAGGAATAAAGAAATAAGATATATAGCACAAAAGCATGAGAACATAATAGACACAAGAAGTGTAAATGGAAGAACAAAGATCAACTTGATAACAGATGAAGTAATAAAAAGAGAATTAGCAAAATTATCTACTAAAGAAGCTAAAAGGTATAGAAACATATACTTTGGAAGAGTAGAATTTACTATAAAAGCATACTTCTAGAAAAACATAGATACACATATACAAATATACATATTGGATGATAGGATATTAGGAAATTTACAAGATGCTTTAATATCAGTAATAAAAGGAAACTGTAAAACAACATGTAATATTACTATCTGAAAAGAAATCTGAAATCAATAAAAATAGTATTGAATATATAGGATATATTATAGACAGTGAAGGATTACAACTACAAGAACATTTTGTAACAAATATAAAAAACTTTAAAGAGAAATTAGAGCGTAAAAAAGAAGTACAACAATTCCTAGAAGTAGTAAACTATGCTTCAAACCATATAAAAGATTTACCACTACTAAGAAAACCTTTACAAGAATTAACTAAGAAAAATATAACCTTTGAATGGAAGGAGGAACATACTAAAGCAATAAACCATATCAAAGATAAAGTTAGAGTCCTACCAAAATATAGAATACCAACGGAACTAGATCAATTAGAACTTTTTACTGATGCTAGTGATATAGGATGGGGAGTAGTCCTCATAGCATATGATGAAAATGATACAGATGAAGAAAAGCCACTAGTTTGTGGATATGGAGGAGGAACATGGAAGCCAAACGAGAAAAAATATCATATTAACGAATAGGAACTATTAGCAGTAAAGTTTGGAATAAAGAGATTTCATTATCACTTATTAGCAGTAAAATTTATTGTTAGAACAGATAATACCCAAGTAAGAGATTTCATTACAAAATATATTGTTAACAGAGAAAGGAGGATCAAAAGACATAATAGCTTATGAAAAAAATATAGAAAAATATTCTGATATTGAATTAGAAGAAATTCAAACACACATAGAAGATATTATAGCAACACATAGAAGAACAATATAGATATATTGATATGTTATGACATGGATAAAGGAAAAGAAAAGTAGAAGATTCTAAAGAAACATATTACCAAATGAATACGTATGAAGGAGGAATAATACAAACATTAAGTTTTAAACAAGAAATATATCAGAAAATACAAGAAGAAAAAGAAGAACTTTCTATTAAGAAAATATTTAAAACTAAATAGTTTGAAAGGAATAAAGAAATAAGATATATAGCACAAAAGCATGAGAACATAATAGACACAAGAAGTGTAAATGGAAGAACAAAGATCAACTTGATAACAGATGAAGTAATAAAAAGAGAATTAGAAAAATTATCTACTAAAGAAGCTAAAAGGTATAGAAACATATACTTTGAAGAAAACAACCAAATAATAAAGGCTTTACAAAAAATAAAAAGAGTAAATGCAATCATAGAAGATGAACCTGAAAGTGATATAGAAGATGAATTCAATAGACCTATAGATACAGAAATAGAAACAAATGGTATAATAAATGAAGATACCAATGATTATCCTGAAGAAGAATTAATAGACCCTAATCTAGAAGTAATAACAAGAAAACAAACTAGATTACCAAAACATATACCAGCAGGACAACAAACTGAATTTAAAGAATTTGTAGGATCGATGACACAAGGTGTAAATTACAATGGATACTTCCTAGACCTAGACAATGTTTAAGATGAACAAGAAATAGGTAGAAGGATAAATTATTGGAATGTTGGAACGTATATAGCTTTAATTAATTCTATACAAACAGAAAACTTAGATTACATGTATGACTTTATATCTAAAACATTAATTGGAAAGATAGCATATTGGATAGAATCTATAGCATAACAATTAAGAGGAGAAGTATTCAACCATGCAAAAGATTGGAAGTCTATGTTAATAATATTTGACATTATACTAAAAAGGGAATTTTTAGGAGAAAAATGGTTAGTAGCACGAGAAAACGTACTTGCAGAGAGAAAAACTGAAATAATAATGAACCTAAATAACATGAAATGTTGTAAAATTAATAAACTACCAGAATATACAATTAGTTTTAGTAAGTTCTTTTATGAAACAAGATTCTTTCCACAAAAAGGCTTAATATATCAACAACTCTATTATGACCACTTAACAACACCATATAATACTGAGTTATCAAAAGAATACACCCAACTAGAACCAAGAGAAACACATTAGGAGAAAGAATAAGAGTACTAAGAGTATACTTAATGCAAAAATGTAAAGAATTTAGAATGCAACAGAAGATTAAAAAAAGATTAAAAAAAACTACGATTAAGAGAAATATGTGGATTCACATAAAGAAGACTAGTATTTGGATGTGATGATAAAAGAAAGGAGAGAAAATATAAGGAAAAGAGATATCAAACAAATAAATATAGGGGAAACAATAATTATAAAAATTATAATAGAAAAAGAAATTATAGTAACAAACCTTATTACAAACCTTATAGGAAAAAGAGATTCAAAAGATATAAAAATACCCTTGAAACCAGGAAGAAGAATATGTTCTTGTTCTTCCATTCCCCAAACCCACTTCAGCTTTCAAGATAAATTTAAATACAAATTAAAATTTAGAAAAGGAAAATATGTAAAACCCGTAGAAACAGAAAAGGTTAAAGAATGTAAATACTGGAATTGTAATGAAAAATGACATTGTACTAACAAATGCCCAAAGTAGAAAACAAAAAAGGAATAAAATATAAATACAACATAATTTATAATGAGTTTACAACAAATTAGAGAAGATAATGATAAATGGTATGAATACGAAGACTTTTATGTTAGTCAAACTGATGAAGAAAGTGAATCAGAAAATATTAACTACATTAACCAACACTCAGATAGTGAAGGTAGTTCGGAATAAGATGAATCTACAAAAAGAAAAAAGAGCATTATTAAAAGAAAGAAATTACTGGATACAATGTGAACGAGATGTCATTATAAGCTTGTTACGACTTCAACTACAAGTGAAATAGAAAATAAATATTATAATGATAGATATAAAAAAGTTACTAAAAACCTTAGTAGAATAAGGAAAAGATTAAATGAGATAAGATGGCATAAAATAATAGAAGAAGCAAGAGAAGAAAGATATATATATTAAAGAAGTACATGTGAAACAAGATGGTAGCAATTTACATAGAAGCTCATATAGAATATAAGCCTAATAAAATGATAAAACAAAAAATCTTTATTGATAGCGGAGCAGATATATGCCTAGCTAGAAAAGAAGTACTAGAACCACACAGGTGGAAAAGAACTAGATCACATAAAGCAAGAGTATCAGGATTTAATGAACAATCAAAAGAATTAGATATAATAGTAGAAAATATGAGAATCGTATTAGGAAAAATAATTTTCAGACTACCAATAATATATCAATTAGATAATATGAAACAACAAATATTATTAGGAAATAACTTCCTAGATTACTTTAAACACACAGGTCATAGATAGCAACACATTTGGCCTACAAACATCTTGTAATAAATGGATTGTATTGAGAAGAGTATTACCAATACACACATTAAGACTATGTACTATAAAAACAGATAGGGATAATAACCTACAGTTATTAAAAGAGAAATACCTTAATATATTAAAGACTAACTTTGGAGAAAATCCAATACAACTATGGGAAAAAGAAAAATATATGCTGAAATTAAGATGATAAATCCCAGTGAATTAGTTAGATCTAAACCTATCAAATACGGTCCAACAGATCAAAACAAATTTAAAACCCAAATAAAAGAATTATTAGAACAAAAAATGATACAAGAAAGTAAAAGTCCACACAGTAGCCCAACCTTTTTAGTAAGAAAACATAATGAACAAAAAAGAGGAAAAGATAGAATGGTAATTGATTATAGAGAATTAAATAAGAAAACAATATTTGATGGATACTTTTTACTATATAAAAGATACCTTATAAATAGATTAGGAAATAAAAAATGGTTTAGTAAGTTTGATTGTAAAAGTGTTTTTTGGCAAATAAAACTAACAAATGAATCAAAAATTCTAACAACCTTTAGTGCCCCTCAAGGACACTATGAATGGAATGTGATACCATTTGGATTGAAAAATGCACCACAAATATTTCAAAGGAGAATGGACCAAGTGTTCAGAAAATTAACATAATTTTGTATAGTATATGTAAATGACATATTAGTATATAGTGATAATTTGGATGATCATATAAAACATCTAGAAGAATTTATAAAAACTGTAAAACAACATGGAATATTACTATCTGAAAAGAAATCTGAAATCTTTAAAAATAGTATTGAATATATAGGATATATTATAGACAGTGAAGGATTACAACTACAAGAACATGTTGTAAAAAAGATAAAAAACATTAAAGAGAAATTAGAGAGTAAAAAAGAAGTACAACAATTCCTAGGAGTAGTAAACTATGCTTCAGGCCATATAAAAGATTTACCACTACTAAGAAAACCTTTACAAGAATTAACTAAGAAAAATATAACCTTTGAATGGAAGGAGGAACATACTAAAGCAATAAACCAAATCAAAGATAAAGTTAGAGCCCTACCAAAACATAGAATACCAACGGATCTAGATCAATTAGAACTTGTTATTGATGCTAGTGATATAGGACGGGGAGTAGTCCTCATAGCATATGATGAAAATGATACAGATAAAGAAAAGCCACTAGTTTGTGGATATGGAGGAGGAACATGGAAGCCAAACGAGAAAAATTATCATGTTAATGAAAAGAAACTATTAGCAGTAAAGTTTGGAATAAAGAGATTTCATTATCACTTATTACCAGTAAAATTTATTGTTAGAACGGACACTAACCAAGTAAGAGCTTTCATTACAAATAAAATAGACCCTTTACCAGAATTAAACAAAAGAAGTATGTGGCAATCATTCTTTTGTTGTTATGGTTTTATTGTCAAAAATATATCTGGAACTAAGAATATTCTAGCTGATTTTCTTAGCAGGTACAATAATGTCAACTAGCAGTGACAAGTTCGAAGAATATATTACCAATGTTACAAAAATCATCAAACACAACCAAGAAATAATTACAAAAACAAAAGAAAATACATATCTGCTAGAACAGCTGACAGAAGCCTTTATAGACTTCAAACCCCTACAAACCTTGAAATCTTCCCAATCCCCTACAGAAAAACCAAAAACTTTCACATCCAAGATTGCAACTATACCACCACCCATAATAGCATCGTCTTCTCAGATGACAACAGTAGTAACAATGTGTGACAAGATGAAATTATCACCTGAATATATTACAGCTTATGAACAAATAAACAAATTTTATGATTATAAATCAAATCCACACATTTTAGAAGTGCAAAACTAAGTAAATATCCAAGGTTTTTATGTAACGAAAAATCAAACCCTAATATAGTTTTTAAACTATTTACTTACTGTTTTATAGATAAAATATTAGTAAATGAAACTTTTTACAATATTGCTAAACTACCCAATGTTATAGTAGAATCTGTCAGACTAATGATGGAGTCATTTGGAAGAGGTATCTACGGCATACAACTATTCGATGCCTCAACAGACTTGACGGGAAAACCTATTATAATATGTCAAATATTTAAAATGAGAAGAAATAGCAACATAAGTGGAGATGATAAAGACATAAAGATGAAGATACCATATACCCTAGAAAAAATTCAAGAATGGCTGAGTTCCAAAAGAGCCATCGGACTATCAACATTAAAATAAAAAATTGAAGATATGTTAAGAGCAGGTAAAGCCAACATCATTGGAAACTCCAAAGGAGGAGAAACTAAAGAACTTATTACCCTATACTACAAAAATGATGTACTATCTCAAAACACTATACACCTTACAAACATGCATGACAGGATCATAAAGATAGAGCACAAACACTCCAGTGAAACGGTGGAGCAATACAAACTCTTGATAGGCCAGAGGAAAAAGCCTGTTATGAGTATAAAGAATGACACTAACCATATTACTATGAAAAAATAAGGATCATCTAATCCTTTCGAATGAAACGGCTCAATGTAGTTCAAACTACAGAAAGCCACGATATAACAATTTGATATGACCCAATGTAGTCTAAACTATAATAAGCCCATATATTATCATATATTACCAACATACTACTACAATCAAAATGATATTGTTCCTATTATATAGGAGTATAAAATGAAAAATTAAAACGATACCGTTCCTATTCTATAGGAGTATCATCGGAGGAAAAAACAAATTCGTCTTTTTGTGCAAAGAAGACGCATGCAAAGATGCCTGTGGAAGAAAGCAACCGGCCTCAATGTAAAAGCCGTCGGACCCACGAGGAATCAAAGACAAAATATGACAGCGAACAAACGTTGAAGAAATGGCAACAATGACAAACAACTTTAAGAAAAGCATGAAATGACAAGAGACAAAGTACTATTTACTTTATGACTTTTATAACAAAAATACTATTTGCTTTTAGACTTTTGAGCATGCCAATAATGTAAGGCAACCGAGGTTATCTATAAAAGGAGCATCTTTGTAACCTTGAAGGAGAACTTCTGAATACAAAAAAAATCTTCAATCTTCAAAATATTCTCTCTAATGTCTAGATAAACTCCCTTTTAGTCTATAACTCATACCAAGAACGATATCATAATATCAGAGAAAAATACTTTGAAAGCATATACTTAAAATCATATTAGTTCTCCAACCTTAGCTTGTAACTGAATTTTAGAAAAAGTCTGTTGAATATACTCCCAGGAGCCTAGGCATTATCCTGTCAAGAGAAAAAAAAGAGTCGAGTGTCAGGGCAAGGTTGAGTAATTTCGGTCATCTAAAAATCTGCAAAAGATATGATTGTTGAACTATGTGTTTTTAATTATAATCTTGATAAGTATAGTCTCTGCAATTATGATGTTAATATTGGTAGGAAGTTATAGACTTTTATTTTAAAAAATGAATTTTGAGCTGATAATACGTGCTTCCTTACAACATGCTTATTATTTGATAAATTCTGATAAAAACTTACTAGTATACCATGTATATTCCTACCATCTTTAAGGTTGTTAGATGATGAAAAAATATGCCCATGAAATTGGTATCAGAGCGTATAAAGAGGCTAGAGCATCTCACTCGGGATCCGACCTGAACCGAGGCTCTCCGTATAGCACATCCTTTATGCTCGAGGCATCAATCTCGGTTGCCAAGGATCGCAAACTGATAGGTATCAGTCGTTGGGTCCTCAAGGTACGCCTTTTCAGGCTCTTGAGAATGAGACAATCCGTTCCTCGGTACAAAATGGTTTCAGCCGCGCATGTCACTTCAATCATCTCGTCTCTAGTGCATGCAATGATGATCACTTCTTGAAATGTGTTCTATATTTAACTGTGGCATCTCCATTACCATAAATTGGCTCTGATGATTTTCGACCGTGCTTTTAAAAATAATAAAGTAATCTCAGCCGCGCCTCTGAAGGTTATTTAAGGAAAGTTATCCCCCTCATAGGTTTCTCACCTAATCTTTGGCTCTTTTCTTAGTTGGAAAACCATGGCTTCATCTTTTTCATCTCGAAGATCAGGAAAAATCATTCTAGCCGATAGTGACCTGACCCCTGCCTTGGCCTTCATTGATGAACAACTGGTTCTGACTCCGTACGGTGGACCGGAACAAGGTGATTCTCTCTTGTTTCAGTACCTCAGCCCGAAAAAACTATGACTTTCTTTCTACTTGTGACTGGTTCACCGGTGGCCGTTATTCAGCTAACCTTCGTACTTGGCCGACTAAGGTCGCTGATTATTCTGGTTGGTTGGACCAAGTGAGATTTGTCACAGAAGCCGAATGGAGGTACATGGGTCTTTTTGATTCCTTCTTGTGTACCAAAAAGCCAAGGAAATTTCAGTCGATACTCCGAACATGCACTTGGCTGGATTTATTTTGAAATTATGAATCCTCATTCTTTTTAATGCTTGTTCTAGATTGGCAGAATGATCCTTGAAGTCCTTAGACTTCACTACTACATCATTGATGTAAACCTCCATAGTCTTGCCAATCAAGTCATGGAAGATGGTGTTCATTTCCCTTTGATAAGTGGCACCAACGTTCTTCAGACCAAACGACATAACTACCCACTCGTAAATGCCCAATGCTCCTGGACATCTGAAGGCAGTTTTGTGAATGTCTTCCTCGGCTACCGATATCTGATCATAGCTAGAGTATTCATCCATGAAGGTCAATACACCATTAGCGGCTGTTGAGTCGACTAGCATGTCGGCTATCGGCATGACATACTCATCTTTATGAGTGGCTAGATTTAGGTTCCTCTAATCAATACATACCCAAACCTTGCCATTCTTCTTCTTCACTGGTACGATGTTTGCCAACCATTCCACATACTTAGCCATTCTGATAAACCTGACTTTCAGCAGTTGTTAGATCTCAGATTTGATTTGAGACATCAACTGAGGGTGATACCTTATGGGCGGCTATTTTTGGGGTTTGAAACCCTCCTTGATTGGCAATATATGTTCTACCAAAGTACATTCCAGCCCAGGTATCTCTTGATAATCCTATGCGAAGCAGTCTTTATACTGCAATAGAAGGGTTGTTATACCTTATTTGTCTTCTTCCTTCAGCAAACCACTAATATGTGTTAGCTGAGGGATTTCTTTAGTTCCCAAGTTGATTCTTCCAAAGGATCCTAAG
This sequence comes from Anisodus acutangulus, assembly GCA_029783415.1. Lineage (NCBI taxonomy): Eukaryota > Viridiplantae > Streptophyta > Magnoliopsida > Solanales > Solanaceae > Anisodus > Anisodus acutangulus. The sequence continues at coordinate 20,651,150 of CM056499.1, forward strand.
ACTCAAAACTAGGCATAGCCCTTCTTATAGGCGATTCAAGTTCCATCGGCAGCTCAACTTTATCGGCTGCAAGCATTGGTTCATTGTTGTGGTTCCCCACATGCGATGCCTCGGCTATCCTTGCCTCAGATCTTAGGGCGGTCAGCCGATGCCATAGGTCACATATGATTTGGGTTTCCTCAACCATTTAAATCCTTCAAGGTAAGCCGTGGTACGGCTAATTATTTTATTTCAAACTCTCGCGAGGTAAGATTACAGGATTCTCAAGATCCTTCTTCATACTGCTCTGTGACGGCTATAGGAGCCACATAGGGTGAATAGAGGACAACCTCTACGTTCTGAACCCTTGGTCGGAACAGGTTATCATCAGTTGAGACGATTTCTATCTTGTCTCCTTCCCGAAAGATGAGCTTTTGATGCATGGTAGAAAGAAGGCATCGGCTGGTGTGAATCCAATCCATGCCCATTAGAATGGTGTATGACGACTTGTCATCCATTACAAAGAAGGCAGACATGACCGTCTCAGGACCTACAGTGATTTCTGCTACTAGAATCCCCAATGCTTCAGAGGCTTGTCCCATAAAGCTATCCATTTTCATGTTAGTTGTGATGAGATCCTCTTTTGTTTTGTTAATATCATTCAAGGTAAGCAGCGGCATCAGATTCAGCACAGCCCCATTATCGACAAACACCCGACTAATAATTTTACCGTTAATGTAAGCCTTGATGTAAAGGGGTTTGAGGTGTTTAACCATATCCTCTGTAGGTACACCAAAGACGGTGCTCAAAGTGTCTCTAGCCGGGGTATCAACTATTGTTGCCCATTCTACGTCTTCTACGCAAATGTCACCTTCTAGGTTATCCAATGCGGAGTAGTTGGCCCAGAACTCACATGGGATAAGACTGACCATTTTAATGCCTACCCACATCTCATCAACCAAGTCATGGATAAATAAATCAAGGATGGAGTCCCCTCCTTCATCCAATTCGACTGACCAGAAGCTCATATCTTCCATTTCCTGGAGACAAATAGGGATCAACTGGGATCCTCTAACTTAATCCTCTGTATGATCTGTGGGATTTCCTAGGTTTGAGGTCCATCAGAGGCCATGTTCTCTTACCGGGGTTCCTCCGTCGGGTTGTCAGTAGGCTATTCATCCAGCTCTGGTTGACCCGACATCTCTCCTTCAGGCGACATTGCCCCTAAAACAACTGTGCTGAATGACTGCTTGATAGACTCGGCTATGGCAGACTCATGAATCTCATGATTTTTTGGTTCTTTGGTGTTGGAAATTAGATGCAATGTATGTTGCATCTTACGCAAGGCCTTGGCACATTGCATCCTTCTTTTCTGAGTCCTGGATGCGACTCTCGGTGGTGCCTCTTTCTTTTTGGGAGCCTGATTGACAGACCACTTCCCCTCTTCTGTGTTGGCGACTGGTTTAATCAATCTTCGGGGTCTCATCTGGTCCTCATTTCTCTCTGTGATACGTAAGGATGAAACACCCTCATTTACGTTAAACTCGACCACCATCTATTTTGTTTTAGGGAGTGGTTCTTCATCTATTCGAGGCATGCTCGGTTGCCTGTTGGTTGGCATCCGTACTTGCCCCCCATGCCTATGCCTGGCACCGATAGGGACCCTTCTGAACCTCTTGGTTTGTTCCTGAAGTTCTCATTTAACGTCCCTTGAGTATTTAGGGCGGCCATGAAAAATGCTCCTAGTTGGCTGCCTGTCATCGTGAATGTCATGTAGGTTGCCTAACCGGTTGAACACAGAGGTCCTTGTGGCCTTCTCCCCTTCGGTAGGTTTCTTTGGGACCCATACCCTTTTCATCGGTTATCTCCCTTTGGTGTCCCTTGACTCATCGGGCTTAGCAAAAGATACCATAGATATTGGTACCTCGGGAAAGGGGTCGGTATCAATGGAAATTTCAGCCATACTCTTGTAGGCTAGCTTGAACCTCCCCTCTTTGATGCCCTTTTGGATCGTCTTTCTGAAGACCACATAATTAGAAGTAGAGTGGCTGTATGAATTATGCCACTTGCAGTACTTCTTATCTTTGAGTTCCTTGGCAGGCAGAAACCTATGACCATCAAGCAGCCAAATCTGCTTATCTTTGAGCAGATGATCAAAGATCTGATCTGCATTTGTGATGTCAAACGAGTAACCGATCCTATCATCAGATGAACTCATCTCTTTGACTTTTACGACTTTCAATGATGGGCAAGAGTAAACCTTACCCCTAATAATCTCGGCCACCATTGTGTTTGTCACGCAGTCGGCTGACTCTGAGTCGGACTCATCCGCTTCATTGATGGATACCAAGTGGGAGCCTCGATTTTGGCTGGCTCTTCTCCGCTCCTTCTCCTGGACGTACTTCTCTATTTGGCTAGCCTTTTCGGCTAACTAGATCAGGTCATAGCAGGATTGTCCCACCAACTTCTTATTTAACTGAGGGTGCATGTTGTTGATTATCATGTGGGCACACTCAGACAGGGGGAAGTGTATGGTGCATTTCCCAACCTTCTTTCTGAATCTCTCGATAAAATTGGCAGCCGATTCATCAACCTGTTGCTTGAGATTCGTTAGATCCGTCAAGGTAACCTGAGGTTGGGGCCAATAGAACCTATCATGAAAGCAACCCTCCATGTCAGCTCAGCTCTGTACGGAATCAGGAGCCAAAGATGAGTACCATGCAAAGGTTGTTCCCGTTAGAGAGAGAGGGAATAGCTTCAACTAATGATACTTATTCTGGTCAGCCTCGCCGCATTGGGAAGTAAATCTACCGATGTGCTCGATAGTGGATTTGCCTTCATCGCAAGAGAAGATGGAAAACTCCGGTGTTTTGAAGCCCCTCGACAAAGGTGTTATCCGATCTACCTAATCGGGGTAAGGCTTCTTATAAACAGGCCTGTCCAAAGGTTTCAGTTGGATGCTGAAGTACCTCCGCATGGTATTAGCAATAATTTCTGAGTTTATCAATTATGACGTACCCTACCGATTCTCGACTGGATTCAGCTGGTAGGCGTTCTGCATTGACGGCCTCCATTCTAGATTTTGTTGGACAGGGTTTTGAAGGTTGTAGGTGGTCCGCTGGCCATTACCAATAGGTGGGGTAATGCCCCATTATTGCTGTTGGGTATGGTCATCAAAGCCTGCAACCTGAGCTCCTGAAATGGCTAATGGAGTCTGAGGATAAAGTGGAATAGTATTCCAAGGCTGCTCTCCTCGGACGTCGGTCGTTCTTAGAAAATTTACGCTTTCTAGATCGTATGGACTGGGTACTGGAAATGACTACTGGAATGGTATTCCACTGTAAACAACATCACCAGATAGCCGAGCTAAGTCATAGCCAGGGGCCATCGGCTGTCAATTCGGCTGGCCAACATTGTTCGCTTGTATCGTAGGGCCATTCGTAGAAATGTACGATATAACGGGCGGCAATCCAAAGTGTCCTGAAGCCTGAACTTCTCTCTGAGCCATGTTGATCTGCCCATACTGCATACTCACTTGGTTAAGTGGCATATTTTGCCTCCCAAAGTTCGGCGGCGACCATGCAATGTGTTAGTTGCCAAGCGATGGGGCTTGTGTTCCTAAGTGCGCTAACGGCTGCACCTGAGTAGGCACTAGATGATGCACATGCAGCTAAGGAAAGTCTCATGTTGAACAACACCGCTCGTTAGAGGGATAGCAGAACTAGCCGAACACTCTCCTGGTTGCATTCAATTGGTCTCCATCTCTCTCGCTTGCTGAACCTCATTATGTACCATCTGGCTTCACAATGTCAGCCAACTGTTTAGAAATTTGGTACATAAAATCGTGGATGCCCAAGTCGATCTGTTGTCTAATAAGAGACGTGGTCATTATGGTTGGACCTTCAGATTGGCTAGATTCCTCCATAGCTTGGGGTGATGGAGGAACTGGAGGGGTATCAACCGATGTAGGCATACCCGAGGAAGATGTTGGTTCGTTGTTCTTTCTCAAAGGATTTTATTTAGGATGTGGACTGGACTCGGAGTTCATTTTCTAACCTGACCTTAGGCGCATACGCCAAGAATGATCCTGACCTGGAGAATCAAATTTTGCTATTAATTCACCTATGGTCCCACTGGGCATGCCAAATTTGTTCTCGCCCCGAATTCTGTTCTCTGTCATTTTATCGGCTGACCGTACAAATTGATTTCTTAACTTAAGTGATTTGGGCTGCAAACGGAACTCTAATTTCCAGCAATTGGTTCCCCAACTACTCCAGAAAATGTTAGGACGGTGGTATGAGTAAACTAAGAGGTAAGAAACATGAATGCAGTTGAGTACAGTAAAGTAAAGGATAAATAAAGTAAAGGATAAAGATAGATAAAAATTGAGTTGTTTGATTGATTGAGTGTGTTTGTATATAGAAAGAATGATCTTATTTATAGTACAAAAGGGGGGGGGGGGAAATTGTACAACGTGAAACCACCATGTCAGCCATCAAGTAACCCACTAAATTCAATGACCGACTATGGGGGAGGTGGTGCCGATTTTCTCGCCCTCTACTCCTCTTGCTCGGATAATTGCCCTTTCTTTTAGCTGTTGTTGGTCGTTACCGCTTCTAGGGGTCCGAAAACCCTTTTGACTTGGTCGTTGAGGCGTCTGCATCTGAGTGGGTCACAGTCGTACCTCTAACTAACTCCGCTAGGACGCCTTAGTAGCCGATGAAGTTCTTATAGTCGAGGGTTAGGAGTAAATTTAGCTCTGGAATAGTTTGGCTGTCACTGAATTCGGCTAAACACTTAAATTACTTTTGAGTGTTAACAGAACCAAATCACCACTATTATCCTTAGCCTCACAGTGCGCGCCAAACTATTTACCCCAGAAAAATGTACAGTTGAATTTGTAAGTGATTTTAAGGATACGTTGATTAATTTACAAATAAGTGTGATAATTAATTAATAATAAATAAGTAAATAAAAATAATAAGCAAGTAATTAGCCTGAAATGTTGTGATCTTGATTGAAATTGAATTGAGAGTTTGGTCTGATCCTTAGTTGAATTGCTTCGGGTTAGAGCCAATAACAAGAGCAAATAAGAGTACTTTTGAATGTAAATTATGCGGGTATCAGCAATGAGAATGAAATGTCTTTCCAACATAAAGGTTGAGCTCTTTTTATAGCTCAACAATACAAGACATTTATGCCCAAGAATCACTCCCTCATTAAATGTAATTAAATGATAAAAATGGTCACTTGATGAGCAGTAACGGCTGGCATCATATCTGTAATGGGTAGGCGCTGAGCTCATTCGGTCTTCCACCCGATGTTACCAGGTCCGGTCTCTACTCGATGTTACTTAGTTCAGCCGCCAACCGGTCTTGTTATGATTCCCGAACTCACCATCGGTACAACCCACATCCTGTGCAAAACATTGTTATTTTCTTCGATTTCTATACTCAAACCATGCCACGTGTCGTGCCGGTTTTCACTGTATACAAATATCATCATATGCACAATTACAAACACGTGAATCCCTATAAGGTCTAAGATACTCAGTTCATAATTCCATAGAAGTTTCCAAAGTGTTGATCAACACAAGTGACACACAAAGAAACCCGCAATGCCCATAACAAATCCCATAAGCTATCTCTGGTGTGTTTGCCTCTCTTGGCTTCAATTGATGATATATGAACCTCAAGTGAATCTCAAAACTAAAAATATATTTTGTAACTGATCACATAAATCATCTATACGAAGCAAATGATGCTTGTCATCAATCAAATGTTTATAATCAATGCTCAACATCATATAACCATTTTTTTTATCTTAACATGTAAAACTGAAGTACCTTTAAGCGAGAGGTCCTCTCTAAGGAACCCTCAAATGAATTTGGAATTATTCATCTCAGTTGTTTAACTCCTCAGAGTCATATCAACAATGATATAGAAGTACACTAAATTCCTAGCAATGAATCAATGCCACGATAAGATTTACTTCCAAAACAAGTGAAACGTTCATGTATTCTCAAGTAATATATCTTGAAACTTTATAACTACTAGAACCGTTTCGAGATACAAATCACGCCCAAATATTAGAGCACGTTACCAACATTGAGTGTCATAACTCACACAGAACTAACCACAGTTACATACTGAAAGAAATAATCCCTTGATTATTTTCATTAATTGAAAGGTTATATATACAAGTTACATAATAGGAGAATCATATTCCTATTCTATTACTAAAACATTATTCTATACATTTATGGTAATACACTAATTATGGTAATACAATACTAATTATATTACAACATTACCTAAACTAGGATACTAAATATTACCATAAATTACACATAATAATCAGCCAATCCGTGAGCATAGCTGAGACTAATATACACAATATACACATGTATATTGTGTGTATATTCAACACACCCCCGCAGTCATAGCGGGCGATCTTCGAACGCTGAGACTGTCCCTAAAATCTTCAAAAAGGACCGAGGGAAGACCCTTTGTAAAGATGTCGGCAATTTGATATCTCGACGGGACATGGCATACGCGAACTTGACCACGGGCAACCTTTTCACTGACAAAGTGAATGTCCATCTCGATATGTTTAGTGCGTTGGTGTTGAACCGAATTACCAGAAAGGTAGATGGCACTAATATTATCGCAATATACCAAGGTTGCCTTTTGAATTGGACAATGAATCTCTAAAAGCAAATTACGTAACCAATATGATTCTGAGACCACATTGTCTACCCCTCGATATTCATCCTCGGTACTTGAGCGGGATAGAGTCGCCTGACGCTTCGCAGACCAAGAGACCAAGTTGTTGTCAAGGAACATACAGTAGCCAGACGTAGACCGTCTGGTGTCTGGACACCCACCCTAATCAGCATTTGTGTATGAGACAAGTGTGGATGTCGATGAAGGATATAAATGCAAACCATAGTCTAGTGTACCCTGAATATACCGAATGATGCATTTGAGTGCATTCATATGCTTGATTCGGGGATCATGCATGAATAAACACACCTGTTGTACAGCATACGTAATATCCGATCTGGTAAAGGTAAGTTACTGAAGGGCCCCTGCAAGACTGCAATAGCGGGTTGGATCCTCGTAAGGGACACCGGCCGCAGAACCAAGCTTGGGCTTGGTATCAACTGGGGTCTAAGTGGACTTACATGATGACATCCCAGCCCTCTCGATGATCTCGGCTACATACTTACGTTGTGACAAGAACAACCCATCGAAATGACGAGTGACAGCAATCCCCAAACAATAACTCAAGGGCCCCAAGTCTTTCATAGCAAACTCGGAGCTGAGCATGGTCATGATAGACTGGCGCAAGGCATCGGAAGAGGCAGTCAAGATAATATCGTCCACATATAACAAAATGTAGGCTACAGACGATCCACGATGGTAGATGAACAAGGAATTATCCGACCTGCTGTGAGTGAACCCAATCGTTGAAACATAGTCAGCAAACCTTGTGTACCAGGCCCGTGGAGACTCCTTAAGCCCATATAAGGACTTCTTCAACAAACACACATGATGAGAATGGTTGGGATCCCTGAATCCCAACGGCTGATACATATAAACTGTTTCCTTGAGATTACCATGTAGGAAAGCATTCTTGACATCCAACAGATGAATAGACCATGTCTTCGAAAGAGCCAAGCTAAGAACAGTGTGAATGGTAGCCAGCTTGACCACCGGACTAAATGTCTCCCCACAATCTATACCAACCTGCTGAGTCTTACCATCACCCACAAGCCACGCCTTATGTCGAGCAAATGAACCATCTGAATTCTCCTTATGAGCAAAAATCCACATAGACCTGATAACATTAATACCAGATGGACGGGGCACCAACTCCCACGTCTTATTAGCAATAAGATAATTATATTCATCAGTCATAGCAATTTTCCAATTCGGGTCATTTAAGGCAGACACAGGATTATGGGACAAGGGGGATTTAGAGACATTAGAATGTAAATTAAAATGTCTTTTAGGTGTAACAATACCCCGCTGACTACGAGTGACCGGTCTATGACTCGAGGAAGAATTGAGTGGATTTCGGGAATTTGTTGGGCTCGGGACGGACTGGCCAGCAGGTAGTGGACCTACTGGCCCAACTCGGGAAGTAGTGCCAGTGGCGAAAACAGAAACTGGACCAGTTCCAGTATTGGGCTGGACAGGCCCAATTGCTGAAACTAGCCAGTGATAAAACTGGACAGAGAGGACTGTGATGGGCCAGTGGGACCAATGGGCAGTGGGCCCGCTGGGGATTTTGGGTGCGGGAGATGTCCGAAAAATGCTGAATAATATACGGGGATATTTGTTCATCCAAAAAATTATACGAACTAGGCACGGGAGAATGACTTTTAGCAAATGGAAATTGGGATTCATCAAAAATTACATGGCGATTAATGATGATTTTATTGGAGGATAAATCAAAGCATTTGTAGCCACGATGATTAGATGGAAACCCCAAAAACACACACGGAGTAGACCGGACCTGAAGTTTGTTAATTGTGGTGGATGGAAATAACGAATAACATAAACACCCAAAAACCCGAAGATGAGAATAAGAATGAGATTTATTATATAAAATCTGAAGATGGGAAGAATATGTCAAACCTTTGGAAGGAGTTATGTTAAGTAGATATGTAGCCATTTGAAGAGCATGATGCCAAAAATATTGGGGTACGGAAGCATGAATTAATAGAGTGCGGATAATGTTATTTATGGAACGAATTTTACATTCAGCTTTCCCATTTTGTGAAGATGTATGGGGACAAGAGAAACGAAAATTTATCCCATTAGTAGACAGAATTCTGAAACACCCCATTGTCATACTCTTTTCCATTATCACACTGAATATTTTTTATTTCACGGTCGAATTGGGTTCTGATGAATGCTCTAAATTTTAGGAAGATGGAAAAAACTTGAGATTTCTTCGCTATTGGAAACGTCCATAAAAATTTAGAATAATCATCCAAAAAGAGAACATAATACTGATGACCCATAGATCTAGGAATAGGAGACGTCCATAAGTTGCTATGAATAATATCAAATGGCATTAAAGTATGAGATTGTGAGTCTACAAATGGCAACTTAACAATTTTTCCTAAAGAACAAGATTGACAAATTGGAGTACGACTCGTACCCTTACATGAAATAAGACTATTTTTATCTAAAGCTAACAAAATAGAGGACCCCAGATGACCAAGGCGAGCATGCCACAAGTAAGGAGAGATGGCTGCAAAAGCTAATGGCAGGGCTTGACTCGAGAAACCGAAACTTGGCGTGATAGGATATAGATCACCCCTACTATCACACCTCATGAGAGGACTCCCCGTTTTGAAATCCTTCACCGAAAACCAAAATGGATCAAATTCTATGGACACGGAATTATCAGTGGTGAATTTTTGGACAGACACCTAATTTTTAATCAATTTTGGAACGTGAAGGGTATTTTTCAAAATAATGGGTGGATGAGGAGAAGACAATGTTTTCTGACCATACCCATGAATTGGAATTGAATTACCATTACCAACAATTATACCACGATTGTTGCTCAAATTGGAATAAGATGAGAGAGTACCTGAGTCGGACGTCATGTGAGTAGTGGCGCCGGTGTCCATGCACCAATTTGGATCCGAAGGATTTATTCCAAGCGTGTGCATCGCGGCTTCAATATCGGGAGGTATGGAGCCCGCTGCATGATAGGCTTGGTGGGGCCCAAGAGTGCCTTCCTACTCACTGAAACTGCCACTGTAGCGTTGGGCTAGAGAAAAAACAATGGGCCTTTCTTTGGCGGGCGGTGGGTCATTGTGGGGCGGGCGATGGGCCAAAATCGTTGTTGGGCCATCCATCGCCGATTGGGTTGAAAGTTTCTTGAAACTGGCCGGTAGGCAACCCAGGCCCAAACCGCAGCTGCATTGTGGGCTCTGCTGCCGAAGGGGCCCACTGTGGGCCTCAGAACTGCTACTGCTTACCACCGCGAGGACCCCCACCGCCACCACCATTCTGTCGGCTGTCGCCGCGGTTCTTTCCATTATTTTTCTTATTTCCACCCTTTTTCCGCCACCGTTGTTGCGGTTTTGGCCCGAGTTGTTGGAACCAATAAGATACACCGTGGACTCGGTCATCATGACTACGGGACTAGTATCGATAGCCACTCATTTTGCGATGCCTGTTTCTTCTAGTGTAAGCATAGAACGAGCCTGATAAAATTGTGGAAGTGGATTGCTTTGCCAAATAAGCGTTCCAACACCACTATAGGCCTCGGAGAGGCCGAAAACCATTTTGACGACCAAACGATCGTTCAAAACCGGCGCGCCAACGTTGTGAAGTTAGTCCGCCAATTCCTTTAATTTATTGCAATAAGCCAAAACATTAGGAAAATCTTCCATAATGACGTGGGAGAAATCCTGCTCAAGGGTAACGGCTCTAGAATTTTGATTATCTTGGAATATATCACGCAGTCTATCCCAAGTCGTTTGTGCCATAGCGTCATGCTCAATAAGTGTTTGCAAAAGGTCGGTAGATATAGTGGAATATATCCACTGAAGGACGGTAGCATCAAGAGTCGTCCACAACTTAGGATCATCCTCGCGTTTTGGCACATCCGTATCCCAGGAGCCGCGGGGATTATGTGATGGATGGCTTGATGCGAGTGTGCGTGAACTTTGAGTTGTTCGGCCCACGTCGCGTATTGGACGTTTTCTATTTCAAGAATGATAGGGATATGATTCTTGATGTTAGAAATAGTAAGGGCATGGTGAAACGTGTTCTTTGACGTAGACATAACGACAGAATAATACGTGATTGAGGGATTTAGAAGAGAAAATTTGGGAAGAGGAGGACACCATCGGGGCATGGAAAATGAGAGAAGGGAGCTCGGATTCCAGCTGTTTGGACGGAAATTTTGAGAGAGAAAATAAACCTAGACTCTTGATACCATGAAAGAAATAATCCCTTGATTATTTTCATTAATTGAAAGGCTATATATACAAGTTACATAATAGGAGAATCTTATTCCTATTCTATTCCTAAAACCTTATTCTATATATTTATGGTAATACACTAATTATGGTAATACAATACTAATTATATTACAACATTACCTAAACTAGGATACTAAATATTTACCATAAATTACACATAATAATCAGCCAATCTGTGAGCATAGCCAAAACTAATATACACAATATACACATGTATATTGTGTGTATATTGTGTATATTCAACACATACATATACATTACCAATATTCACATGTGAAGAATTAACTTTTAAAATCATATTTATCAAATGAACAACATAAAAATTTTCATCATCATAAAGTATATTAAAAATATACATCTAAGATTCATTCATAAGTCATATAAGTTCCCATACGAAAAATATATCCATTCCACTACGTCTATGAGCCTCTATAACCAAATTATTGAAATAATGCGTCGAAACATGGCTTTCCAGATATAATAAATATAAATCAAAATAGGACACCAAAAGAATTAACTGTTGAGCTGTATACAAGAAAAAGAATAGAGTATCAAGTCTTCACCAAAGGAAAGGTGAAGAATACCAAAAAAGTAAGAGAAGGGGATGAGAAATCTAACTCGTGTGTTTATCACCATCAAAATATATGCACGTGATAAAAGTTTTTTATCCATAAAATGGTACTGTTTAATTTGTATACGTGGTCAAGGAAACGTATATCTCAAGTGACACGTTGGATAAAAATTATGCTTAAGATAAATATCAATAAGATAAAGTAAGCAATAATCAGCTTGATTCTTGAGATAGCTTCTGAGCAAAAGTGACGGTAACTTGTTTGTAAGCACAGAAATCAAGAGAATATCAGTAAGTATATCATGAAAAGCAAAAATTTGATGGGTTACAATGTAATGATTTTACCTATTTATACATTAGCTACATGGATACACAACCCACGAAATATGCCCTCATAAATGCAGGAGAATGAATGTTGTAATAATTGGACAATCAATCTCTCAATAAATACTATTAAAAAGTTTATAGAAGTCGTGTAACCGGATTGAGTAACCGTCGTCCGTTATGATGTAAATAGCTCTCAACCTTCTTTAATACCGGTATCGGCTCTGTTCACGTCGCACTCGGTATTATGCATATCAAACCGGTAGTGTTGTAAACTGACGTGGGTCTGACTCAGCATCATACTTCACGTGTCAGGCCATAACTCGTGTGGTTGTCTTATATGAATTTTACCTTATACATATAGTTCCCGCACTTTTCGATGGAAACTCTTCGTGCTACCGAGAAGTGAATTTGAATTACCAACCAATCGACACTTCGTATTCTAGCGGGAAATTCTGAGAAATGTTGTCCACATATTTTGATGATCCAATCGTCACCTTAATGAAGTGATAACATCCTCCCACCTTCCCTCAATCGTCACCACTGCCTAATAATCCCTGATATGTCATCCATGTGTTGCCATCAATTGGCATGCAATACCTCATCTTTTCAAACGAAGCCACCGCTTCTTTACTTATAAATACCCCCCATCAACTCGAAGGTTCATCCATTCCTCTCTCATTTTTATGAAAAACATCCTCAACTTTCTGACTACCTCCATCCTCTTTATTGCAACATGACTAATCCTTCCAAGAGCGACAACAGTTCTTCTCACAGGAGAAACCCTAGCTCTCAAACAAGGACCCCTTCCTACCAAAATCCTTTGGTTTCTTCTATTATACCGAGGTCCTGGTGTTTCACCCATGATCATCAAAAGAAAACCTTCAATGTCCTAATTGGCGGTAGGGATACCCCCGTCGGTGATTTCAAAACCCGGATCACCACCTATATATTACAAAAGGTGAAAACCGATTGTGGCTGGGAAACAATTGAAGTCCTAATCCCTTCTAGTGAAGAAAGGGTTTCTTCTTACAAAGAAGGGTACTCTTATATTTATACTTACCCCTTTTCCATGAAACTCTGGAAAGAAATTGATGGCGTCATTTTAGAATTTTTTTGCCGGTACAAAGTGTGAATAGCCTAACTGGGTCCTCAGGTCTGGAGAGTAGTCGCTTGCCTTCGGTATTTCACTCAAGAAGTCCAAGTCGATTTTACCCTAGACCACGTAATTCGCCTTTATTCTCCACATAATTTTTGTGATGGAGTCCTTAACCTACACCTTCGAGGAAGCAAGAGCATTTTTTCCAGTCCTGATGATGACTGTGACCGATGTTGGATGAAAAGATTCATCCTTATTCAGACTGCCGATCTTCTTCCCCACGATACTACTGCCCAATCCCGAAGCTATGGAACCACCATCGTAAGTTGGATGTTACGATGTCTTTTTTCTTATCCGTTTTATTTCTTCTTTGACCGAGTTGAATTCCTTCCCCAGCCACATTATGGGAGCCTGCAGACATTGACGACCTTGGACCTGGGTTCAGAAGATCCTCAATGTCTCCACCCCGAAACTTCAGATGTGGAAAAAGTTTACTTTCAAGGGTACCTTGCAACCACAGTATGCATCATAACTCGTATTTCGAATTGCTTCCTTGACTTTTTAAACAATTTTTTTTTCTTTTTGCTAGGTATTTCCAAATCAACGGACATCGCTCCTCCTGAAGAGGAAATTGTTGACCCGGAAACAACTGCTCTCATGATTGAACAGGCCCGTGAATGGAAAAAGCAATGAGGTGAATCCTCTGCTAGCCCCTAGATAGGGCAAAAACATTTAAAGAAGGAGAACCCCGATAATCCCGACCAAACTGCTCCTAACTTTCTCGGCAGTGCTGATTTGACTGTCGGTTCTCTCCCTATGATGGACCTGGATGATGAAGGTCCCGGGAAAGAACAACCTCTTGAAAGAAAGAGGAATGAAACCACCGTACTTTTCGCTGAAATGGAAATCGCCAATCATGGCACCTGCTACACTACTACCTCATTTGCCCTGGCAAGTTCCATTTCTCCCTAGCCCCGGCATGCACCTTCTGATACATCTCTCCCTCCGATTGTTGAATACACTAGGTCCCCTTTCATGCCGACCATGGTCCTAGAAGAAGATAATGAATTTTCCTCTTCCTTGGATCGGGTTTCTTCTTCACATAGGAATGAGTTGGTAGATGAATACCCAACCCAGTAGCTCAATTCCATACCGTAACCTTCCAACTTCCTGCCGACTACCATATTTGTTTTAAGCCCATCGGAGTGGCTAACTATATGAATCATGTGGCATCGAAAAAAGACAGACAGAAGGCTCAACGGGTGTCCTCCGAGTACGTTATCAGTGAAGTGATGCATGTTGCAACCAAGGTATCACTCTTTTCCAACTTGCTAATGCTTTAACTTTTACCGCAAAAACCCCTTTTGACAAATGCATCCAACTTCCAGGCCAACTTTCTCTGCTACGATGGGCTCCAATGCATGATTGAAGAAAATGTCGCCTTGAAAATTGAAAGTGACAATGCCATTCACCGGCTAACAGTTGCTAAGGTGAAACTTGCCAAGGTTGACGAGTTGTGTGACAAACTTAAGCTCTTGGAGAAAGAAAAAGTGGATTATAGGCAGCAAACTATTTTACACGGGGATCGATCTGGGGATTGGCAGAAAAAGTGGAATGAGGCTTCAGACACTATGTCAGGTATAACTAGGCGACTTTCCGGTCTTGAAGCTGATATGAGTTCCTTCTCCGATCATCTCCAAATTAAAGAAACAGAGATATAAGCTCTGAAGAAAGAGATCGAATCCTTGAGGTCCTGTCTTTCTGCTTCAACTGCTCAGAATGAGAGACAACAGGAAGATATTGTTGAGTTGACCCAGGCCAATGAACTCATTCAAGCCACCGGTGCCGAGCTTACTCAAGTCGTTCAGACTGCAGATGATGAGGTTCAGGCCACCATCGACAAGTACAATCTGGACATGATCAAAAGTGGTTATATGATGCATCGAAAGGATTTGGAGGCAATGAAAATTGAGTTCATAAACATTGACGAGGAAATTGTCGAGGCCCAATAATTATAATTGGCCTCTACTAACAGCCCCGATGGCTCTCTGCCCATGGAAGAAGCAGTGCTTCATCTGGGGGGCAGAGATGACGAAGTCCTCCCGGAAGCTGAAGATCCTTACTCCCAAGAGCATATGCCTTCTACCTTTTACAATGTAGCCGGTGCATCAACCTCAGATCAGCCTCACTCAGCCCCTATTTCTCATAATTTATTGGAAGTACCAAGGACACCACCAGAAACACCACAAGGATCACCCCGACGGACCATGGAGCAGATAGGTCGTAACCTTTCGCGCATATTTTTATTTCAGTTTTTTATTTTGTTACCGGGTCGCATTTGGGCCCGGTTAGTAACTTTTGTATCCGGACTGGTTTCAGTCAGGAAAACCTGAATGAATGAATGGTTTTCCCTTTTTTGCAATTTTGCTCCAAGTTTCATTCATTATTTGTTTTCATAAGCAAGCATTAGTTTCAAACTTTATTATTTCACTTTATGAACCGGAACCTATTTTTTTAGGTTCACCTTATCTGAATAGGTTAGGACTTGAAGCTTAAAAACTTTCTAATAACCTTAACTAAACTCCACAAATGTGTTTTCTTTTCATCCTTGATTGGGGCTTCTTATGGCCTCCTAAGTTAGTTCTGGACTTAACTTTTTTTCGAACAACTTAAAAATCCCGGTACTTCTTGTACCCGGAGCCTTAAACTTTCTGTTGAGGTTTCAATAAGAGAGGGCCCTTATTTTTAATGATGATGTAGAATAGGACATTTCCTGTTCATTATGGCATGGAATTTTTGATATGTTTAATATAATAACATACGTTTTATGCTCGTGATGGCAAAGATTTGTTAATCATAAAAGGAATTTTTTGATGATTTTTCTGAATTACAAATGTGATTACAATTGTAACAATAATCCGACTGCCATCTAGTGTGGTCAGTCCGGTTACATACATGCTTAATATCTGGGCAGTCTCCAATATTCAAAATTTTAAATTTCACTCCATTCCGGGTGTATAGCCCCCAGCATTCGAGAGTTTATGCTATGAATACTGGATAGACTTCTTTCGTAGTAAGATCAATAGCATCCGTATATCATGTTGTTGTCTCATTAAAAACCTTGTCGGAAAAATCCAATAGGACAAAAACTGGTCGAAGAGAAAAAGAGTGCAGCGCATGCTCTGACTTACTACAGATAGTATTTCTTCAAGTGACTCACATTCCAATAGCTATGAAGTATATTCCCCTGTTTGTCTGCAAGTTGATACGCTCATTTACCGGCGATGCCGGTTAAAGTATACGGTCCTTCCCAATTTGCTCCTAACTTTCCAGCATTACACTCCTGGGTACTCTGGTTGACTCTATGAAGCACCAAATCCCAAAGTTTGACGTATCGGAGGTTTGTGCATCGGTTGTAGTACCTCGTGTATATACACACCAAATAACGTAAAAAAAAGGGAGAAGAAATATATATATATATATATATATATATATATATATATATATATATAAACTCTTGTACACTAGTGTACAACCCACTAATAATTTGTATTGAAAAATTACAAATGTTATAGTACTCAACTCATGTTTAGTGTTAATAGCTTTAAAGATATTTTGTTCATTTTAACAGATTAATTTTTTTTTATCAAACACATCAATAACTTATTTTCAATTTCTTAACTTATTCAAAAACATAATCGTTTATTCATAAAACAAGCTCCAAAACTTTAAAAGTGCTTTTCAGCATTTGTTGGTGCTTAAAAGCTACTTAAATCCAGTTAATCCAAACGGGCTCTAAAGCCGAGAGTGACTACAAAGGAGAACTACACTTCTCACCCACACGCACCACTTGTAGAATGAAAATGGAACACATGTGTTAATGGTATGAGAAGTCATTCTTGAAGTTAAATTCTTGATACAATTCTTTATTGATTCAACTCATTTTAACTCGTTCAAATTTAATCCAAATCATCCATTTTCGATCCCATATAGGACATTTATACATTATTAAATTACAAAAAAATTCTAAGGAAACGAAATCATGAGTCTCCTATGTTTAGCAGATCAATTTATAGTCATATTTTTCCAAAGGTAAAAAAGCAATTCAAGCACGAGCAATAATGTCTAGGAAAGATGTCCTCCGGGGCATAGTCCAGTGGCAAAGCCTGGGCGCTATAAGGCGCTCTGGCATGGACAGCGTGGGTTCGATTCCCCGCAAGCACGAAGAAACTCTGCATGTTGGGGAATTTGACCTTGTCTCATTGATCAGTTGTACGCTCCCAGAAAACTGGCCACCGGAGCACATCCCGCGATTTACCTGATAATAGTATTGAAGGACCGGTGCTATTACCTCCAGGACGTAGTCAGGCGCAAGCATGGAGACCTGGATTATCAAAAAAAAATGTCTAGGAAAGATTCTTAATTTTATTCTGCACCTACAATGATCAGTTTAGAATGAATGAATAGTACTAGTGATGTAAACGTGAAGACTGGGATCTGCATGTGGGATGACCAGTTGAGTTGACCTCCATGTTGGAGCCTTATATTGAACCTATTACTTGACTGATATAGTGGACTCACATATTAGCATATAGTGGACTCACATATTAGCATATAGTGGACTCAAATAAATTTAAAAAAGGATTTGTCCCACAACCAAATTCCTCACATCTCATCAATTTAACAAAATAATGTTCCGTAGCTTTGACAATGACAAATGAAAAGCAGACTAGGCACGTTTAGTTATTTCCATAAGAAGCACGTTTGTTACAATTAACAAGCAAGCGTTTGTAGTCCAACGGTTAGGATAATTGCCTTCCAAGCAATAGATCCGGGTTCGACTCCCGGCAGACGCAGTTCGTACTTTTTAATTTTTGTAGCCTGTGACATATTATTCTATATTCTCTAATTGTGCAAATATGTAGCTAATAGTGATCATTTTCAACGACTGGTGTTGTCCAATCTTTTCCCGTCTTTTCTGTCCCTCTATTAACAATTTTATGTAATCTGGATCATCCAAAACTACTAATGTTTAGAGGTTGAACCTGGAATAGGATTATTCAATAACATTCTCTTAAATACCACCATTCTACAATATATAAGTAATTTGAAACCAGTAAGCAATTCGATGTTTTCTAATTAGTTCATCGTGTGAGGTTGGTATTATAAAGTTTTCCTAACTCACTGTATAGGGTAAAATTCGTATAAGATAACTGTACGAATTATGGCCTGACACGTGGAGTATGATGCCGAGTCAGATCCACGTCAGTTTGCAGCACTACCGGTTTGATATGCATGATACCGAGTGCGACATGAGCAGAGCCAGTACCGATATTAAAGAAGGCTGAGAGCCGTTTCACGTCGTAACGGACGACTGTTACTCAATCCGGGCACACGACTTCCAACGGCCTTTTAATAGCATTTATTGAGAGATTGATTGTCTAATTATTACAACATTCATTGTCGTGCATTTATGAGGGAATATTTCGTGGGCTGTGTACCCATGTAGCTCATGTATAAAGAGGGCACATCATTACATTGTAACCCACCAGATTCTTGCTTTTCACAATATACTTACTGATATTCTCTTGATTTCTATGCTTACATACAAGTTACCGTCATTTTTGCTTAGAAGTTATCTCAAGACTCAGGCTGACTATTGCTTACTTTGTCTTATTGTTATTTATCTTAAGCGTAAGTCTTATCTAACGTGTCACTTGAGATCCACGTGTTCTTGACCACATATACAAATTCAATTGTACCATTTTACGGGTAAACAATTTGGCGCCCACCGTGGAGCTTAGAGAATTGTGGTGTCACAAGTGACCATTCTACTAATTTATTTTTTTCTTTAAGTCTTTTTGTTTGTTCAGATGAGACGAGATGACAGGACTAGGTGACAACAGTCGTAACATCGGGGGCAACATTGGCAATTTGGGGCCAGACGGTGTGATGCCCAGAGACCCGATGAATACAGATGGTGTCACTATCGAGGACAATCAGACTCAACACGGAGATGATCTCATGAATGAAACGCTCGAAGAAGCCATACAAAACCTGATGGCATAGAATGCTGCAAAAGCGTAGAATTGGAGCGTATGAAGCGGTTTCAAGAAGAGTCATGTCTAAGAATGTTGGTAGTACTCTAACAGGAGAATTGACTCCTCCCCCAAACACATACGAGGAAACCGGTGACGGTCAAGGCAGAATCGATGATAACCAAGACAGATCTGCAAATAGTGGCTCGAAGAGAGAGGTCCCTGAAAACTCGTTCCAGGAGAAAGTCCTGAAATTCATGAAGGACATGACTAGCAAAGTTGATACCAATACAAAGAAGGTAGAGAAAACTGCCCAGGAGTTTCGGCGATAGTTCAGCCAAATATCGAGGGGCCCACCCATAGCTGACGGTCCAGATACGAAGAAATATATTCAGTTGGTGTATAAGCCAGAGGTTACGCCCGAGTTAATTCCCAAAAGGTTCAAAATGCCTTTTGTTGCCAGTTATGATGGAACTACCGATCCTATGAGCATAGCCTGACTTATACTACAGCCATAAATGGGAACGATCTACGAGAATACGAGATAGAATGTTTGCTGAGATACTCACTAAAGGAGCATTGACATAGTATTCGCAGCTCCTCGAGCATTTAATCAATTTATTCACCCAGCTCACAGATATGTCCATAAAGGCTCATGTAGGGACTCGCAAGCTGAAAGCACGCAAGGCGGATATCTTCCGCATTGCGCAAGGAGAATTGAAACTTCTTAGAGACTTTGTTACACAGTTCTAAAATGAGTGAATGATTTATCATGGATCAATGAATGTCGCTACATCGTTCACGGCGGCTAAAAACACAAGAATCTTCATGACCTGAGAAAAGAGGTTTCGTGAGATACCCTATGAACACACTCTCAAGTTCACCGAAGATGATGATGATGTTGGCGTAATCTTTCCTTATAATGATGCACTGGTAGTCACGGTTCCTATTGATTGCTTTCAGGTCAAAACGGTTCTAATTAATCCCGGAAGCTCAGCTAACATAATCAAACTGAAGGTAGTGGAAGAGATGAATATGGCAGACAAAATAGTTTCGGCTGCTATAACTCTTTCTTGTTTCAATATGTTAAGTGAAACCACGAAGAGGGAAGTAGATATACCGGTAGACTCGATGGGGGTTGTCAAGATGATAAGGTTTTACATCCTCGATGGGGATAAGAGGTACAACGCAATATTTGGAAGACTGTGGATCTATGATGTGAAGGCGGTCCCATCAACCTTGCATTTATTGGTGAGATTTATGATACCGGAAGTAATTCAGCAAATTTGAGGTGAACAACCTGCTGCCAGGGAAATATTTGCTATAGAGGAACCAAAAGTGATAGCAGACCCCAAATAGCAATTACAGAAAGTTGAGCCGGTACCCGAAAAGGTTCACCAGCTCCCACCAGTAGATTCAGTAGCAGCCTATCCGAAGGAAGAGTTTTTGTACCTGTATCAAGTACCCAGATACTTTCAGATACCGGATGAATCAGATGCCACCATGTCCATTATAGAGGAGTTGGAACATATTGCACTACATCAGAAAACTCCCGATAGGAAGGTACAACTAGGTATCGGGTTAACCCTGGAGTTCAGGGATTTAATTGTTAAATATATTATATCTAACAGTGATTGCTTTACATGGTCTCATTAAGATATGACATGCATTCCTTCAGAAGTCATAACTCATAAGTTGAGTCTGGATCTCAGTTTTCCTCCAGTATGACAGAAGAAACGACCGATATTCGAACTCCGTAACAAGTTTGTTAAGGAAGAAGTAGCCATGTTACTCAATATAACATCGATCCGGGAGGTAAAATATCCAGATTGGTTAGCAAATGTAGTTATGGTACCTAAAAAGGGAAATAAATTTAGAATCTGTATTAATTATAAAGATTTAAATAATATATGCCCTAAAGACTCATTTTCACTACCGAACATTGATCAAATTATCGATGTTATGGCCGAGCATGAGATAATGAGTTTTCTAGATGTGTATTCTGGGTATAACCAAATAAGGATGCACTCGGAAGACCAAGAAAAAAATATTTTTTAACTACTTTCGGTACTTATTGTTATAACGTTATGCCTTTTGGACTAAAAATGTTGGGGCCACATATCAAAGGTTAGTAAATAAAATATTTGAAAATCAAATAGGTAAAACATTTGAAGTATATAAAGACGGTATGTTTGTTAAAAGTCTTCATGTAGAAGACCATTTAAGTCATTTGTATGAAACCTTTGAGGTACTAAAGAAGTACAATATGAAGCTGAATCCTGAGAAGTGTGCCTTTGGGGTCGGTTCTGGTAAATTCTTGGGTTTCTTGGTTTCCTAGAGAGGAATCGAGATAAACCCTGATAAAATAAAGGATATTGAAGATATACCAGAAGTACTAGAAGATGTCAAAGCATTGCAGCGGTTGATCGGTCATGTGGCGGCCTTAAGCAAATTTATATCTCGATCCTCGGAAAAATGCCATAGGTTCTTCTCAATTCTAAAAAAGAAGAATGACTTTATATGGACACCCGAGTACCAACAAGCCTTATCGGACCTGAAGACTTACTTATCCAGTCCTCTTCTCGTGTCAAAGCCAAAGGACAGAGAACAAGTACTGATATACTTAGCAGTCTCGGAGGTAACGGTAAGTGCATTACTGGTACGGGAGGAAAAGGTATGCAATTTCCAATTTATTATGTAAGTAGAGTAATGTTAGGGGCCGAGACCCGGTACTCGGTACTTAAAAGATTGGCTTTTGCCTTAGTAATGTCGTCGTGAAAGCTTTGACCTTATTTTCAATGCCACCTTATTGCCGTAGTAACAATTTTTTCTTTAAAAAATGTGTTGCATAAGCCCGAACTATCCCGGCGCTTGGATAAATTGGTTGTAGAGTTAAGTGAATTTGATATTAAATATAGACCCAAACTATAATAAAGTAAAAAGTCCTTGCAGACTTTGTGGCCAACTTCAGTCCGGGGGTAACCCTACAGGCGGAAAAAGAGGCTATCGTAGTCTCGAGGACTTTCCCATGGATTTGGACACTTTATACAGATAGTGCCTCAATAGTCAAAATGACTGTCTTGGGTGTTGTATTACGAAATCCCACCGGTGAAGTTTTAAGACAAGTTATACATAGTGTTCCGTTGACTAACAATGAAGCAGAATATGAGGCTTTGATTGCAGGTTTAGAACTAGCTCAGGGACAAGGTTCACAAATTATCAAATTCAAATGCGACTCATTTTTTGTAGTAAACCAAGTCCACGGAGTGTTCGAATTCAAAGAAGAACGGATGTTGAGATATCTTGAATGAGCTTTGAAGTTGTTATCCCATTTCCAAGAGTGGATGGTGGTACATATACCTTATGAGGAAAACATAGAGGCGGATGTACTAGTAAACTTAGGCTCTAGCACGGAGTCCGAAGGTTCTAAAACCAAGTTGGTTGTTCAGTTATTGCATTGGGCGCTGAATCTTATTGGATATGACGAAGTAAATTCAACCAGCCTAACTTGGGACTGGAGGAATGAGTTCTTGTATTATCTCATGAACAGAAAGCCCCTGGAGGACCCGAGAGCATCCAGAGGTTTGAGGACCAAGGCAGCCCGGTATAGTATCGTAGATGGAAAACTCTACCGTAGGTGTTTTTATGGTCCCTTATCCCAGTGTGTGGGCCCCGATGAAGCAAATTATGTGATAAGAGAAGTCCATGAAGGCTGCAAAAGGAAACTGGCCATCCAAGCTACTAGAGAGTTTATGGGCGTATCAAACCATGGCAAAAATGAGTACTGGAGAAACTCCTTATTTCCTGGTCTATGGTGCAGAACCCTTGATCCCGGTGGATGTTATAACTCCCAGCCTGAGATACCTCTGGGCTGAGGAGGATTCAAATGCAAAATCAATGTTCTTACACCTAGATTTGCTTGAGGAACGTTGAAATTTGGCATACGTCCGGATGGTGGCCTAGAAGTAGAGAATGGAGCGTTACTACAACTGACGCACAAACCTCTGACACTTCAATCTCGGGGACTTGGTTCTTCAGAGAGTCAACCAGAGTACTCGGGAGCGTAATGCTGGAAAGCTAGGAGCAAATTGCGAAAGACCATATATTGTAACCGGCATCGCCGGTAAATGAGCTTATCAACTTGCAGACCAACAGGGGAATATACTTCCTAGCAATTGGAATGTGAGTCACTTGAAGAAGTACTATGTGTAGTAAGTTAAAGCATGCACTGCATTTTTTCCCTTCGATCAATTTTTGTCCCAATTGGGTTTTTCAAGCAAGGTTTTTAATGAGACAGCACCATGATATAAGCATGTCATTGATCTTACTATAGAAGAAGTCTATCAAGTATTCAAGTCTTCATAGCATAAAGTCTCGAATACTGGGGGGACATACACCCGGAATGGAATGAAAATTTAAAATTTTGAATACTGGGGACTGCTCGAATATTCAGCATATATGTAACTAGACTGACCACACTAGATGGCAGCGGGATTATTATTACAATTGTCTTCACATTTGTAATTCAAAGGAATCAATGAAAACTTTCTTTTATGATTAACAAATATTTGTCATTACGAGCATTAAACGTATGTTATTATATTAAACATATCAAAAATTATGTGCCATAACAAATGGGAGACGTCGTATTCTACATCACCATTAAAAATAAGGGCCCTCTCTTATTAAAACCTTAACAGAAAAATTAAGGCTCCGAGTATAAGAACTATCGGGGTTTATGAGTTGTTCGGAAACAAGTTAAGTCCAAAACTAACTTAGGAGGCCATAAGAAGCCCCGATAAATGATGTAAAGAAAACACATCTGTGGAGTTTAGTTAAGGTTATTGAAAAGTTTTTAAACTTCAAGTCCTAACCTATTCAGGTAAGGTGAACCTTAAAAAATAGGTTCCGATTGGTAAAGCAAAGTAATAAAGTTTGAAACTAATGCTTGCTTATGAGAATGACTAAATAAAGAAAACTTGGAGTATAATTATAAAAAAGGAACTTCATTCATTCATATCCTTCCGGACTGAAATCAGTCCGGATACCAAACATATTAACTGGGCCCAAAAGTGACCTGGTGACTAAATAATAGACTGAAATAAAAACTCATGCGAAAGGTTACGACTTGCCCGCTCCATGGTCCGTCGGGGGTGTTTCGGGTATTACTCACAAAAACAAGAGTTATAAAAATATTAGTTTGAGGGGGGGTTCATCTTCCTCATCAGCCTCCATATTCGAATCTTCTCTGTCTCTATGAAGAGCCTCTAAGGATAACTCAGCATCAGTCAGGTCGATTTCTGCGTCCAGAATTTCTAAAGCAATATTGAAGCCCAGTTTGCTTGCTTTCTCAAGAGCATCCACTTGACTCTTCAAATGGCCAAGTCTCATCATAGTTTTCACCTCTAACATTTGGCTTGAAGCTCAGTTATAGTATGCTCAGAAGAACAGAGTTTTTCCTAGGCACGGCCTAAGTCAGCTACAAGTTTAGTTGTTCGTCCCTAAAGGGTTGTATAGGTGTTGGTCAGGACTTGGAGAGAATTCTCTCATTTCTTCAGAGAATCGACTGCATCTTACAAACGTAGCCGGAGTGAAGCTTAGAGTGAGTTAGAATCCCTAAGATCAACACGCGGGATGCCAACTTCGGCCTTGAGATGTTGAATCTAATCCTTCAACATTTTTTCCTCATCAAAATAGTCGATCGCTTTTACCAAATCCGCAGTGGATAGACCGGAAGCGTAACCCTGAATGAAAACATCGTGATTGGTAAATAAGAGCAAGACTGGGGAAATGGAAGGAAAAGAATGGACATTTTACCTGCAAGAACATATTGGTAAGATAAGCAATAGAGGCTTCTAGGGTAGCATGTGAAGATTTTTGGGGTGAAGAAACAGATGTCCCGCCCTCAGTTCCGGATGTGGGGATTGAGCTATGCTTAGAAAGGTTCTCTGGAATGGGAGTCTCTTCCTTCGGAGCTTCCTGCCATGGATTGGACAGATCAAGGTTTTCTTTATCTATTTTCTCTTCTTCATCAAGGTGGATGATACCCGTCTTACCCTTCGCCTGTAGCTCCTTCCAATACTTTGTGAGTTGCCAATGACTTCTCACCCGGGAATTAATTCCCATCGGGGGCTCGGCAACCTTGTATTGAGCCTTACATTTTTTACTCCCCGAATAAGACTTGATATTTGACAAGGCAGTTGCGCGAGACAATACTTTTTGGGCTGAGGAGGTTTGAGATAGGAGTCCTGATAATAGAGAAAAATGTTGAAAAGAGAGTTCCGGGATAAAGTATAGATAGGAGGAAGAATTGAGGTTAAAAGAGTACAATCATATTTCCCATTCCACCAAGATGAGTTGATATTCTTCCAAGTTCTGGTGATGTCGGGGGAGGCATGAAGAAGACTTACCACTCACTCAAACATTCCTTCAATCAATTGCGGCTCGACCAGAATAGCTGAAAACGTTATAGAACTTTGATTAAGCAAAGAGTTATCCTTTATTTGGAAAACCATACAAATGTACCTGGTAATAAAAAAACAAACTAAATACTTATGAAAAGGATTCCACTCTTCTGGAAAAGGATCCGCAGAAGGCTGGTGAATTTGGTTAGTCCTAATAAAAATGTAATGGGTTTGCCAGCCACGGTCGTGATTATCCTCTGCATTTATGAGGCTACGGCTTCCCCGGGGGTATAAGGCGATAATTTCGCCTCGTAAAACCCTAGGGTAATATAAGAGGAGGAGATGATCGATAGTAAGTGTAACATTGGTGACATTGGCTAACATTTGGATACAAAAGATAATTCTCCAAACTTGAGCTATACAAACCCTATATCGGCAGCAGAAATCCTCAAAAATCTTTGGGATGGGAGTTTGAAACCAATAGTGAATGGATAGGTGTATGCTATAGAAAATCCTTCAACATGGTGATGCATGCGGTTGGGTAAGATCAACTGCTATGACAACCACGTCAGAATAGAAACCACAATATTTTATAATAGCGGGAAGACCTTCAGTTGTTATCCTCGACTCGAACTTTTCAACGTGTTCATAGTTGGTTTAGACACAGAGGTCTTCAGAAAAATCAAAACCTGAGTGGAGGATTTCGACAACTAAAGATTGTAAATCCACTCTTTGGGTTATAGGAGAAGCGGGTTCTTTCCCATAACGACGGTTGGGAAGATTGCTGGTATCCTTAGATGAACGAAAAGGTGAAGAATTTGTAGAAGACATTGCTGAAGGGGTTGGTTAAAAGGAAAGAAAGAAAAGTGATTGAGAGAGACTGCAGACGGTATGGTTGCCTTTTGTGAAAAGATTTGGCCTCCTATTTATGGTAAAATAATATAAAGCTTGGGAGGTGTAAAGATGTGTATCATCATTATCACGTTCCACGACGTTCAGACGATTGAACAGTGCCACCGTTTCAGAAGCATTGAATGGATGTAATGCTTGAAATGACTAGCAAGTTGTTACTTTTCAAAATTTCTGTCAAAATAAAGAGGAACACGCAGGCCGGTGGTTCAAATCCACTTCCTGGTTGTACAAAGAGTTGCTACCGAAAAGTGCGAGGACTATCTGTATAAGGAAAAATACGTATAAGACAACTGTACGAATTATGTCCTGACATGTGGATTATCATGCCGAGTCAGATTCACATAAGTTTGCAGCACTTTCAGTTTAATATGCGTTCTACCGAGTGCGATATGAGTAGAGCCGATACCTGTATTAAGGAAGGATGAGAGTAGTTTCGCATTGTAATGGACGGCCATTACTCAATCCGGGAAAACGACATCTAATGACTTTTTCATAGCATTTATTAAGAGATTGATTGTCCAATTATTAAAACATTCATTCTCCTATATTTATGAGGGCATATTTCGTGGGTTGTGTACTCATGTAGCTTATATATAAAGAGGGCACATCATTACATTGTAACCCATCAGATTATTGCTTTTCACAATATACTTACTGATATTCTCTTGATTTTTGTGCTTACATACAAGTTACCGTCATTTTTGCTTAGAAGCTATCTCAAGGCTCAGGCTGATTATTGCTTACTTTGTCTTATTGTTATTTATCTTAAGCATAATTCTTACCTAACGTGTCACTTGAGATCCACGTGTTCTTAATCACGTATACAAATTCAACTGTACGGTTTTACGGGTAAACACCTTATCACTCTCTATGAACTCCAAATCATGAATCTTCCACCCCACGTAACTCTCTTTCATTCTCTAAGTTGTACAAAGTCGCTCCTGAATCGTCTTGACCTTTTCTTAGGCTTTCTTTACCATATCTCTACCCAATAACTTCCCCCTCATCAAGTTCAATCCAACCAACTGGAGAGCGACATTGCCTACCATATAAAGTACCATACGACCCCATTGAATGTTGGACTGCTAACTGTTATGTAAGCAAACTCTGCCAAAGGCAATAATTGATCTGAATAACCTCCACAGTCACTAACACATGCTTTCAACATATCCTCAAAGATTTGAATAGTCCTTTTAGGCTAACCATCAGTTTGTGGGTGAAAAGTTGTGCTAAGCTCAACTTGTGTATCCAACTCTCATTTTACATACCACCAAAAGTGAGTAGTGAACTATGTTCCTTGGTCCGAAATGATAAAGATGGACACTCCGTGCAACTAAACT
The DNA here is from genome assembly GCA_029783415.1 of Anisodus acutangulus. NCBI lineage: Eukaryota > Viridiplantae > Streptophyta > Magnoliopsida > Solanales > Solanaceae > Anisodus > Anisodus acutangulus. The sequence goes on from CM056499.1 coordinate 20,678,834, forward strand.
ATCCCCCAAATATAAGTAGGCATGTCACCACAGAAATCAAATATTGTTCACTTTATTTGAAATTTTTGAAGATAAAGTTGTATTTGGTTATAGTTCTTGCAAAAACAAATTTGGTTGTTTGAATGTACAGAAAGTGAAAAAAGTGAAAATAAAGTTTTAAATGTTATTGAGATTACAAATACAACTTGAATGACCAAACGCTGATTTTCAAATAAAGTAAAAAATCAGAAAAATAGTGAATAACTCTTATGGCCAAACGAAAATCTATGTAAGCTTCTCCGAAGAGTAAGTAGTCTTACTGGAATGAAGTGCGCTGACTTAATCAACTTATCAACAATGACCCAGACTGTGTCAAACTTCCTCAAGGTATGTGGTAAGTCTACCATAAAGTTCATAATGATATGCTCTCACTTTCACTCGAAAATAACCATCTTCTAAGTCAAATCAAATGATTTTTAGTGCTTATACTTTACTTGTTGGCAGTTCAAAGACATCCGTTATAACATTACCCTCATATGGATGATAAATGATAGTAATGTCACGGTCCTTAAGAATCTCGAGCCACCTACATTGTCTCAAATCAAGTACTTCTGATAAAAATTGCGATGGTCTGCGATACCTCATACAAATAAGGGTTTTACTAACACACTACATGAAGATAGTATGTTAGCAATTTACCCATTTTTTTATTTTCTTAAATATCCTTACTTTTTCTCCCCACCAAATTAAAAGTAGGGACCATTTTGTCATTTCACTAAATACCCCCAATTCATTTCCTTTCCTTGGTTTCACCCGTAACTATTCTTTGCAATTCTCCAATTGTCTTCAATTTTAATGATTGATGTTTCATCGTACTACCCTTTTCTCATTCTATCTTTTGATTTATACATGTTTCTTTCACCTAATATCTAAAGTTTATTTTCACCTGGGTTATTTTTTGAGCTGCACGAAATGGAGAAGTTGGCGCAGTTTTTTATGGAGCTTCGCAGAATCTTTTTAGTCTCCAGTGGAGGAAGAGAAGTTAGAAGAGGCTTCACAGGTGGCGAAAATGGTGTAGATATATCGCAAACAATGGAAAGATTGGTAATGTTGAAGCAACAAATAGAGAAATATATTACAGGATTTTAAGGTCCATGACTCATTTCTCTTCGAGGACAAAACTAAGTTTTTGTACATTAGGTGATTTTCAAATAGTGAAACAATTCAATAAGTTGCCAACTCAAGAAATTAGAGTTGTTTTTGTAAGTTTTTCGTTGGGTGGTTCGTGTACGCAGCGAAATTTGAAAAAGTTTGTGTTTCAAACCCAACAAGCGACGAACTGTAGGATAATTATGTAGTAATATAAAACACGTCAATACATAACATGTATATAATCGTAATACTTTGATAGAATACTTACGGTTTGGAAACTCTGTCGTCTTTTAGTAATTTCCGAGGGTGCGTACGCAATTGATCCTCGACAATAAGTTTCAAGAACTCCTATGTATACCTCCTTCTAACAACTAGGAAATTCGACAAAGGTTCAAGAGAGAGTTTTATTCTAGGTCTCTAAGACATAGAATAATATATGAATAATGTATGTATTAATGAATGAGGATGTGCTCTATATATGGATGAAATTAGGGCAAAATTCAGATTTTGAGTTGGGCTCAAAGCCTGGCCCAAACCTGCTGCCCAATTAGCGTTGCGGTTCTGCCCATTGGGCGTCGCGGTGCCTCACCCTTTTCACAAAATATTTTCATCACATTTTAATTAAATCCAAAATCCAAAATTCAATCTTGACTTAATTAAATAATTTCCATCAAATAGAAATTATCCCATAGTTATTATTAATTTAAATATCTCAATTTCAAATCGAATATTTAACACTTTCTCAAAACACCCTTAGATCGAAGAAATAATTGACATAGTATTACCCTACAAGTCTTCACATATCGACACTAATCATATTAGGGTCTACATGGAACTCCTAGATGGCAACGTAAGACGAACTCAATATGTGAAGTATATTTACACGAATCAAATAAATTGAACCTCTATGTGGGAAGATAAAATCCTTTCATTCTCGACACACTCGATCAAGCTTGGATTTTCCAAGTGTCTATCCAAATGGCTTGATCATTATATCTCATCTATATTGGTTGACAACAAGACCATATTCTAGATATGTCTATTGCGTTGGCCAACGACTTAGTCAACCCAATATCACTGAGAAGATGAGTGTTCTCTTGAATATACACTCGAGGAATGAGTCCTAATCTTGGCTCAACTACCACCTTTAATCCACATCGTAATGTACCAAATACAAGCCGTATCTCAACCTATAAGGCATTTGAGCTTAGGACATGATCAAAGTATACTACTCTATAGACAAGGTGTGTATTGACCTCAAGTTTAAGGACTTCTATCTCCTACACGCTAATCATACTTTAGACATGTATAACAAATAGTATACCAGTAGGGTATACCAATACTTCCAAAGTATCCATGTGTCCATCACGAGTAGTCATTACTCATAGTAGGTGAGACATGCTACATCCTCTAAGGATGTGATGCAGACCACATGTCGACTTATCACATATCATCGATATCACATTCTCGATAATCATTAGTCGAGGTTATTTTAAGAGTTACGTTATAATATTAATATCTCACACTATTAATAATAATGTAACCTCTAGGGATGCATATTATAGATTATTACAAATAATTAACTAATAATTCAATAATTGCAAATGCCAAAAGTATTAATCTTCATTAATAATAATACGAACATGTATAAAGTACATTTGTCCTAATATAGATTGTCTCTAGGACATACATATACTTTCAATCTCCCACTTGGCCTAAAGCCAATCTTTAACATATCTAATGCCCATATTCTCAAAATGATCATTATGCTTGACTAAGCTTAATGGTTTAGTGAATGGGTCAGCTAGATTATCGTCTGTGGGAACATAGTATAATCTAATCTCTTCACTCTCCACCATCTCCCTGAGTATGTGGTACTTCCTTGGTACATGATTGTTTCTGTTTGTTGATCTTGGTTCCTTAGCATGTGCAATCGCACCAGTTTTGTCACAATAAATAGTTATTGGACAACTGGCACTCGGAACTACCCTTAGTTCCTTCAGGAACTCAGAAATCGCGATAGCTTCTTTACCAGTTTTCGATCCAGCAATGTACTCAGCTTCTGTTGTTGAATCAGCAGTTGTAGCTTGTTTGAAACTTTTCCAGCTCACTGCTCCACCATTGAAAATGAACGTGTACCCAGACTGAGATTTGAAGTCATCAAGATCCGTTTGGAAGCTAGCATCAGTGTACCAGTAACAGCTAGCTTTTTTCCCCACCATAGACTAAGAAGTAATCTTTAGTTCATCTAAGATACTTAAGAATACTCTTGACTCCTTTCCAGTGTTCTTCCCCAGGATTCTGCTGGAATTTGCAAGTCATACTAAGTGCAAAAGCCACATCTGGCCTAGTACAAGTCATGGCATACATGATTGATCCTATAGCCGAAGCATATGAGATCCTCTCCATACGCTCAAGTTGTATAACATTACAATAACTGACCTTCTTAGATAACTTGATGCCTTGACCCCTAGGTAGACCGCCTTTCTTGGAATTTTCTATAGAAAAACGTCTAAGCACTTTGTGTATGTAGACTGACTGTGACAGCCCCAACAATCTATTAGGTCTATCTCTATAGATCATAATTCCCAGAATGTAGCAGGCTTCACCTAATACCTTCATCATAAAGGTACTGGACAACTACTCTTTGATTGACTACAAGAAAGTCTTATTATCTCCCATTATCAATATGTCATCCACATATATAATAATGAAGGCAATACTCTCATCCTTGCATTTACTGTAAACACATGGATCCTCTTTGCTTCTGACGAAATCAAATGACTTGATAGCCTTATCAAAGCAAATGTTCCAACTCCTCGAGGCTTGCTTAATCCCATAAATGGACTTTTGTAGCTTGCATACAACATTTGGTTTTGACTCAAATGAAAAACCCTCAGGTTGTTTCACATACGCTTACTCAACTAGATTACCATTGAGGAAAGCAGTTTTGACGTCCATCTGCCAAATGTCATAGTCATAATATGCAGCTATTGCAAGCAAAATTCGAATGGACTTAATCTTAGTAACATGTGAAAAGGTTTCATCATAATCGACCCCGTACCTTTGATTATAAGCTTTAGCCACCAACCTTGCTTTATAAGTCTATACCTTGCCAAATACATCGATCTTCTTCTTGAAGACCCATTTGCGTCATATGGGTTTAACCCCAGCTAACAAATCAATCAAGTTCCACACTTGATTAATGTACATAGATTCCATCTCGGATTTCATGGCTTCTTGCCATCACTTAGAATCAATGTCCAACATTGCTTCGCTATAGGTTGTAGGCTCATCGCTAACGGGAACATCTATCTCACTGTGTGTTTCCACAAGTAGATTTAGTTTTTCAGGAGGATGATGAGTCCTAGTAGACCTATGGAGTTGATTGTTTTGCAGTTCAGTGCTTGGTATGTTCTGACTGTGAGAGGGTTCTTGTGTGTTGGATAATCCACTAACTTGAGAGCTTTCAGGAATATCATTTTCATGTATTTCTTGAATGGGAGAAGGTGCAACCATTACATCTACTCCCAAAGGCTGTGTAGGAGGATCTTGCATTTCTGCATTGTTCCTCGTAACACTCCCATTGGCCGAAGGGCGTATTTGAAGTACCCAATCTTCGCCAAATACTCCCACTGATTTCTTGCCTTGGTCATTCGGCAAGGATTCAACCTCTATGTTATCTCGCGGTTCTTGAATTTCTTCAAGTTCTATCTCTGTGCAACTATGTTCCTTGTAGACATATTCTTCTTCAAGGAAAGTTGTGTTCCTGGAAAAAATGACCTTATGTTCTCCAGGAATATAGAATTAGTATTCCTTAGTTTCCTTTGGATAACCCACGAAGTAACATTTCTCACTTTTGGATTCCAACTTATTAGTGAGCATCTTTTTAACATATGCAGGGCACCCCCAGGGTCTCATATATTTAAGAGCTAGCTTTTTACCACACCATATAACATATGGTGTCTTTTCTACTGACTTGGAAGGAACTCTGTTCAGAACATATATTGAGGTTTGTATAGCATGTCCCCAAAGATATGTCGGTAGAGCTGAGAAGCTCATCATCAATCGAACCATATCCAATAAGGTTCAGTTTCTCCTTTCGGCAACACCATTCATCTGTGGTGTTCTAGGATGTGTCCATTCTGATCGGACTCCATGTAGCTTTAAGTAATCTAGAAACTCCTTACTCAAGTATTCACCTCCTCGATCAGATCGAAAGGTCTTGATACTCATTGATAGTTGTTTCTCTATTTCAGACTTTTACTCTTTGAACTATTCGAAGGCCTCGGATTTGTGTTTCATAAGATACACATATCCATACCTTGTGAAGTCGTCAGTAAAAGTAATGAAATAAGGGAAACCTCTCTTAGCTTGAGTCGAGAATGGTCCACATACATCGGTATGTACCAACTCAAGCACCTTCTTGGCTCGCACACCCTTCCCAGAAAGTGGCTTGTTGCTCATCTTACCTTTCAAACAGGATTCGTAGTTACCATAAGACTCCAAGTCATATGGTTCGAGGTAGTCAAGCTTTCTTAACCTTGCTATCCTTGTTTCGTTGATATGACCAAGTCTACAATGCCATAGGTAGGTAGAGTTTCTATTACTTATCTTAGCTCGTTTATTTTGAACATTGAATATTTCTCGACTACAGTTTAGTGTATATAATCCATCCATACGAGGAGTAGTTCCATATATAACATTATCAAAAGACAGTACATGACTGACATTATAAATATATGAGGAAAAACCCTTCATGTCCAAAACAGGGATAGAAATGATATTCCTCGTTAACGAGGGTACATAGTAACAATAATTTAACACTAGACAATAGCCAGAAGGCAAATTTAATCTATAAGTTCCTACGCGCTCAGCATCCACTCGTGCTCCATTTCCAACGCGTAGGTCCACCTCTCTTGGTCTTACCTTCCTGCTTTCAGTTAGCCCCTGCACATTGGTACAAATGTGTGAGCCACAAACGGTATTCAATACCCAGTAATGAGAGTTATTTATATTCATATTTATTTCAATGATATACATACCTTGTCCACTAGAGGTAGAAACACCTGGTGCTTTTCCTCCTCTTGGTGCAATGCAGTCTTTCTTCCAATGCCCCTTCTTGTTATAGTTGAGGCATACATCCTTAGCCGGATTCACCTTCTTCTTCTTCACACCTCTTTTAGGCTTCGTAGCTGAGGGCGCAACGAATGTTTTGCCCTTCTTCTTCTGCCATTCCTTACCTTTCGGCTTGGGCCGGCTAGTAGAGCTCACCATGAGCACAACTTTGCCTTTGGTAGTTGAATATTCAAAGGTCTTGAGCATGTTATGTAGCTCCGGCAGACTCGCCTTCGTTCCGTTCATATTTTAGTTTACAATAAAAATTTTGAACGAAAAAAGGGAGAGAGTTCAGGATGAGGGTGGAAGCGACATTTTTCTGCAGCTTTATACCAATCGAGGCCAGCCTTTCTATCATCCCTATCATCTTCAACACATGCTGAGACACTTGGCCCCTTTCATTTAGTTTACACTTGAAGAGTTCTATCAACAACTCATATTCCATAGTTTGGGACTGAGAGTCGTAGAGACTTTTCAAGTGTTCGAGCATTTTGTTAGGGCCCATGATTTCGTGTTATCTCTGAAGCTCCACTGACATGAAAGAAAACATCACGCACTGTGCTGAAGTGGCATCGTCTAGGTTCTTCTGGTAGGCTACCTTATCGAATGTGGCATATTCTGCAGAATCCTCGGCAGGGACTGTGGGGAATACTTTGTCCAATACGTATTCTATCTTTTCTTGCCTTAGAACAATTCTCAGATTCCTTATCTAGTCTAGATAGTTGGGTTCAGTAAGTTTGTTCATTTTCATCAACATTTTCAATGATAGGCTCGACATTTTGATAATCTGAAGAGTTAGATAGACATGAAATTAAACTCAAATTTATTTTCTATTATAAATATTTGTTTAGGCTAATCAACATGGACTTTTATTTAATTAGCTACCATTATTTTAACATACTTCTACGACCTCATGGTAGAATACGAACCTATATTAATTTAAGGTCATAATGGGCCAAGATCCAAGCCTATGTTATCTCCGTGTTTGCTTTGGCTGATAATTTCAATAACACATCTTGATAGGTTCTAAATCAATTGCAAAACTTATTTGCAACTCTTGGTTGATCAAATATTATATTTAATCTTGCGTCCTTAGATTAGTCCGACACTTTAGCGCCAAGATTTGTCTAAGCAAGCCAACCCCATTACACGACTGTGTTTATGTATCTAAGTAAATTTGGCCTTTGTGAGCAAACACTTTGGTGTAAATACTCATAAAAGTTTATCATCTACCTTTACATTCAAAACACATCTATGAAAGAGTCTGGATCCTCGTAGACTTAGAGCAAATGCTTTAGCATAAATACTTGTATCGCCGAAAAGGATCTTGCACTCTAACAATTATAATGGACGATGCGTTTTAATTTAGACTTGTATTTAAAATTTGAGGAACATTTTAGTTTCAGAAATTTTAACCAAGATCAATAATTTATGTCATATCCAATACGACATTTAATCATGCAATTTCTAAAAACACAATTAGTTGAGAACTATCAACCCAATAGACATGATATAAGATGGTATGATCAGTTACTGGGCGTCGCCTACCCAAACAGTTATAGCGGGCATTATGTTAATTATTAAATGTACGCATTTAAACACTTAGCATATAGTTCGTATATTATTCAATAATATACAATTAATAATAATCATGGGTTAACTTGTTTAAACTATAAAATTTAAGTCTAATCCAAACAGTCCATTAAACATTTTTTGATTTTAAAAACTGATTTTAAGGGTCTTTCTGTAAATTTCAGATTTTCAGAATTTACAGTTTAATCCCTCAAGAATTTAAAATTTCAATTTTGAACCCCTTTAAATTCTGAAAATCCAATTTTAATTTTCAGAAAATATTTTCAGATTTCAGGGACCTGTCTGTAATTTCCAAAATTTAAATTAATTACAAATTTGTCCTAAAGGACCAAATCTGCTTATTTGAAAAAGTTTTAATTTCAGATTCTAAAACTCTTAAACTTCAGAATTAGAATTTGAAACTTTTAAAACTTTAGTTTCTGATTCTAAAAAAAAAAACGTCGGGATGAACAGTGCCGCGGCGATCCACCATGGACCCGCGGTGTCTTGTCAAACCTTAGGTGGCACCGCAGTGCTCCATCATGGAGTCGCGGCGCATCCGTCTCAGAAACACAAAATCTGCATTTCCGAAACCCTAAAACTGATTCAGGGTCAAATTTGCAGATTCATCTTCGTTACTCTTCACTATCAAACAACACGTTCATCGACCATCATCCAATCCCTTCTCATTTTTCGCTTCAGTGCACCATGTTCGCAATGAACCGATTAGCACATCGACTTAGAAGAGTTTGATCGGAATGACTTCCTCGATTACATCATTGTTTAATAGTTTGGGTGACAAGTACGATGTGCCTTTAAGATATTATGTTTTCAAGCTTTAAACGAAATAAAATTTTAGATTTAAACAAATTCTAACCCATATTATTATCAATGATTACTACATAGTCACACAAACACAACCCTGACTCTGATGCCACAAGGTTTTCATTGGGTTCGTGTACGCAGTGGAATTTGAAAAAGTTTGTGTTTCAAACCCAATAAACGACGAACTGTAGGATGATTATGTAGTAATATAAAATATGTCAATAGATAACATGTATATAACCGTAATACTTTGATAGAATACTTACGGTTTGGAAACTCTGGAGTCTTTTAGTAATTTTCGAGGGTGCTCACACATTTGATCCTTGACAGCAAGTTTCAAGAGCTTCGATGTATACCTCCTTCGAACAGCTAGAAAATTCGACAGAGGTTCAAGAGAGAGTTTTATTCTAGGTCTCTAAGACATAGAATAATATATGAATAATGTATGTATTAATGAATGAGGAGGTTCTCTATATATAGGTGAAATTAGGGGAAAATTCAGATTTTGGGTTGGGCTCAAAGCCTGGCCCAAAATGAATTGCAAAGATGCCAACTGATTTGGCTCGCCGCCTAATTAGCGTCAGCGCTCGCTTAGTAGCCAAGGCGCCTCACCCTTTTCACAAAATATTTTCAGCACATTTTAATTAAATCCAAAATCCAATCTTGACTTAATTAAATAATTTCCATCAAATAGAAATTATCCCATAATTATTATTAATTTAAATATCTCGATTCCAAATCGAATATTTAACACTTTCTCAATACACTCTTAGATCGAAGAAACAATTGACATAGTGTTACCCTACAGGTCTTCACATATCTACACTAATCATATTAGGGTCTATTCGAAACTCCTAGACGGCACCGTAAGACGAACTCAATATGTGAAGTATATTTACACGAATCCAGCAAACTGAACCTCTATGTAGGAAGATAAAATCCTTTCATTCTCGACGCACTCGATCAAGCTTGGATTTGCCAAGTGTCTATCCAAATGGCTTGATCATTATATCTCATCTATATTGGTTGACAACAAGATCATATTCTAGATATGTTTATTGCGTTGACCAACGACTAAGTCAACCCAATATCACTAAGAAGCTGCGTGTTCTCTCGAATATACACTCGAGGAATGAATCCTAATCTTGGCTCAACTACTACCTTTAATCCACATCGTAATGTACCAAATACATGTCGTATCTTAACCTATAAGGCATTTGAGCTTAGGACAGGATCAAAGTATACTACTTTTTAGACAAGGTGTGTATTGACCTCAAGTCTAAGGACTTCTATCTCCCACACGCTGATCATACTTTAGACATGTTTAACAAACAGTATATCAGCAGGGTATACCAACACTTCCAAAGTATCCATGTGTCCATCACAAGTAGCCATTACTCGTAACAGGTGAGACATGCTACATCCTCTAAGGATGTGATGCAGACCACATGTCGACTTATCACATATCATCGATATATCATTCTCGATGATCATTAGTCGAGGCTATTTTAAGAGTTACATTATAATATTAATATCTCACACTATTAATAACAACGTAACCTCTAGGGATGCATATTATAGAATATTACAAACAATCAACTAATAATTCAATAATTGCAAATGCCAAAATATTAATCTCCATTAATAATAATACGAACGTGTATAAAGTACATTTATCCTAATATAGATTGTTTCTAGGACATACATATACTTTCAGTTTTTGCGTTTGTCTCGATTATTTCTTATTTGTGCGAAGTCGCTGGAATAAATTTTGAACCCAGGAAAATATTTTTACCTCCATTATTGCACTAATCAATATTGAAAGAAGAAAAATCCAAAGTGTTTGGCCCAGTGGCCAATACATTAGGGTATTGCTGTCTGATGTTCCGTGTTCGAGTCCTCTGATCAGCGAGAGTGGAACTGTGTTCCCCAAAAAAATCCCTCCATACGCGTAGGGCCAAGCGGTGTATACTAATCCGTAGGCCAGTAGGAGGTGGGGTTTCACGGGGTATGGGGCGTAATGCGGTGGGACCAGCCACTTTAAAAAGTTTACCCTACCTTAGTTTTGTCCTCCTGAGCATAGTCCAGTGGCAAAGCCTGGCGCTATAAGGCGCCTACGGCATGGGACAGCGTGGTTCGATTCCCCGCAAGCACGAAGAAATTTCGCATGTTGGGAATTTGACCTTGTCTTATTGATCGGTTGTACGCTCCTAAAATGGCCACCGGAGCACATCCCGCGATTTACCTAGTGATAGTTGTTGAAGGACCGGTGCTATTACCTCCAGGACGTCTGGGTAATACCAGTGAAGTAGTCAGGCGCAAGCCTGAAAACCTGGATTATCAAAAAAAAAATATTGAAAAAGGAAAAAAGATATAAAAAACCTTGAAATAATTGATTTCAAGGGGGATATTTGAAATAAGAGAAGAATCATGGTTGCCTGCTTGGTCTCATTCCCGATAGATTGTATACAGAATAAAGTCACGGGTGAAGGTAAAACCAAGGAAAGGGAAATGAATTTGGGGTATTTGGTGAAATGACAAAATGGTCCCTGCTTTTAATTTGGTGGGGAGAAAAAGTAATGATATTTAAGGAAATAAAAAAAATGGGTACAGTAAAGTTCAAACACGATTGCCGCCGACTCTAACTTCACTTTTTTTTTATATTCAACTTTTCCGGCTTACGTCAGACTATTACTCGAGATAGTAATCTTGATTCCTCAATATTATTACTAGTAAATCACAAAATACACCTGAATGATCAGAGTTTGAGAACAAAACAACCGATATAACCTACAAGATCCTACCCCAGAAGAGAAGTCTTCTAAGATATAAGTTCTCTCACATCCATCTCAATTACCGATATAATCAAGATGTTATAAATTAAAGAGCGGTAACATTTCATTTGGACGTGAGAGACAATAATAATTTTTCAGTGTTAATTTATGTAAATGTATTTCCTTTTTATTCCGTTAATTATAAGAGAGCGATCCTTTGTAAACTTGGGTAATAGTTTAGTTTAAACTTTAAAATCTATCCTTCATGTACTTTTCATTTAGAACTATATAAATATTATGACATATTTAAGAATATAAATTTTAAAATATCTCATTTTTAATTAAATGTTGTGCCCAATTAAATAAATTAATATAAATGAAAATAGATGAAATATATAAATAAGTTGGTCGTACTCTCGTAGATGTGACTTGTAGAAGGAGAATATTTAATTAGAGAAAAAGAGTTTAATTTGAGAAATAGTAATGCAAATAGGCCAAAGTTGCTGCGTACCTTACACTTCAGGATGTCAAGTTGAAAGAATTACTCTTTATCATTCACTCATTTTCCACCCCTCATGGTGGGACGGACTGATTGCGCGACAGCAGGCGCAGAGTAATACATACGCACACATGTCAATTGTCAAAGTCTCTCTAAAGATTAATTTAAATAGGAAAAAGTATAAATATACTTTTAAATTTTATAATTTAAAATAAATATATCTCTCGTTAGAAAAACAATGTATATCTAATTTTATCATTATATAAATGGTGCAAATATACTCTTTTTGTCGATAGAATATTTTTTAAAATCATTTATCTTATTTTTAATTAATAATACATACGCACACATGTCAATTGTCAAAGTCTCTCTAAAGATTAATTTAAATAGGACAAAAGTGTAAATATACTTTTAAATTTTATAATTTAAAATAAATATATCTCTTGTTAGAAAAATAATGTCTATCTAGCTCTATCATTATATAAATGGTGCAAATATACTTTTTTTGTCGATAGAATATTTTTAAAAAATTATTTATCTTATTTTTAATTGAAAAATATATTACGTGATTTTACTACCATTTTTTAGTAGAGTTATTTTTTTATGCCGCATGGTAATTTTTTTTTGGTGGGTTGAATTTGATTCGTTTAAAAAAAATAGATAAATTTAGTTTTTGAAGCCACAAAAATATTTTATCAAATGAATCAAATTTGACCTATCAAAAAATTAACACGTCCTTTTAAAAATAATTCTATAAAAAAATGTGGTAGATTTAATTTTTTAAAATCATGTGACATTTTTTCAAAATAAAAATTTATCAATAAAAATAATATATTTGCACCCTTCTAATGGCAGAGGTATATTTATATCATTGATATAATGAAAGGATATAAGAGTATATGCTATCACTTTTTTTTAACTAAAGCTGTATATATCTGCACCTTTTCCCATTTAAATATCTTTTAATCCTCAAATCTTTTCGGTTAGCAACTTTGCCTCAAACTCTTTTCTCACAAAAACTTAGAAAATTATGGAATCGGAATCTTCATCGTGAGTAAACACCAACTTTTCCACTAATCCATAACTTTATTTGAATTTTTTAAACATCCAATTAAAGATAATTTATTATGCCTGCAGGTTCGAGTCAAGCGAGACGTTGGCAGCTCTTGTGGCGTCAACGCCGTTGTTGGAGGAGTCGTGGAAGGTTTGCGGTGTTGCTGATGCATCCGTGGATAGCCACTTTGCTGTGATTCGAGTTGGTGGGACAGCATATGTGGGCTTCTCCGGCGTTAAATTGGCCGCCGGAGTGGACCAAAGTTGCCGGAATTTAGTGCCACTTCCTAATGAACTTTACTCTGCTTTGTGCCTGGATGGAGATGGACCGCATCTGCCCATGGTACATGCTGGATTATTGCATCTTTTTCTATCAGTCTACACGGACAATTTGTTCCGTGATCAGGTTAGTTTACTTATTAGTAAGTATTTTCATGGGTATATATCTAACTTATTGGGATTTCATATTCTACTCTACTAGTAGTAAATAAAGAACTCTCTTGTGGTATTAAAATGAAATCTTCAATTCCCTTTTTCTTTTGTGCAATAAAGGAACATTTTACTCCCTCCGTTCACTCTCTGTTTATTTTGTCTCAAAATTGAACTGCATATAAGGAAAAACAATCGGACCATATAATGCTCACAATCAACGAGAATAATCTACTCAATGTAATCCGATCATATAATGCTCAAAAAAGTTAGAAATATAGTATTTCCTCCATCTAAATTTATGTGATATTTAATTTGATTATACACAAAATTTAAGAAAGAAATGAAACTTTTGAAATTTATGATCTAAAATAAGTCATTAATATTTGTGTTACTGTAAATTATTTTATTAAGAATAAAATAAAAAGTTTTAAATTATTAAATTATTTCTAAATATAAAAATATATAATTTTTTAAAATAAATTAAAAAGAAAAAAATATCATATAAATGGAGACGAATAAAATTAGTAACTATTTTCTACTTTATTCTTGAAAAGAAAACCAAAAGAGTGACTCCGCATATTCCTCCCACAAAGAAATTATTGCAAAACTTCGACCTTATATTTTATGTACTTTAACAAAGAAACCAAAAACTATATTATATTTTATGTACTTTCCGTCTCGTTTTATGTAGGAGTGGCCAGTGGGCCGGGCTCGGGTCTGGCGGGCCGGGTCTGGCGGGGTCGGGGCGGGACGAGAGAAGGGGCGGGGTCGGGTCTGGCGGGACTAGAGCAAGTGCCGTCCCGATCCCGATCCCGTCGGTATCGGGGCGGGGCGGGCTCAGGGCTGACTCGGGACGGGGCGGGATACGGCGGGTTTTCATTTTTTTTTTTAAATAACATATGTATAAAAAAAACTCAATAAACAAAACAAGATAGTGTAATAAAAACATCACAATGCTGTTTTTGTACCTCTTATATTATTTAATAGACATATGATTTTTTTGTAATACAAATACAATTGTCTAAAATCTAAATTGCAACTTTGTGGTGTTGTCCAAAAGTTGCAAATTACATAATAAAATTACAATTAAAAAAATTACATTCTCAAAAAAACCTGTTCTAATTGCTTGATGATTTCATGTGGTTCTTCGGTTGGAATTGGTATTAGTTGGTCAAATTGATCCACGTCGCTTCCACTACCTTCGGTTAAGATTTCGTTGTAGTTTTCATCATCTTCTTCGTTGATCTCCGGTTGACCGCACCTTCTCCGCTCCGCTCGTATCCAATCTCTGAATAATACTGCAATTTCCAAGCTGTCTTCGGCTAATGAGTGTTTGTGGTCTCCTATTTGATATCACTGCGAAAAAGCGCCAGACGCAGCTTGACGATGCTTGAATGTTCAAAACATCTCGAGCCATCAATGAAAGTGTCGGAAAGGTCTTCTCATTCCCTCCAAGATTTCAAAGAAGTCTTCATGTCCATCTTCATTGATTACTTCTTGATACTGATGTAACCCTGCAAAACAAAAATATCAAACTCGCTAATTTGGTTAGTAGTAGAGGTATTTACCGCACATTCTATTTCCGAGGCTTTCAATACTAGCCAGAAACAAAGATGTCTTTTGTGAGGTTGTGTTGAAGATGAAGAAGATGGTATGGAAGCTGGTAAGTTACTAGCATTTTCTTGTTGATAAAATCTATATATATTTTTGCATTGGTGTTCTACGCTAGACAATACTTCTTCTTTAGTTTGTTCAATAGGTGGTGGGTGATTTAGATTTTTGGGACTTGGAGGTGGTAATACTTCTATACAATCATAAATAGTTTCAATTAGTGATTTAGTACCGTCTATTTTAATAGTAGGATTTAATACAGAACCAATAATATAAATAGAGGGAATAGGAATAAAATATTTTTATTTTGAGAAACATTTTTTAATAGTTGCTTTATAAGTGGTTTTTCCATATATTCACTAAGTAATAAAAATATTAGAGTTATATAAAATAACATAGTTGAAATAGTAGGATAATATATACCGGAAAATTCTTTTGTTGCTTGAAAAAATTTCTCTAAAAATACAATAAGTTCGGAAATTTTTTCCCAATCACTATCTAAAATCATAGCAGCTGACTTTTTATTATGAGAGTTAAAAAATAAAGTTATAGGTAATTTATAGTCATAAGCAACAAGTAGTTGCTCGTATAAAGAATTCCACCTAGTGGATACTTCTTGTGGAATTTTTCTAAAAGGTAATCCACAATCATGACAAATTTTTTTATATTCTTTTCTACGTTGTACTTTATTACTTTTAAAAATAAAGTTTATAGCAAATTGTATTTTACTAAGAATGTCTTCAAAAAGTGATAGACCATCCTTTACAATTAAGTTATATATATATGGCACGCACATTTTATATGAAAATGGTCTGGAAAAGATGGAGTTAAACTATTTTTTAAAATTGTAATTGTGTAATTGTTATTAGAAGCGTTATCTAATGTAATAGTCATAATTTTATCGGTAATTCCGTAATAATCGCACACTTGATAAATATTTTCTGCAATAAAAGTACCAGTGTGCCTATCATCTATATATCTATACGCTAAAATACGTTTTTGCATAGACCATTTATAATCTATCAAATGACAAGTTACAGTTAAATAATCATGGCCGTTAGTACTACGACCTATATCAGACGTGATAGATACTTTGTCATTAAAATGATATAATGAAAAACGTAAATATTGTTGATATTCATGCGCGAATTTAAATACATCTCTCTTAACAGTTGATCTAGGAAAACCGTTAAAAAGCGAGGATTATATATATATCTCTAATGTAATGAATAAACCGGGAGATGAAGGAAATGAAAAAGGCAAACCCTCCACAAAGAACTAATTTGGATATTGCTTCCTATCTCTATGTTTATTGTATTTAGAGCCTACAATTCCCCGTCATAGGGTTAATTTGACCAGACTTGGTGGGACAATATCAGTATGTGAACCTTGTCCCGATGGAGCGGGCGTTTGCGCACCCGGTTTTGAAGCCTGGTATTGGGCATACCTAGCTGGATGAGCACTTACTACGTGTCTAATTAAACCCCCCGTCCCACCGTGACCTTTTCCAATTTTAAATTTTAAAACATTTTTACAAATTTTACATATGGCTACTTGATTCTCTACGTCCCTATCAAAAAATATCCATGCATCTGATTTTAATGGTCGTTTTGCTGGACCTCGTCTCATACTAGGGGGAATAGGAGGTATTTCAGTTGAAGGTGCACTAATGAGTGTGTTGTCATCAACATTAGTGGGTATATCATCTAGATCATCGTCTAAATTAAAGTCTTCTTGAGTTCCAGAAAATAGCTCCTGGTCTAAATCTAATGGTATTGTAGGAAAATGTTGAGTATCAACAAAATCATCCTGTGTAGGAATAAGATGACTAGAAGAAGTACCCTTGCCCTGGTTGCCCCTACTAGAAGAAGCACCCTTACCCTTACCATTACCCTTAAACATACATTTTAATCCTTCCATTTTAATTATGATAATAAATAAATAAATAATTAAAGACAATAAAATTAAGTGATCTAAATAAAATAAACAGACAATAATAATTTAATGAAGGAACGAATGTACCAAGCACACGTAACGTCGACGTGTAATCGAGAGGTTGAAAATTGAAACTTTGCTCGATGGAAGATCCTCAAGCTAGTTGCCAACTTCACTACCAATTCCCAAATGAATAAATAAAATTGAATATTTAGCAAACAATGTAGACTTGTAGAGAGATATATTGAGAAATTAGAGAGATTGTATGAAGATTTGTGAGAAAGATGAAGAGAAAATGAGTTATTTATAGTTGGAAAATTGGGTTAAAGTGTAAATATAATAACTTATGGGTTAAAAATAAATATTAAGGGGTAGGGGTTGGGGGAGGGGGGGGCCTAAAATGGCCGTTGGCCAACGGCCATAATCTAAAATGGTCGTTGGTGCAACGACCATTTTTGCGAAGGGGGGAAAAGGGCGGGGTCGGGGTCGGGCTTGGGGCGGGGTTGGGGCGGGCTCGGGTCTCGCGGGCCTGGGGCGGGCTCGGGTCTCGCGGGACGAGACATCGTCCCGTCCCGAGTTCGAGTCCCGCCCCCATTATTTATTTATTTATTTTTGGTGGGGTCGGGGAGGGACGGGGGCGGGCTCGGGACGGGGTCGGGTCGGGGTTGGGCTGTCCCGGCCCACTGGCCAGCCCTAGTTTTATGTAGTAACACATTTTTTTAGGCTTAATACATAGTTCCTTAAAGTTTTTTAGTAAATTTCATTTAGAAAATTAAAACTAAAGTTTGTTCCAATCGAGCACCTGAACACATTATAAAGTATTTCTATTATATATTTTTGTTCACTTTTTTTAAAAAAAATTGCGTGCTTTTTCAAACATTCATTACGTAGATAAGTTAAACACTTAAAATATAACACATCTTTTAGTTATATGAATTTGTCGCAATAAGCCGTAAAACCTCACGCCTATTCCAATTGAGGGCTCATGAGTATACTTAAAAGAGATTACATATTTTATGTGGTTAATTTAACTACCTCATAGATGTTTCAGAACACGCACAAAAAATAATTCAAAATTTGAATCTAAAGTGTCTAATAGGAACACTTACATTCATGTGTTTTTTTTTAACAAGTCTTAGTTCAAGTGTCTAAATGAAATTTTATTGACAAATTTAAAGCGTTGTCTATGTCTTACGCCTTTTTTTTTGTTTCAAAAGAATATAAAATTTAATGTGAAATAGAAGGAACAATTAACAGGCGGAAACATTGCCCGTAAAGGTAAAAATTCAATTTGGGTAAAAAGAGTGTAGTTTCTAACTTTAGTTCCATATTCAATGTAACAACTACCAAGAAAAACTGTTACCAGCATGAGTTCGTTCCAGAAGTTAACTGTCAAAAAAATTAGTCATATGGGGGCGGATTTGTAGGGCCTATTTTTTGTGTTTATGTATATATATTAATTTTTGAATATCTGAACAAATGTAAAAGGTTAACTCAAGTGGTTCAGGGTATTTAAAATTATATCTATTGTCCCACATTCGATTTCTAGGGACAACATTATTTTTTAGATTTAACTTTTGTTATTTTTTCGAATATCTTGAGTGAAATTCTGGATCCGCCACCGTTGATATGCATCATAGATGGCTATTGACTCTTGACTAGGACGTCGAAGACCGAAGATTCAAAGGCATAAGTTTTTTAAATTTTATTTTTTTAATAAAAAAAAACTTTCAATGTAAACAAAGTAAAAAAAAAATCCTTTCCAACTAAAGCATCCGTCTCTAGTTAAATTCAAAATCGAGAAATTATATCAATCCATGCATCTAAGTATCTTGTATTGTCATACCTTTCTGAGTTATTTTAAATTTATTTTCCTTGAATTTTTTGAGTTATATTGCAAAGTTTTGCTTGTTTTCAATTGATATTAGTAATGTGGTTGACTTTTTTCTACAAAAATATCATTCTTTATAGTACTATCTTTTTCTTGTGTTTTTACTACTATTTTATATCATTTATTTGACTTCCTCTGTTTTAAGTCTTACTTTATAAACTTCGAACTTTACTTAGGTATGGTCATCACATAATATAATCCTCACTGATTTTCTTTCTTCAATTGATCTGTAAGTTCATATGTTTAAAGTTGTTCATAAATTTTAGATATATCAGTGTATACAATAACAACAATAATATACCCAGTGAAATTCCATAACGTGAGATTTGGGGAGGGTAGAGTGTACGCAGACCTTACCCCTCTACCTTGATAGGTAGAACAGTTGTTTCCGAAGGACAATCGACTTAAGACTTAGATGTATAAGTGTATAGCGCAACAAATATATGAAAATGAATTATAGAAGGTAAAATAAATTAATTCAAGGGTTGACCCATCCTAGTCCTTAGCTCTCAGGGTTGGATTAGAAAAAACATCAAAAAAGTTGTGTGGATTAGCCTTCATACGGGCTGGTCTTTAGTTTTTACCCTCAATTCACTGGTCTTTCATTTTTGCCTTTATTTCTCACTTAATGAAAATTTGTGGACCAAAATACCCTTTATTCGCGAGCCTACTAAATCAGAGATTCTGGGTTCGAATCCCAGCAGAGGCAAAAAATAATAATTCGCAAGACAAAATTTTCATATAAATTATGCCTAGCCGGACAAGGCATAATCTTATTTTTTCAACGAAAGTTTTCCTTTAGGCATAGTTACATAGAAACTATGTCCTTAAGGCATAATCTCTATACAACTTTGGCTGAATAGACATGAATTTTATGAAATCTTGCCTTGCGGCTTTTTTTCTTTTTGACTCTGCTGGAATTCGAACCCACAACTTCAGAGGTATTTTCAGAGACATAATTACATAGAAACTATGCTTCTTAAGACATAATTTCTATACAACTTTGACCGAGTAGGCATGTTTTCTAATGAAATCTTGTCTTGCGATTTTTTTTCTTTTTGACTTTGTTTAGATTCAAACCCACAACCTCAAGGATATTTTCGATCATTTTTTAGGCAAAGGACAAAAATTAAAAACCACACATTTGAGGGACAAAAATTAAAGATCACCCTAAAATAGAGGCAATAATGAGAATTGCCGGAAAAACATTTTAAGTATATGGCCCGCAAGGGCTGGTTTGGGTTGGGCCATTCCATTTAGACACTAGATATTCTGCCTACATCATTTGCTTCAATGAACCACAACATTAGTCAATACAACGTTCGTGTATCTTTCATTTTTACCAAAGTTTTATCACTTAATCATGATTATTTATTATATATTCCACCTCTTTTAATTCAATCACTTTATTGTTAATGAAGTATGCACACGATAGCAGATTTCGTTATGTTAAATTCACTCTCGTTGATATTGTTGGAAATTTACTAATGTAGAATTAAGTTTATCCCATTATTTATGACTCGAACAATTGAGGCCCCGCACGTCGGAAACATCGTTTCCACACACGTGCATACGTAGTGCCAAATATCGCAATTTTCATGAATGAAAGAGATATTGGTACGTAAGTAATACGTGTTGAAAATCACCGCGGAGCCGTGAAGGGCCACGACGCAACACCGTCGGAGCCGTGACTCCCCTATGGCAGCGCCACGGCGCTATTTGGTGGTTGGGCTACTAGAGTCGAGGCGCTAATTCGCAGAGCCGCGGCGCTTCGGAGGCATAATATTGCGACAGAAAGATGGAAAGTTTTGACTTTTGGGCTGATTTTGGAGCATTGAATCTCCATTATTTGACACATGAATTCAACCATTATTTTGCTGAATGTAACCCTTCAATAAGTGTCATTACATGGCTATTGAAAGCCATTAGTTGGCTAGTTGAGGGGTCATTTCCTTACACTATAAATTGAGGCCTTAGGCTCAATTGTTCAACACTTAGAAATTTTTCTGAAATCTTCTTCTTCCTCTCTAGCAAGTTTTCTATATTCAAAGTTCTTCAAGAGTAACACTTGAGTTTCCTTTGCTCATTTGTTAAGTTGTTGTTGTATCTTGGGACTATTGCCCGACAACGTAAAATGATATATACGGGGCAATCTTGTCTTAAAGACAGAGTATCATCACTCGACTCAGCAAATCACAAGGAGTTTGCAATCGTTCTTATTTCCAGTTTGTTGTAATCTTGAGTAGTTTATCATTTCTAGCATTTGTAAAATTTACTTACTTCCCGTTTTCTGCAATTGTTGTAACCCACAATTTTAAGACAAGATTGTTGTAAGTGCTTAGAAAGATGATTGGAAGAGAACAACTCGCTTCTGATACTGTTGTTGCTACTCAAGGCACACCCAATGCCTTCACTACTGCTCAAGGCACATCCAACGCCTTTCCTGCTGCTCAAGGGAACGTTATAGTTCCTCCACCCTCTGGATTCCACCATGAACGCCCAGAAAAGTTCAAGGGCTCCAACTTCAAGAGATGGCAGCAGAAGATGTTCTTTTATTTGACTATTATGGGAATGACTCGGTTCCTAACAGAAGATCCTCCACAAGCTGGAGATTAAGTGGACCCTCAGCCTAATGAAATGGATGAAGGGGGCCAAGGTATCCATGTCGTTAATGGCATGAAGATGGTTCTTGATGCATGGAGTCATAGTGACTTCATGTGTAAGAACTATATTTTGAATTGTCTGTCAGACCCATTCTACACAGTGTATTGCACCGTAGGCACCGCCAAAGAGTTATGGGAAAACTGTAGAAGAAGTACAACGCACAAGATGCTAGTACGAAGAAATTCATCGTTGGGAAATTCCTGAAATTTCAAATGGTGGATAGCAAAACTGTGATGTCCCAAGTCCAGGAATTCCAAATGATTCTACATCACCTGGATTTGGAATGTATGAAACCAAATGAGCAGTTTTTTATTGCATCACTAATTGAGAAGTTACCTCCCTCGTGGAATGAGTTTATGAGTTACTTAAAACTCAAGACAAAGGAAATGACCTTTGAGGAGCTTATTATCAAGCTCCAGATTCAGGAAGATAATAAGAAGGCCTTGCGTAGGGGAAAACAACCCGCTGAGGCAAAGGAAAATCTGGCTGAGGCCAAAGGGAACCCAAGCAAGAAATGCAAGTTCCAGAAAAACAACCCGCTTTTTAGTGCATAAGTCAGATATTCCATATATCACGGGGGTACAATTATGGAATCAAGGAATGCTCAATTATTTGAAGATACTTTTTCTAGAAAGGAAAAAGACATAACCTCTCACAAACAAAGTTATGAACAAAGCTCTCAGGAACCATGATTCGTTGACTACCCGGATCTAGATGGTTTAGATCTAGTGGACTTCGAAGTGACTGAATATCCGGAATCTAATGTTCCAGATTCTCAGAACTTAGGGACTCCAAAGATGGAATCGAGGTGAAGTAAAAAGATAAATACTGACTTTGTAGCTTATATGGTTGATGACGAACCAAGGACAATTGCCGAAGCATTGTCAACTCCAGAGGCACTGCTCTGGAAAGAAGCTATTGAGAGTGAAATAGACTATATCCTGCATAACCATACTTGGGAGTTGGTTGTTCTTCCTCTGGGAAATAAACTGTTAGGTTGTAAATGGATACTCAAACAGAAGTATAAAGCAGATGGGTCTATAGATAAGTACAAGGTCAGGTTGGTAGTCAAGGGCTATCGGTAGAAGGAAGACCTTGACTATTTTGATACGTACTCCCTGGTGTCTAGGATGACGTCCATACGAGTATTCATTGCGATCGCAGTGTTGCGTGACCTTGAGACACATCAAATGGATGTCAAGACAGCCTTCCTAAATGATGATTTGGAAGAAGAAATTTATATGGAACAACCCGAGGGGTATGTGGTTTCAGGGTAAGAGAAGAAAGTTTGTCGACTTGTCAAATCTCTATACGGGCTGAAACAGGCCCCGAAGCAATGGCACGAAAAAGTTGGTAGTACTCTACTATCGAAGGATTTCTCCATTAATGAGTGTGACAAATGTGTCTACACGAAAGGTAACTCTGACTCATTCGTCATGATATGCATGTACGTAGATGACATGTTGATCATAGGGAGCATTCCTAGCTTGATCCTAGAAACTAAGAACATGTTGAAACAATGCTTCGACATGAAGGATATGGGTATCATAGATGTCATCTTAGGGATAAAGATCTCTAAGACGTTTGACGGACTGGTCTTATCTCAGTCTTACTACATCGAGGATGTGTTGAGAAAGTTCGAGATGTTTGTCAGTTCGCCTATGAAGTCACCACTGGATAGAAATCAAAAGCTTGATAAAAATCGTGGTGCACCCGTATACCAGGAGCAATATGCACAGGTGATTGGGAGATTGATGTACATAACAAACAACACCCGATCTGATATTGCTTATGCAGTCAACAAGTTGGCTAGGTTGACCCGTAATCCAAGTAATGATTATTGGAAGGCGTTGAATCGGGTACTACGATACCTGAAATACACGCTAACTTACGAGTTGCATTATTCAAGATATTCAGCTGTACTAGAGGGGTACAATGACGCAAACTGGATATCTGATATAGAGAACACGAAGTCCACCAGTAGGTATATATTTACAATTGGTGGTGGGGCTGTGTCTTGGAAATCCTCTAAGCAAACTTGCATCGCCCGATCCACGATGGAATCGGAGTTTATCAATTTAGACAAAGCAGGAGAAGAAGTTGAGTGGCTTTACAACTTCTTAGAGGATGTCCCTTGTTGGGACAAACCCGTACCTTCTGTAATGATCCACTGTGATAGCCAGTCGGCTCTAGGAAGGGAACATAGTTTTATGTACAACGACAAGTCTCGTCATATTCGACGGAGACATAAGATCATTAGAAAGCTGATCACCACGAGTATAATATCCATTGATTACGTAAAATCAAATGATAACATAGCGGACCCACTGAAAAAGGGCTTATCCAAAGATCAGATGTTCTGCCTGTCTAGGGGAATGGATTTAAAATCCAAGCTATAAGGACCAATACGGTGGTAACCCAACTTTGCTGACTAGAGATCCCAGGAATTAGGTTCAATGGGAAAACTAAGTTGTAAAGGTTCAGTTGAGCGCTTCGTTGGAAGCATGAGCTTTTCGGATAGTGATTTATGTAAAGAAACATCAATCCAAAGTCGTTCCCGTGATAGACTTTAAGTGCTATCTGCAGTGTGGGTAAATGTTAAGTTTCCAAAACCTTTAATGATCCTCAACGGTTGAGGTTGGGTTTGGGGAAACTTTTAATAGTTCCTAACACGTGTAAAGTGGGGTATAGCAGGATACCTTGTAGGAGACCACCTATTTAAGTGCGAGGACAGGCCGCCTCAAATGAACGCATTTAAGAATCCAAGAAGTGTCCACGGCCACAACGGACAAAACATTACGAAGAACAGAGTAAGGGAAGTTGTTGTGTTGGTACCGTTGAATTGGCTTACACGAAACACTGACGGTTCAAGACATCACGTTCATCGCGAAGTAAGTAAGTCTGAGGGTATTCAACTATGGAAGGTTCAAAGCTGAAGCTACCTCTCCTGATGCCAAATCGGTCAGCTAAAAGATTGCTGGAAAAGCACCATGTGAGTGCGCCAAAATCTCTTTCAAGTGGGAATTGTTGGAAATTTACTAATGTGGAATTAAGTTTATCCCATTATTTATGACTCGAACAATTGAGGCCCCGCATGTCGGAACCGTCGTTTCCACACACGTGCACACGTAGTGCCAAGTATCGCAAATTTCATGAGTGAAAGAGATATTGGTACGTAAGTAGTACGTTTGAGACATAGAATGATGGATGTTTATTGGCTAAATGACAAGTATTCCACGTTGGTAAACGAAGGAAGAAGTGTAAGATGAAACGAGTCAGAAATCGTCGTGGAGCCGTGAAGGGCCCGGCGCAACACCGTCGGAGCCGCGGCTCCCCTATGGCAGCGCCGCGGCGCTAATTGGTGGTTGGGCTACTGGAACCGAGGCACCGCGGCGCTTCGGAGGCAGAATGCTGCGACGGGAAGATGGAAAGTTCTGACTTTTGGGCTGGTTTTGGAGCATTGAATCTCCATTATTTGACACATGAATTCAACCATTATTTGGCTCAATGTAACCCCTCAATAAGTGACATTACATGGCGATTGAAGGCCATTAGTTGGCTAGTTGAGGGGTCATTTCCTTACACTATAAATTGAGGCCTTTGGCTCAATTGTTCAATACTTAGAAATTTTTCTGAAATCTTCTTCTTCCTCTCTAGCAAGTTTTCTATATTCAAAGTTCTTCAAGAGTAACACTTGAGTTTCCTTTGCTCATTTGTTAAGTTGTTGTTGTATCTTGGGACTATTGCCCGACAACGTAAAAGGATATATACGGGGCAATCTTGTCTTAAAGACAGAGTGTCATCACTCGACTCAGCAAATCACAAGGAGTTTGTAATCGTTCTTATTTCCAGTTTGTTGTAATCTTGAGTAGTTTATCCTTTCTAGCATTTGTAATATTTACTTACTTCCCGTTTCCTGCAATTGTTGTAACCCACAGATATAGTATGGTCTAAATATCGGGTGTGCGTAAATATTTACTTTGGGAGAGATCATTTTAAATGGTACTACTAAAACTCAAAACTCTTTGGTAAATTATCTTTTAGTGATCAATTGGAATGAAAAAAAGAAGATAAAAGAGAAGAATAATCATTTTTCAAAGGTTGCTTTTATGAAATTAACGAACTTCTTAAGAGAAGAACTTTAAATATATCTCACATATTCTTTTTGTCAATAACTATTGATAAGTTGCTTGTGCATTTTGCTAAGTGACCTGAACACAATACGCGAATTCTTTTCAGAAAAATTCTTACTGTTTTTCTTTCTTTTTTTTCCTTGAATTTCCCCTCAAAGAAATTCTGTCACCATTTCTGTTCTTGATAATGTGCAGATGGTAGAAATAATGAACACAACCAAGTCAATAGTCATAACAGGACACTCAATTGGAGGAGCGATTGCTTCTCTCTTAGCTCTTTGGCTTCTCTGCCACCTGCAAACTATTTGCTCTGTGATTTGCATTACTTTTGGCTCTCCAATGCTTGGCAATGAGTCCTTTTCCCGAGCCATTCTTCAAGAAAGATGGGCTGGACATTTTTGCCATGTTGTTTCACAGCATGATATAGTCCCAAGACTGTTCTTTTCTCCGTCTACCCCACTGGCTTCTTCATGTTCTTTCCAGTTTATTTCTCACTTATCCGAGGAAAACAAGACTCAGCTGTTCCGCGTTGTGTTGGCTTCTCTTGAAATTTTATCAGAAGGTGAATGTAAGAGTTCATTTTGGCCCTCCGGGAGTTACTTGTTCTGCACCAACAGGGGTGCAGTTTGTGTCGATAATGGGATGCTTGTCATTAAGTTGCTTTACTTGACGTTACTGAATGGCTCGCCAAGTTCTAGCCTCGAGGATTTTCTTGGTTACGCCGATTTCATTCAGAAAGTTCATTGGCAATTTATAGAGAATAGAAGCTTCATGGGAGGCAATCTACCTGAGTCAAGCTATGAAGCAGGGATAACATTGGCACTGGAGTCGCTAGGAATAGCTTCTCATGTACGGTCAAGCATTTTTATTAACTACTTCCACACTTTATTGCTCAGACTCTCCAAAAACTTTTGGAGGATCCGACATGCACCTGTCAGCATTTTTGAATAGTCCGAGCAACATAACTTTCATATACCTAGTAATGTTGCAGAGCAATTTTCATCAAGAAAGAGCAATGTATTCTCTATTGGTACTATATCACATGTATTGATACTCATACTTTGCTCCAAAGGGATAAAAATTGCTCTGGAATTTTTTATTTTACTTTTCGCATGGTTAGTGTCTCTATGTGGAAGAACTACGCTAATGATTTTGCTTCTACTTGGCAAACAGGAATTGAATTCAGAAGATGCTAAGGAGGCCCTGAAAAAGGCAAAAAAGTTGGGTAGAACTCGCAACCTTAACAGTGCCAACCTTGCAATTGGTTTATCCAAGATCAATCCACTCAGAGCGCAGATAGAGTGGTATAAAGCATCCTGCGACAATTCTGGCGATCAAATGGGATATTACGATTCGTTTAAGCAAAGAGGTGCCTCGAAAAGAGACTTTAAGGTCAATATGAACAGGATCAAACTTGCTCAGTTTTGGGATTCTGTAATTGACAAGCTGGAAGCTAATGAACTGCCCTATGATTTTCATAAGCGTGCAAAGTGGATAAATGCTTCTCAATTCTACAAACTTCTTGTCGAGCCACTTGATATTGCGGAGTACTACAGGAGTGGAATGCATCATGTGAAAGGCCACTATATGCAGCACGGAAGGGAGAGAAGGTACAAGATTTTCGATAAGTGGTGGAGTGACAATGACACTGATGATCATCCTAATGCAAGGAGCCGGTTCGCGAGTTCGACACAAGATTCATGTTTTTGGGCTCAGGTTGAGGCGGCAAGAGACATGCTTGTTAAGCTCAGAGCTGAGGCTGATGCAAGAAAATTTATCAAGATGTTGGAAGATATCACTAAGTTTGATCAATATGCTAGAAGACTGATTGAAAATAAGGAGGTTTCAGTAGATGTTTTGGCCAAAAATTCAAGCTACACCTTGTTTATAGAGGAATGGAAGGAATTCCAATCTCAGTTACAGCTGTTCCAACCTCAGTTTCCTGGAATTGTTGAAATGTAGAACAGTTCCTTAGATAAAAATAGCTTGAACACTACTTTACCATAGGAGGGAAGGATATAATAACTTACAAATCTCTATCGGGCAGTATGTATGTAGTAACCATCAAGCAGACTTAATAACAGCAGCTCTCTGCGATGCCTCCAATCAATAGAGAATTTCTTCCTACATTATTTACAGCTTGATATTAAGCGAAGAATGTGAGCATGTTTTAAATGTAATTCTATAGAATAACATCAAATGTTCTCAATGTTTAAATTTAGATTAATATAACAATCTCTTAAGCCGATATCGATCACAAGTTGTACATGTACGTCAAAATTTTAACTCAATAAGTACATTGAAATTAGAACTTGAAAGAATAAATATTTGCTTTTAATTTATTTGTTTTCAAATAAACTTTAATGCCTTCTCGTTATAATTCCAAATTGGTGGTGACCCTCTAGTTTTTGCTTTTTTCTATGCAAGATAGTGTTTCTTTTTTTTCTTCACATTAGACCTTTTAGGTACCAATTATATTTAAGAAAATTAATCGACCAAAGTAAAACAGAAATGGAGAACAAGCAGAAAAATGATGAAAAAATTCGAGTCCATTGAATTCATAGTGTTTCCTTAAGGAACTTAATCCCCCCAAGTACTCGAGGTTATGCATTATTTCCTCCCAGGATAGAATGAATTATCGTCACCGGTGTAGCGGTACCTCAAACACCGGTGTGATGTGAACTCAAAGAAATAACCGAATCACACTGAGAAGTTTTCTGTTTTGTGGGGAAAATATGAATGTAGAAAGATGAGAGGTTGCATAAATTTTCATGTGAAAATAATATGAGCAATGAAAATATTTATAGCCTACAAAATAAGGGAGTGAAATATTTTCCATGAAAAGGCGCAATGGTTCATTTTCAATTCACAACAATTCATTAAACCCCAACAATCCCCCACATAAATGGGGAATGACTATATGATGGAAACACGCATGAAAAATTATGTTACCCGCTTGTAAGGATTAATCGCATCTGGATAAGTAGGTTTTCCTTTGAAACTTTCTGTAGTGAACGCATATTGGATATACTCGGTCAATTGGTAGATTTGATATCTTTGAAACCGTCGAGCTTTAGCATTTATCTAAACAACATACGTCACACGATTAACTCTTAACTGTCTTTGGTTCTCATTGTTGTGTTCATTTCAGCCATGAACACTGTCTGATTTCATAAGTGCATAGAGAATTGACCTTACGGAATTCTCCTTGAAGCGGCTAACACTTCACACTTACATAGGTTATTTCTAAACGTGCCATCTTATAGATACACTATTTGATATACCCCATATCAAACTTAGAAATCATTGATACGCCTAAATTACACCTTAGAAAGGATGTAAAGCGGTCGTTGATCAAATATAGAACCCAACAAGGTTGGGGTCGAATTCCACAGGGAATATGACGAGAAACGTACAATTTAAATGCAAGCCTCAATGATTAGTCTATATTTCAAAAGGGAAGGGAGAAAAATATTGTTTGTTTGTAATAACGATTGAACTAAATTGTATCAAAGTAATTGATTTAGATTATCAAATTAAGAGGCGGCTAGGGTTGTGATGCCTTCAGGGAAAGGATGCAATTAAGACATTACTTTATTCATTCGGGAAACATTCATGTTCTAAATAATGGGTCTATTGGGTTATCAAAGGTTTTCCAACTCAATTGATAAATTTCATCACAAGCTTTTCCAAGCCCTATGATGTGCAATTAAGGATGCCCAATGTAATTTCAGGTTAGCTATTCTATTCCTAGCTTTAACTATTAAATGGGGCTTAAGACCCCAAATCCTTGCCAATTACTCTTTTCCTAATCCCTATAATCTTTTCCAAGCAAGTTAAGGACTTTAGGCACTACTAATGTTGGCAGCCATTAATAAATATTACAAAACAAAGAGCTATTAGAGAACAATCACAGCAACCCGATGAACTAAAGTTAAAACCAATCACATACCAAACCCCTTTGGCCCCGCAACCTTGGCTAAGAAATTAGCTACTCATATTAAATACAATAAAAGCATAAGCATCAAAAGTATTAAAAGTATCCATATGCTTAATATAAAAGTGGAGAAGAAGACAAGGGAATCTCTTGAAAGCTACACCCAAAAGTTTCTTCTTCAATACTAAAAGCTAAATAGTTGTTCAGAGTTATGGAATATTGAATAATGAGCTCAGAAATCTATGCAAGATATTTATACGAAAAGGACAAAAGGTATAAAAAATAACAAAAGTATCGCAATGTGCCGACCAGAATGTGATCACATCAGTAGTTTGCAGTCGTATTCTGGCCGCATTCTCATGCCCAAATTTCTCCCCGCAATTTATATGGTGTGTATGCGGTGACACATTATTGGAATGCAGTCGCATTCTTCTGGTGATGCCATATTTCCTTCATTTTTTCACTCTTCACTGTTTTATCTGAGCTTCAAGTATGCGATCGTATATCTGGTGTGCGGTACCGCATTTGCATTGCACTTCTACTGATTTTCTTTAGCTCAATGGTTGCTCATCTGGAGAGTATGCAACTGTATTTAAGAGATTGCGGTGTTGCATACTCATCCCATTCTGCTCCTTTTTGCAAAACTTTCTGCTCAGAGTTTGGGGTCCGCTTACGGCCGCATCCTCAGTTTGTGGTGCGGCATCTCCATCTCATATGAGTGTAATTTTAGACTTTTTCTGCTATATGGTTCCCTATTTATCCTTGAGCCGTCAAATACCTGAAAACACACGAAAATACTATAAACACAAAAAAATGCTTAGAAGATATCTAAAAGTATAATGAGTGGGTGAGAATAATTCTAAAATCCATGACTTATAAACACCCCAACTTAACCCTTTGCTTGTCCTCAAGAATCACAACAAAACTATGACTCAAAAATGACTCAAAACACAATACTATGACTCACACAAGACTCGCTTACTGACACAATGAATGCATATGATTGTCGGTTGGTACAAATAATGTGAATACAAAAATTCCTCTTCAATTCACACAAACACCTCTCTTAACTAACATGCACACAACTCATTGTATTAGTACTAAAAATGTCAAAATGTCATACCACAAGGCTTAATTCCCATAATAAAGTACCCAAATATCTATCATTGGGAAAAATGACTCAACACTACATAAAAATATCGGGTTCAAAAAACTATTAACATCCTTGAGAAAAGAACCACATCTAAGAAAACCAAGGATATAGCTAATACCACGACACATGGGAAAAAGAACAAAACAATACAAAATACTAATGAAAAACGCAAAAACAATAAAAAATACTAACGAAACACA
The DNA here is from genome assembly GCA_029783415.1 of Anisodus acutangulus. Taxonomy (NCBI): domain Eukaryota; kingdom Viridiplantae; phylum Streptophyta; class Magnoliopsida; order Solanales; family Solanaceae; genus Anisodus; species Anisodus acutangulus. Next base: position 20,709,762 of record CM056499.1, read on the forward strand.
ATACTCAACAAAACATCAAACATAAGGTTTAAACATCAAATACTACAGACCAAATCAAATAAACTTTAGAATTCATACAAACCCCATCCCACTAAGGTACAAGGAGATCCACCCCCAACTAAAATGATAGTGCATTATCCTCAATGCATCACAAATAATCAAAAGAGGTAAGAAATCCCTTTCACGCATCAAGCGTCATGGCGAGCAGCATCTGAAGGAGCTGAAACAGGCTTGGTGAGTGGAATGAGATCAGTGGTAGCATCGAGGGGAGTGGTCCTTGAAGTCTATGACTAGGAGGAGCTAGTACCATCGGCTGGTAGATGAGGGGCCTCAGTACCCTTTCTCCGACTCTCTAACAAATCCATCAACGAATGCTCAAGGGCCATCTAAATGTCTCTCTCCAACTCCTCCTCACTACAGGTACCCGGATGCTGTGTCTGAAGTAAGGTCGCTATCCCTGCCTAGAGCTGGTCATCCAAGGTGTCAGGAAGCACCTCAAAATCATATAGGGTATCATAAGCATCCTGATTAGTACCCACATCATCTACCTCAACCTCAGGGTCCACTCTCTCCGGGCTACTCTCAACAGTGTCTTTCGGGACGCTATTAGCAGTTGGTCCTAGCTTAGTACCCATAGTAGTGAATAGTGGAGCGTGAGAGGAAATGAACTCTGTATGAAGTTGGGCAAGGTCCTTCTTGACACTGGCCAAATTCTCATCATCTCCCAATTCTAGTTTTTTAATTCTCTTCTCCAAAGCATCTACCCGCTCTCTCAACTCTTTATTAGACTCAACAACTGCGACTTTGATCATGTCTAGAATGATCCTAATAAAGTTGGTAAATTTTGAATCCACCGCACCCAAATTGCGTGCCGCAGACCAAAAATCAGCCATAAAAGGTAATCAGAGTCTTTGAGGAGGTATTGCTGAAGTGGTAGGGGATGCCACTAGCGGTGGACCCTGTAACTGTGCTAGTAGAAGCTGCCCCATAATAAGCTCTGAATGTTGTGGGCATAGTAGTGGTGGTAGGCTAGGCCATATCCTCGAACCCCGTAGTCAAATCTATAGTTTAACCTTTCACTCTCTTCTTTTTCCTCTATGGGTTCTCCTCATCTTCTAACTTAAGGATATCAACAGTGCCAATGGGGGTGCAATCTTTGTCCACCCATCGAAAGTAGGAACCTTGTCCTTCCAGTATATAGTTATGATCAGATAAGGGAATGGTAAGGACCATTTGGGCTGCCAAGCTCGATCAATGATGTGATAGTACATAACCTTTCCCACATTTAAATGGACCCCCATCATGATACACCAGAGAAGTTCATTCTGAGATGAAAAAAATGGCTATTGATGAAAGTCAACCAAAACTTGGCCTCAATATTGAGGCTCACCTTTTGAATCAGAGTTCGTGGTTGAATCTATGGAGGTGTGATGCCCAGGGCTATAATTACCTTAACCAACCATGCACGTTGTCTCTCAAAATTGACACTCTAAATTTTGTCTTTGTACTCATGGTGCGGTGTACCATTATTGCCGAAATAGATGCCATTTATCCCCTCTTGAAATACCAAAACCGTAACACCCCTTACTGTACAGCCTCTTAAATAGGTCTTCTTCTTCCCCATGACAACCCCCAAACTTTCATAGAACTCCCTCACCAGTGTGGGAACAAACACACCGAGAGGTTTGGTGAACACCATCTAATTCTGCTTCTATAATTGCTCCAGGATACGAGGGAAAGAATTCTCTAAGCCCCTCATGCTGACTTGCTTCTCATAATTGAAGGTGCACTTTTGTTTATAGCACTCTTTCACCTCCTCATCTTTTAACCAAAGTGCATCCTCAATACGAATCTGCTTATCGAGCTCTTGTCATAACAGTTGGGAAGTCGCACTACTTCTTCCCGCAGCCTGAGTTGAAGGTTGAGGCTGGGAGGGAGTAGTGAACTGCCCATCCACATTAGTCCACTCCTCTTGTTCTTGTAACGAAGTAGGCTCTTTTCTTTTTTGCCCAGACTTCCTCCCCACTTTGGAGGTATTTCTTTTAGCAATAGTTTTGCCTCGCACAATTATTCAAATAGGGAAATATTAGTACAAAGAAATAAAACAAAAGCAAAAATCTTTTTGTTATTTTTATGTTATCAAAATCATGCTAAAAGAAATTATAATTACGCAAAGAAATAGGGAAGAAAATAGTCAAAACAGTGAAAAATGATAGAATGAGATCAGTATACGACATCACATAAATAGTATGCAATGACGTGTTGAGTGAAGTGCGATCACATTCACTGAATACATCTCCGCATATGCAATATGCGATGCCGCATGTACGCCTCAAAGTCATCAATTTCAACAACTTCACTACCTAAAATTAACATAGATGCTCCACCTCTATGTTAATTTTTTTGGCCACGGAGCATGCGGTGTGGAATGTGGTCACATTCTTCGAATGAACTGCCATATTCTCTTGCCTTTAGGCCTAGCAACTGCTAATTATCCAAGGTGAATGCGACGCAAATGTGGTCACATAAGGCAAATGCGACATCGCATATCCGTCGTCTTTCCCAACCATCAATGGCGATTTTCAAAGCTTCCGTCCATGCCAAGCAATCTAAAACCACTCCAACTAGTTTTCTACCCACAATATAGATCAATTACTTATGTTTAGCATATCACACACTTATCAACAGACTCAACACAGACACACACAACTAATTCCCTTAAGAAAGTTTCACGCCATCCATCATTAGGAATTTTAAGTCATCCAAGGCATTCACAACTCACACACAACATAAGAGTAGTTCTAATAAGCAAACCCTAAATCCCCACAATTGGGTTCATATCCCATTCATTCAATATGGCAAATTTCTACATCACACATATTGATGAATCCCTAAAGAGTCTAAGTTGCATACTTAGTCAGTCAATCCACTATGAAATTGCAATAGATTAAGAGCAAGAGCTGACATACCTCAAAAGTTGATTGAAAACTTAGCAAAGATGGGAAATTCACGCGATTAGAGGGCTGATAATGAGAGAGAGTTACATGGTTATAAGTTTGAAGGATGGTTTAGGCGTGATTTATGCTTAAAACCGTCGATTAAGGGAAAGTGAGGAAGTGTAACCGATGAGTGTTTGAAGAGCAAAAGTGGGAAATAGAAATTCAACTTAACCTTTTATACGCGTCAGGGATACGTTAAGAATGAGACCGCATTCAGAGTTTGCGGTACCGCATTCTCTTCACATTTGCACGTTACCTGGTTTAATGACATTTGATGAAATGTGACCACATATTGCACTGCATTGGAAATGCGGTGTCGCATTCGCCTCGTAATTTTGGCATTTTACCTTACTTATTGTCGATTTTGGGTCTGAAATGCGACCGCAAACTGAAAATGTGGCATCACATTCACTCTGCAAACCCACCACATTTGGCTTCTCCATTGGTTTCAATTCCCAAGTTCAGATTTTTAGGTTTTAGTTGTGCCCAATGTTCTTTCATTTTATTTATCCTTGCAACTTTGTATCCTACACACTCAAATAAACATTAAAATAAGAAAAATGAAAAAAACTTGGGTTGCCTCCCAAGAAGCGCCTAATTTTACGTCGCGACATGACGTTGTTACCATTTTTTCAAGGCTCTTTGAGGTAGATCACCTCGATTATATTCACATCATTGGGCACTCCTAAGTAGTGCTTCATTCTTTGCCCATTCACTTTGATTTGATTTCTACTTGGGTAAGCAATCTCAATGGGACCATGGGGAAACACTTGTGTGGCCTCAATAGGCCCCGAGCACTTTGACTTTAACTTTTTGGGAAACAACCGGAGTCTTGAGTTGAACATCAAAACACGATCCCCTGGGCTAAACTCTCTTTTTAGGATCTTCTTGTCATGGAAGTGATTTATTCAGGCTTTGTAAAGTGCCGAACTCTTGTAGGACTTGAGTCAAAATTCATCCATTTCATTCAATTGCTCCACTCTCAAGTTTGAGGTATCATTTCAATCAAGATTCAACTTCTTCAAGGCCCACATAACCTTATGTTCAAGTTCTACCGGGAGATGACAAGCTTTTCAAAACACCAACTGATATAAAGACATGCCAATAGGAGTTTTAAATGCAGTCGGGTATGCCAAAATTGCATCATACAACTTTTATGACCAATCGATTCTCATGATATTAACCATCTTGGATAAGATGCTCTTGATCTTTCTATTTGAAACTTCCACTTGCCCACTCGTTTTGGGCTGATAGGGGATAGCTACCTTGTGTTTAACTCCATACTTTTCAAGAAGGGCTTTGAACAACCGATTGCAAAAGTGTGAACCCCCATAGCTAATGATAGCCCTAGGAGTACCAAACCTCGAGAAGATTTACTTTCTCAAGAATGCAGTGACACATTTTCCTTCATTATTTGGAAGTGCTACAGCCTCCACCTGTTTTGATAAATAGTCAACCGCCACAAGGAGGTATTTATTTCCATATGAACTAACAAATGGGCCCATAAAGTCATATCAAATAACTCCACTTCAAGGATCAGCATCAAAGGTAGCTCGTGCTTCCGTTAGATGCCCTCATGCCTTTGGCATTGATCACAAGCTTTCGCATAACTTGATGGATAATTGGCCAATAATAACCACTTTGAAGAATTTTTTCGTTGTCCTTGCACTACTATGATGACCACCAACGGGATATAAGTGACAAACTTTAATTATTGGTATCATATCAACTTTGGAAATGCACCTCCTTATCATATTATCGACGCACACTTGGAAAAGGTAAGGCTCATCCCAATAAAACTTTCGGACATCGCTTAAGAATTTCTTCATTTAATGGGTAGTTAAAATAACTTGGCATAATGTCACTTAATGATAGTTTGCAAAATCAACGTACTACAGAATCATATCATGTGACCCCGCCATTACATGCTTATCCGGGAAGGCATCTTTTATTTCAAGACCATCACTTGACTTTCCCCCTTCTTCAAGTCTTGACAAATGGTCCTCCACTTGGCTCTCACACCCCTTTCTATCTTTAACCTCAAAATTGAACCTTGCAAAAGTAGGACCAAACGTATCAATCTAGTCTTAACATTTTTCTTATCCATGAGATATCATAGCACCGCATGATTGGTATGGACAATGAAACACAAGGGGGATGGGTGAATTGTAATTTAAAAAACCTTTTTCTAATTGTTTAGTAGACTATTCTTTCCTTCAGTCGACTCTCCTGCAAAGTCAAAAGAGTGAGAAATAATAATATATGTGATGTAAAAACAGAAACGTAAATGACACATATATTTTTATACTGGTTCGGATCACTGGTGTGGTGCCTATTCCAGTCCCCTTGGGTTACTAGAGTTTCCTTAGAGCCTTGAAGTTGATTTGATTACAATGGCGGTTTAACCGAGCTTGTCTTTATGTCAGAGCCTATAACTTCTAATTACCAACCTCAACCTGTATAGGTTTCTACTCACTCTTTTTATTTTTCTAACACTAGTATAATCAGTACAGTGTTTTTTTTAAGAGGAATAAAAGTTGTTGCTCAAGCGAAGTTGTGCCTCTCTTGGTTGAGCTTGATCTGCTTCTTATAGTTGACTGTTGTAGGTCTTGAGGATGGAAGGGGAACCAATCTTTCCTTTGATTTATTCTGATTAGCTCTCTCTAAGGCAACCTAAGGGATTTTTTATCCATTAAGAGATTTTGGTGAGTTCTCTGATTGGTCTTGTATCTTTCTTGATATCTTCTTTCATTTGTTAGCTTGTGCCAACGGTCTTTGACTTGTGTCTTTCTAGAGATGTTGATCTTCTATTTAGCGTCTGATATATTCTTCCCTTAATTGACTTGTGTAGTATATTCTTCTTTTTCTTGACTTGATGTTTGTTGTCTCTTAAATATTTCCTTTCCTTGTTGATTGTGTTGTACATTTTATTCTTGTGTGTCTTAATTCCTTCTTTGAGTTGAGATGGGTTGGGACCTTGACTGTGTTTGAATCCTTGAAAGCTGGAAGCCTAGATTTTCCTTTTCTAATTTCATGTGGTTATCACTCCTTGACAATTTGCCTTCTTTTCTTTTTGGTACCTGCATAATTTAATACGTCATTATCAAAACTCATTCAAAAATAATTATGGAATAATTTAAGGCTAACAATATCCCCCTTTTTTATGATGACAACCAAAAATGAGTGTGACATTGTACTTTCCTGTAAAACTGAGGTGCTCCTCCCGAGTCAGTGCATATGGGTCTTCAGATCCTTCAATGTTTGCATTTACTTCTCCCCCTGTTGGATACTCATTGGATGCTCCTTTCTATTGTCTACATATACTGCTCCCCTTGAGTTAGATACTCATTGGATGCTCGTTTCTTTTCTCCCCCTTTAACATCATCATAAAGGAAAACAAATATACAAAAAATATAGTGGGTAACAACAAACAAATAATAATAACCTACTAAAGCATAGCACATTCAATCTGGAGGACACAAACAGTCTTCAGCAAAACAACATAAAAATAATAAATTGTTCCAACATCACAGTTTAGCTAGCCCGCTTCTAGAAATACTTAAGAGTGTTTATGATCTTGCTAGAGAAGGAGTTGTAAGAGGTTTCAACATTTTGGGAGAGAGTGGAGTAGGAGTTTTGGATAACCACAACAAGTTCAGTGTTGGACTCAGTGGTTGCTCTTTTCAGGGAGTCAACTCTTGTAATTAGCTTGCTGACCATTTTGACCCCTGCATCCTGCAAACCATCAATGCAAACTCAAAGCTTTCCTACATCAGTACTCATCTCCTTTGATGAACTCAGCACTGTGTCCAAATTTTCTTGTATCTTCTGCAGGTTACCTTCCACTCCAGCTAGACTCAATTTGACCTCAGTTATCTCTTTGCGGACATTTGAATCACTCACAAGGTTTGACACTCCCTTAACTTTAACTTCTCCAGAATCAGTCTTGACGTTGGCAGCACCCTTCTTGACCCATTCACCATTTATGAACACAAAGTTCATACTAGTAAAACCCCTATGATCATAAGTAGCAGTGACCTCGACTGGAGGAAATTCTATGAGATCAACACAAAGATCTTTCAAGATGCATGAAATGATTATCCCATAAGGGAGGCTGACTGAAGGTGAGGTATCCAAAGCACTCTCAAGTATGTATTCTTTGAACCATTCACCTCAATTGATTTTATATTTCTTTAAAATACAATAGAAAATGTAAACATATATGTTTGTGATGGAGCTCAGAGAACCAACATGAGGCAAAAAAGTAGTAGTAGTTGTATGAGTCAAAACACGGTTTATAAAATAGAGGTTAGATGGTCGAAACTCAGACAAATCAGAATTAGGTTCAAAAACAAACATCATGTCCTCTTCAAGAGAGATTTCAAAGTTTTCGGGCCACACAATGTGCATATGCTCAATTTTTTCAGAAAACTTAACATCACACACTTTTTCAAACAGGAAATCATTGACCACAATTCTTATTCCCATAACAAGAGTTTCTAGTTCTCCACAATCTTTGGACATACAAAGATTTGCATAGAACATTCTAACAGGTTATTCAAACACTTCATGCTCACAAAGTTCAAAAATTGACGGTAATTTTTTATTTTTAAGAAGGGAATGATCCTTGAGTTGTTCAAGACTGATGATCCTGCCAGGAGAAATTCTACACTTTTTGAACATCTTATATTTGGCCTTTTCATTTGATCCTCAAAACAACCGCTCTACCTACCAAGGTAGAGGTAAGACCTGCGTATACTCTACCCTTCCCAGACCCCACATTGTGGGACTTCACTGGGTACGTTGTTGTTGTATTTGATCCCAAAACAATTGCATGTCTTCTGGTCCAAAATTATCACAGTATTCAGATTTGGATTTCTTGGAGGGATTTTCTTTGGTGGGAGGAGTGCAACGTTTTTTTATCAAGGAAGTTTCCAATGATTTCATCATCGGATGAGTCAGACAGATTTACTATGTCCTCAAGGTCTGTGAGGCTTTGTAGTCTGTGACTAGTTCGTTTGACACTAGAACTGTCACTCTTAACCCTAACCATGATGATGAATAAGGTATTTTTAGAGAAGTTTAGTGAGAAGTGGATAGAAATGAAGCATGTTGAGGTAGATGGGGTTTGTATATGGGTGTGGAGAAGATGAATGGTTGTGTTGGGTAATGGGTGGACGTGACTTGAAGAGACGGTGGCAGTTTTATGGGAAAAGGGGTGTAATGATGGGAATTTCTGGAGGCGGTAAGCGTACTAATTAAAAAAAACAAAAAATGAATAATAAACACAACACATAAATAAACGGTATGATTTATTCTTGAAAATTTGAGATACCTAGACTATTTTTAAGGAAACAAAATCTTTCTTCAAGTTATGGTTCTGTAAAGATAGCAACAAGTGGATTTTCAGAGTCCATAAATTTTAATGCAAAATCACCATTATTAATAATATCACGAATAAAATTATGCTTAATAGCTATATCCTTAGCTCTAGAATGAAGCACAATATATTTAGATAGAGTAATTACACTTGTGTTATCACAAAAAATAGGCACAAAATCAAAAGATAATTCATAATCAATTAATCGGTGCATCATCCAAAGTAATTGTGTTCCACAGCTTCCTAAGGCTAAGTAATTGACCTCGGTAGTTGATAGAGCAATAGAGGTCTATTTCTTGCTGTGCTAAGAGATGAGAGATTCTCCCAATAGTTGGCATGTTCCACTAGTACTTTTCCTATCAGTCTTGTCACCTACAAAGTCAGCATTTGAATATCAAATTAAATCAAAGTTATTTGACTGAGGATACCACAAACCTAACTCCTAAGTTCCAATAAGATAGTAAATGATTAGTTTGACAATAGTAAGATGTGATTCTTTAGGAGCCGACTGGAATTTAGCACATTTGCATATGCTGAACATGATGTCTGGTCGTCTTGCAGTAAGATAAAGCAGTGATCCTATCATGCTCGTTAGGTCTTTTCATCAACATCCTTCCCTGGGGCATCTGTCTCAAGGCATGTTGAAGGACTTATGGGGATCCCAAAAGCTTTGTCTTTTTCCATTCCAAACTTCTTAATCAACTCCTTTGTATATTTGGTTTGACATATAAAAGTACTATTAGTCGACTGCCTTATTTGCAGCCCTAAGAAGAAAGTCAGTTCTCCCATCATACTCATCTCAAATTCACCTTTCATGAGATTAACAAAATTCTCACACAAGAGAGGATCATAACTTCCAAAGATAATATCCTCAACATAAATTTGAATAATTAAAATGCAATTCGAAGATGATTTCTAAATGAACAAGGTCATGTCAATTTTTCCATGTTTAAAATTATTTTTCAATAGAATGGAGCTCAATCTCTCATACCAAGCCTTGGGAGCTTATTTTAACCCATATAAAGCTTTAGAGAGTTTAAAAACATGGTCTAGATAGTAGGGATTTTCAAAGCCTGGGGTTGTTTTACAAAAAAACTTCTTCATTAATAACACCATTTAGAAAATCACTTTTGACATCTATTTGAAATAATTTAAAACATTTGTAGGATGCGTATGCAAGTAAAATACAGATGGATTCTACTATTGCTACTAGAGCAAATGTCTCATCCTAATCAATGTCTTCTTGCTTTGAATATTTTTGAGCCACTAACCTGGATTTGTTCTTGATTACTTGGCCAGATTCATTTAATTTATTTCTGAAAACCCATTTGGTTCCTATGACAGAGGCATTTTTAGGTCTTGGGACGAGATTCCATACTTGACTTCTCTCGAGTTGTTTAAGTTTTTCATGCATATCATTTATCCATGATTCATCACCTAACGCTTCATCAACCTTCTTTGGATCAAGTTGGGATATCAGAGCAAACGAGGATTGTTGCTTGAGAGATGCTCTAGATTGCATTTTTGAATTTGGATTCCCAAGAATGAATTCATTTGGAAAACTAGCTTCACTTTTCCATTCCCTAGGAATGTTTTCTTGTTGGTTTTCTGAGGTCTTCTCTTGGTCTAATTTTGACTTGTCATGGTGAGTGGGAGAGGATTGAGTTTCAAGTAGTTCTGTAGTCGACTTGCCCTTGTCTTTACTAGAGGATGTGTCTGACTGATGGTTGTCAGTCGACTGGGTCAAGATGACTTCTTCTCCTGTACCAATACTTTGAGTACTTGTGTATTTGCCACTTGGGTTAGTATCAATAAAAGCAACATACATAGATTCTTCGATAGACATAGTTCTTTTGTTATATACTCTGTAGGATATACTAATAGGAGCATATCCAATAAAAATGCCTTCATTACTACTAGGATCAAAGTTACCCAGATTTTCTTTACTATTAATATAAACGAAACATTTACACCCAAATGGGTGAAAGTATCCAATATTAGGACGTTTACCTTTCCAGATCTTGGATGGGGTCTTTTTCAGGATAGGTCTAATTAAATAACAGTTTAATAGATGTCATACAAGACTTATAGCTTAAATCCAGAATTTGTCTGGCATACCCTATTCTAAAATATCCTGAAGAGATTTGTTCGTTCTTTCTGTAACACCATTTTGTTGTGGAGAACAAGGTAAGGAGAAAGTTAGAGTGTAGCCTTGTTCAGCACAATATTCCTCAAATGATTTATTCTCAAACTCTTTTCCATGATCACTATGAATGGTTGAGATGTAGTATCCCTTCTCTCTCTAAACGTTTCTACAAAAAAATCTCACATTGAGTGAGCTTCACTCTTGTGAGTTAAGAACATAACCCAGGTAAATCGTGAATAATCATCAACAATAACAAAAGCATATTTCTTGCCACCTATGCTAGCAGTTCTAGTAGGGACAAATAAATCCATATATAACAATTGAAAGGGTTTGGATGTACTAACTATGTCCTTAGGTTTGAAAGAAGAGCAAGTTTGTTTTCCTATTTGACATGTATCACAAACATGATTTTTTGAAAAATTCAATTTAGGCAGTCCTAACACAAGATCTAATTTGAAAAGTTTTTCAAGAATATACATGCTCGCATGACCTAGCTTTCTATTCCATAGTTAGGTGTCACTAGATATATATGTAAGACAAGTAAGAGTTGTAAGATCAACGTTACTGAGTACATAGATGTTATCTGCTCTTTCTCCAAAGATAAGCAAATTTCTTGCTTTGTGTTTGAGCTTGAATTTTATGTCATCAAATGACACTTTGAATCCTATATCGCACAGTTGACTGATGCTTAGCAGATTGTATTTTATGCCATTTACTAGATAAACTTCCACTAGATCACATGTTGGACTTAAAGAGATAGTTCAAATTTTTATAATATTTCCTTTTGTATCATCACCAAATCTGATATGTCCACCAATTATTTGTTTTACGCTTTTGAAATTGTTCTTTTTTCCTATCATGTGTCTAGAACACCCACTGTCACGTACCCACATATCATCTTTGAAGGATTTCTTGGATTATTCCTGCAAAACAGATAAATCAGTTTCTTTTAGGTACCCAAGTGTTCCTTGGTCTTGGATGGTTAGTTTCAGTTAGCTTGGTTGTATTTTTAGGCCTCCAAATCTATTTACCAGAGTTATTCTTTTTATGTATACAATTATAAGCCTTATGACCAGGCTTTCCACAAGAATAACAATAAAAAATATTAGAAGAGAAATTTGAGTTTGTAGAGAAAAATTCGTTTGAACTTCTGTTGGTAGTCGACTGACTTCTAACAGATTTTCCTTTGTTCAGGTTATATTGGTTTGATCTAATTGAACTGTGATTGGAAGATTTTTTAGACCACTTAAGTGCATCATAACTTCATTTAATTCCTCTTGGAGTAAGTCGATTTCGATCTAACTTGCTTCAAGAAGAATTTTCCAGTCTTTCTTTTCTCTTGCAAGTTTATTGTATTCATCAATCATATTTGGAAGGTCATCAGTGGCCAAATCAAGAGATGTTTGATGATCCTTACATTTACTTCAATTTGAACAACGTACCTCACTGGTTTCTCCCATGGCCATAAAACACATGTTTGCCATATCAGCTGGTTCTGAGTCTGACTCATCCTCATCACTCCATGCTCCGTATGATCTGGCAGTATTTGGCTTTCGATAGTTTCTTCTTTTTAACTGGGGGCAACCTACCTTGATATGTCCTAGTTTTCCACACTGATAGCATTTATCATCATTCTTTTGATCATTATTGTTTTTGTATCTTTTTCGACATTTTGAAGTTGATTTGATTACAATGGCAGTTTAATATTGAACAGAGCTTGTCTTTCTGTCAGAGCCTAGAAATTCTAATTGACAACCTTAGCCTATAAAGCTTTCTACTCACTCTTTTTCTTTTTCTTTTTCTAACACTAGTATAATCAGTACAGTGCTTTTTGTAAGATAAAAGAGGAATAAACATTGTTGCTCAAGCAAAGTCGTGCCTCTCTTGGTTGGGCGTAAACCACTTCATATAGTTGATTGCTGTAGGTATTGAGGAAGGACGGGGAATCAATATTTCCTTTGATTGATTCTAATTGGCTCGCTCTAAGGTAACCTAAGGAATTTTGTATCCAGTTAGAGATTTTGGTGAGTTTTCTGACTGGTCTTGTATCTTCCTTGATATCTTCTTTTCTTTGTCAACGATCTTCTACTTGTGTCTTTCTTGAGATGCTGATCTAATGTTTAGCGTCTGATATATTCTTCCCTTAGTTGACTTGTGTAGTGTATTCTTCTTTTCCTTGACTTGATGTTGGTTGACAGTTCAATATTTCCTTTCCTTGTTGATTGCATTGTACAATTTATTATTGTGTGTCTTATTTCCTTCTTTGAGTTGAGATGGGTTGGCGCATTAACTGGGTTTGAATCCTTAAAAGCTGGAAGCCTAGGTTTTCCTTTTCTGATTTTGTGTGGTTATCACTTCTTGACAATTTGCCTTCTTTTCTTTTTGGTACCTGCATAATTTAATACGTCATTATCAAAACTCATTTAGAAATATCATGGAATAATTTAAGGCTAACATAACATGAGTTCCCAACAAGTAGGATCAGAATTATTCAGGTGACGGTATAGTTCATTTGCAATCCATTGATAGTCTTATTTGCATAATAAATGGGATGAAAATTCTTCTCTCTTTTGTCCAAGGACAGCCGCCACAGAAAAACCACTTGCATCACACATTAGTTCAAATGGCTTTGACCAATCCGGAGCAACAATTATAGGTGCCTAAGTGAGCTTTTCTTTTAAACACTCAAAAGCTTTGAGAAAAGCTTCATCAAACACAAACTTGGATTCTTTATCCAACAATTTGCACAAGGGGTTAGCCACTTTAGAGAAATCTTTGATAAACCTTCTATAAAATCCGGCGTGGCCTCTGAAGCTTCAGACACCTTTGACTGAGATGGGTGGAGGGAGCTTAACAATAACTTCAATTTTGTCTTGGTCAACCTCTATTCCCTTTTCTGAAATTTAGTGCCCAAGAATAATGCCCTCCTTAACCATAAAGTGACATTTTCCCCCAATTGAAAACCAAGTTACTTTCCTCACAACGTTTCAACACTCTAGCTAAATTTTCTAAACATGCATCAAAATAGTCTCCGACTATGGAGAAGTCATCCATGAAGATTTCAATGGTTTATTCCACCATATAAAAAAAATATGGACATCAATCATCTTTGGAATGTAGCGGGGGCATTGCACAAACCAAAAAGCAAAGGTTTCATACGGGCATGTGAATGTGGTTTTCTCTTTATGCTCAGGGGTAATAGTGATTTGATTATATCCCGAATAACTATTTAAAAATCAATAGAAGTACCTCCCTACAAATCTATCAAACATTTGGTCCATGAATGACATTGAGAAATGATCCATCATTGTCCAGTGATTCAACTTTCGATAGTCCATACACACTCTCCAACCGGTAACCGTGCGAGTCGAAATCAATTAATTTTTCTCATTAGTAACCATGGTAATACCACCCTTCTTTAGTACACATTGGACCGGGCTTACCCATTCACTATCCACTATTGGGTACACCACACATGTATCCAACTATTTAATTATCTCATTCTTCTCAACTTCTTGCATATGAGGATTCAACCTCTTTTGATGCTCAACACCAGGAATGTATTCTTTATGAAGCTTGATTTTATGAGTGCAAATATAAGGAGGAATTCCCTGAATATCCGCAATTGACCAACCAATGGCCCTTTTGTATCTCTTCAAAATAACCAATAATCTCTCACGTTGCACTTCCGTTAACCGGTTGGAAATTATGATAGGGAAGGTGTTGTTTGGACTAAGAAACTCATACCTCAAATGTTAAGGGAGAGGTTTGAGATCTATGGTAGGTGGTTCAATGATTGATGGTTTTGTAGGAGGAGTCTCACAGTTTTCTAAGTCAAGATCAAGCTTTTTAGGGGTGTAGTTCTATGACCCTAATCCAATCAAGGCATTAATCGTCTCCTCAAATTCTTCATAATTTTCTCCATCATAGTTCTTCAACACTGCCACCAGCACTTGACCAATATATTCATTTGCAACGGTAGTCTCTACGGCTTCATCTATAGTGTCAATAACCGAAACCACACTCATGTCTACCGGTTGCTTCATTGACTTACAAATATGGAATGTGATCTGTTCATTGTTCATCTGGAATTTAAGGTCACCCCTCTTAACATCAACAAGAACTCGCCCCACGGATAAGAATGGTCGTCCCAAGATTATGAGAACTTTAGAATCCACCTCACAATCCAAAATAACAAAGTCAGATAGAAAGATAAATATATCCACTCGAACAAAAATATCAAAGAGAATTCACACCCGCCTTTTTATGGTCCGATCCACCATTAGTAACCTCATAGTTATGGGACGGGGAGTGCCCAAACCCAACTTGTTGAATATTACAAGCGGCATCAAGTTGATGCTTCCACCAAGATCACATAAAGCCTTTGCAAACTTATAAACCCCAATGGTATACGGAATAGTGAAAGCTCCGGGGTCTTTTTTCTTTTGAACTAGAGCCTTAGTAACGATAGAGCTACAATTATGTGTCACATCCACCATATCAAATCTAGCTTTCCTTTTCTTGGTAACAAAATCCATCATTAATTTCGCATAGCCTGGCATTTTCTCAAGGGCTTCCACAAATGGGATATTAATAGAGAGTTGCTTTAATTTTTCAATGAACTTGATGAATTTCCCATCATCCGCTTTTCTTGGCTAACCTTTTAGGGAACAATGGTGGGGGTTTAGGAATAGGTGCCACAAATTCTGGAATCTCATCATTTGTAGATACTTCTTCAATACAATAGACTTTTCAATATTAGTCCGCTTCTTCTTCGGAACACTATCTTCTTTCACAACAATGGGTTCTGCAATAGGTGTCTCATCATCAACAACCATATCTTCTTTCACCAACTTATGTTCCCCAAGTACTTTTCCACTCCTAGTAGTGATAACCTTGAAAGCATAGTCACCATTGTTTCTTGGATTTGCTATCGTGTCACTAAGGAGTGTACCTTTTTGCCTTTGGTTTAGGGTAGCCAAGATTTGGCTAAGTTGGGATTCTAATTGCTTAATGGAAGTAGAGTGAGAGCTCACAACTTGCCCCATAATGCTCATTCCATCTCTTATACTTTTCATATCATCCTTCGCCTTTTTGATAAAGGTGTAGGTTCACTCAACTTTTCTCAACACTTTCGAGAGCATATCTTTAATCTTTGAACTAGCGGGATCACTAGTTGATTGTTGGTTCGAAATTTGTTTGCTACCCTTTTGTGGAATGTATGGATTATTGCTTCGGTGATTGTTATAGTTATTGTTGTAACCCCCTTGATTTTTATCCCTCCAATTCTAGCCTCCTTGATATTTGTTCCAACCTTGATTACCTTGACCTTGCCGCCAAGTTTGTTGATTAGGACCTTGTTCACGAAATGGGCTTATTCATCATATACTTTGTAGCATTGTTCATCTGGAGAGCCTCATTCATAAGACCCAACCGCATTCACCTTCTTAGATCCCGCTCCCATTACATGTTTAGTAAGAAGCTCCATTTTAGTGATAGCTTTGCCATAGTCTCATCTCTCTCTTCTTCCCTCTTACTTGCCTTTCTAGACAATAAGACCTTGGAAGAACCTTCTCCAACTACCTCCACCTTTATAATATTCCAAGCCTCATTGGTCTCGGTTAACTTATCAAGTGGAGAGCTCACCACATCATAAGAATTATCCATAATAGACCCCTTTGCAATATTGTAGCCACCGATTTGTTGACAAAATCAAGTGACCTATAAAATGTTTGGAGAAGAACCCTATCGGGCAACCCATGCTTTGGACAACTTTTGACTTTCTTCTAGAATCGAGTCCAAGCTTCATGAAGAGCCTCATTAGGAAGTTGACAAAAGTTGTTGATTTCATCTCGGAGTTGCAACATCCGGGATAGAGGCAAATATTTCTTGAGGAATGCTTCCGTCAATTCCGCCCATGTGGTGATGTAACCGAACGAAAGATCATGTAACCATGCGACGGCCTCTCCCATAAGAGAGAAAGGGAAAAACCTCAACTTGATGGCCTTGCTTGAGACATTTGGTTGAACATTGGTAGCACACACCGCAACAAAGTTTCTAAGATGCCTATTCGGGTCATCAGTGGATAGACCTCCAAATAAGCCCTTAGTGTTGAGTAGGTACAACAACGTGGTGTTGAGGTGGAAACTTGCATTTCCTTGAAGTGGTGGAGGTTGGATAGCGGTTGCATACCTATGTGCCCCAAAAAATTCATCATGAAATTTGGAATAGGATGTCATTACACCTACATAACAAAAATAACAACAAAAGTGATATGAGAAATAAATACTAAAAGTAGAGAATTACATTAATTTGTAAATTTCTAGACCGTATTCTCTGGCAATGGCGCCCAATTTTGATACGCCCAAATTACACCTTAGAAATGATCTAAAGCGGTTGTTGACCAAATATAGAACCCAATAAGGTTGGGGTCGAATCCCACAGGAAATACGATGAGAAACGTACAATTTAAATGCAAGCCTCAACGATTAGTCTATATTTCAAAAGGGATGGGAGAAAATATTGTTTGTTTGTAATAACGATTGAACTAAATTGTATCAAAGAAATTGATTTAGATTATCAAATTAAGAGGCGACTAGGGTTGTGATGCCTTTGGGAAAGGATGCAATTAGGACATTACTTAGTTAATTCGAGAACCATTCATGTTCTAAATAATGGGTCTATTGGGTTATCAAAGGTTTTCCAACCCAATTGATAAATTTCATTACAAGATTTTCCAAGCCCTATGATGTGCAATTAAGGATGCCCAATTTAATTCCAGTTAAGGACTTTAGGCACTATTAATGTTGTCCACCATTAATAAACATTACAAAACAAAGAGCTATTGGAGAATCACAGCAATCCGATGAACTAAAGTTAAAACCAATCACATACCAAACCCATTTGGCCCAACAACCCTAGATAAGAAATTAGCTACTCATATTAAATATAATAAAAGAATAAGCATTAAAAGTATTAAAATTATCCATGTGCTTACAATAAAAGTGGAGAAGAAAACAAGGGAATCTCGTAAAAGCTACACCTAAAAGTTTCTTCTTCAATGCTAAAAGCTAAAAAGTTGTTCAGAGTATGGAATATTGAATAATGAGTGTTGACACATAATTTTTTACCCTCTAATACTTTATTTAATTACTCAAAGTTCATGAGTCATGAACGGAGTGAATTATACATTTTAAAAGGAGCGAAAGTGATTTTACAAAATTATGCGGGTGACATTTTGCCATTATATTTGTCAAAATATCATCAAATATATTATTTTATATCATTTACATAACTTTTTACATATTTTAAGAAATATCTTATCAATTTTTATAAATTAATGAAGACAATTATTTAATTAACTATATTAATTAACTATTATAAATTGGTTAATATTCACTCAATAAAGTTAAGAAAATTGAGTTAATTAAATAAAGTATCAAATAACATCTCATTTTATTTCTCAATTTGATCTCAATTTTAATTTTTTTTTTACATTTTTAGGGTTGTTTTTTTAAAGATTTGTTTCAATTTTAGCTTTAATTGATTTTAGTTGGCCATTTGTTAATTTACCTCGTAGACACATTTGAAAATTATCCCCAAACTACACAACCCCTCTTTATTTAAAATTTTGGGCCACTCTTCCTCTTTAATTCGGCTGAGTCTGGTCCAATATGAACATGACCCGACCCAAAACTCTTTTTAATGTGCTGAAGAGGGAAAAGTAGGGATGATATGTGGGTACAATTTTGCGCGTACCGCATCCGCTTCAGTTGGAACGGGTATAACTTTGATGGGTAGTAGGCGGTTATGGGTATAACTTTGGACGGTAGTAGGCGGGTATGGGTAGGTGGTGAATTTGCGGTTATACCCGCCTCATATTTGTCTGCCCCGCCCCAAATTCACCCGCTTGCCTTATACCCACCAACTATATTTTTATTTGTATAACTTTATTTTTATCTAAAGCTCAAATAATTTAGCACACATAATTTTAGCAGTTCATAAGCCTAATAATAATTAATTTTGAGGCAAAAACCCTCCCCGAGATAGGCGGATATCCACTTGGGTGGTGCAACGGGAGTTAATTTAGAAATATATCCGCTTAAACGGATATAGATGTTGAAAATATATCTGCCACGAGTACAAAATTTTCTGGCGGGTACAGGTGCGGGGAGGGGTACCCGCACCGCCCAATTGCACCCCTGGCAAAGTCCCTTCACACTTCACTTCACCCAAAAGAGGGTCAAAACCCT
Organism: Anisodus acutangulus; assembly: GCA_029783415.1. NCBI lineage: Eukaryota > Viridiplantae > Streptophyta > Magnoliopsida > Solanales > Solanaceae > Anisodus > Anisodus acutangulus. The sequence continues at coordinate 20,728,539 of CM056499.1, forward strand.
AGCCGCCCTCAACTCCTTTTTCTCTCCCCATGACGTCACACTTGCAGGATTCGGCAAAATGTCAGGGCGTTGTTGCTTTTACAGTACGTGCTTGCCTCTCGGGCAAGGCTCTTAATGAGCCTTGTCTTCTACCACCGATATGCCATGCCACTGCAAAGGTAACCCCTCTCTCCCCCTCCCCTTCCTTGTGCGTTTCTGGGCTCCCAGTAATGGGACAAAACGAACGAAAACCAACAGATTTTATTGGTTTAAATCTTTTCCTTCCCAATTTAAAATCAAAATTCATGGAAATACATTTCTCCCACATTAGTTTTGGATGATATTTCGGGGGTTTTGGGCTCTATAAAAGGAACCCTAACCCCTCAGTCCAAACCATGCCTTGATAGTGGAATTTCTCCCAAAAATCATGCACAAGTCTCATATTTTGAGCAAATAGAAACCCAAGAACATTTTCCCTAAGGTTTATTGGAGTTTAAACTTTTCGCTCTTTTCTGTATGGTTCAAGCTTATCGTGGGACTTAGAGAAGGCTTCCCACTTCGGATTCTCAACCAAGGCTGCACTCAAGAAAGGTAAGCCTAGATTCCCCTCAATTTTCCTTTAAATTTTATGTGCAATGTGTAATTGTTGTCGATTTAGTTAATTTAGTTTATGGTAGCTTGTTAATTAGCTTATTTATCTGTGTGATGTGTATTTTATGATTTTTAGTATGATAATTTTTCGTATTATATAATTTACATCAGGAAATTCATGTGTTTTTAGCTTAGCATGTACAAAAAATGTATTAGTCAAGTATAAGAGGATAGTAGACCCCCCTTTAGGACCTGATTTAGACTCATTAGGTCATACCTAGCTGCAGTATACCTAGACTTTTATGTTTAATTAACCTGTGCTTGCTTAATGTGGTTTGAATCATAATTTGTTAATTAGAAACCCTAGAAAGTGCATATTGCTTGTGGTACTGTTTGATTCAAGATCCCTGCTTAGCCTCAATCTAGGTGTACACTACCCTTTTAAAGGAGTTATAATGTGCTTTAATGATGCTAGAGGATGTATAATTTATTGGCAGGGTGATTAGGTATGATCACACTATAAAGTTGTTTATATTTAAGCAATATAACTGTTAGTTTCCTATATGTCAAAGCAATGTTGTTAGTAATCTGATTGGAAAAGGTTTAGGTCTGATTTAGGAATTTTGTTATGGAAAGTGTGGTTTATTTTATGATTCATGTCATGTTTAGACTAGTCTTGAGCATTTGTTTTAAAATTTTGACTTATCTGGATCTCTTATTAGCGTAAGATAAGGTTTTGGTTTAGATACATGTTTGCATTTGGTTTGTTTTATGTGGTTGAAAACCGCATAAGGCATATGTTGCTTTGAATGTTCTTTAGCATGTCCAAATTTGTATGAAGTATGGGAATAGCTAATAAGAGTCTCATATGTGTCCATTGATTCTTTCCAATATGATTTTTACCCTCCATACTTTATACATCATTTTCGTCATAAGTTATCTAACGTAAGCTCGGAGAGAGTAAAATCCCTCTATATTGGTTAAAGTGAATGAGACTTGGAAAGATATGTAACGTCCCGTATTTTTGTTCAATATATGAATGACTAAGTTGAGGATTGACGAATGCACTTAAATATGAGAAAGGAGATTTCAGACAAATAAACGAGTTGCTTGCTTACCCAAGATGAGTTGCTTGCTTACCCGTCCTACTTGCTTGAGCTACTCAACACATGTCGTGATTATTAAATGCGGACGAGACACGTGTTTAAATGAAAAGGGACCAACATGTATCATCTACTAATTAAGCTAGTAAGTGACAAGTAGGTGATCCACCTACTTGAAATGAGACCCAAATTAAAAGGCAATGGGTGGCCTAAATTAAAGGGGTTGTGTGTGTCCCAAACTAAAGGATAAGAAGAGCCCATTAGGGGAAAGATAATGTCGGCCATAAGGACCTTTGGGAGGCCAATACCTAGTCATTTTCATCCATCTTCATCCAAAGAAAGTTCAACAACTCTCTCTCTCTCTTCCAACCCAAACCACCACACTTCTTTCTATTAGGGTTCTAGGTGAAAAGGGCTTCAAGTTTCATTCCTTTCTCATGGTGTGAGATGATTTTCATGTGTTTTATCTTCTCTCCTAATCTCTCGAACGTTTATATACCAAACAACCCAAGGCAACTTCTTTCCTCCAAGGTTAAACCACCTACTCTTTATTAAAAGTGTTGTCGAATTGGTGGAGATCACTTGTTTGATATTGTTGCTAAGTTGTGAGCACTCTCAAGTCAAAGGAGACTTTTTTAGGGTTTCTTATTGCTATATTTGGAAAGGAATCTTCTCTTCTTCATGTGTTTGATTTTATTGGAGTTTTAGCTAAGTTGTGAAAATAAGAACTTGTAAAGAAATGTCCTTAAATGAGTTCTAGGTTGTTGTAACTTGTTGGATTGTTATGAGGTTATTTTTATAGTGTATTGTGGCTTAAAATTAGTAGTAATAACCTGAGTATGTTGTGGTTGTCATTATTGAAGTATATTCAAGTTCTAGCTAAGTTGTATGGATGGAAAAGTGCAAGTTAGCACTTGATTGTTGGGTGAGATAGTGTGGACTATTTTGGTGATATATTATGGTGGATTTAAGGTTGGATATTGATGTATATATCATTTGTTTACATTCTGGACATGTTGGTCTTGTTGTTCTATTTGAGGAAAGTGAAAAGAATAAGGGGAGGTGCTGTCCAAATTTTCGTGAACGAGCTAGTCACTCATTTGTGTGAAATTATAGAAAGCTTAACAATGGTCCCTTATCGTAGATTGAAGTACTAATGGGCTGAACTGACGCTGTGTGGTTAAGTAATGACAAAGGTATGTTAAGGCTATGTTTTACTTCTTTTGGCATGACCCGTATGTAAACGAATGTTCGTCCATAGTGACTCTACTTTTGAAAGCTAGAAATGTCATTCTATTGAAGAAGTTTATTGATTCATGTTATGTCTTGTATTATTAACTCATAATGAAAGGTATGTTGATATATTAGCTTCATAACGTTAGTCGGAGGTGTAACGACCTTACGTCACTCCGACAAGTTCAAAGAAGTATACTATGTCTCTCATGCATATGGTTCTCATGAAGGTGTTATATACGCTATATATATATATATATATATATATATATATATATTATGGAACCATTGATCAGCTGGTTATGACGATGATGATAGACCCAAAGAAAGGCTTGATACAATATGATATGGCTCCAAAGAGCAGCTTGATGATTTATGAAGGTGTTATATATGCGTATATATCGTATTGCATATCATGGCCCATAGTGGTAAGTTACGAGTGTAGGTTTATCCTTATTGACTGTCTCTTATATTGAGGCTCTTTCTTATGGTTTTACTGCCTTACATATTCAGTACATCTTTCGTACTGATGTCCCTTTTCTTGGGGAACACTGCGTTTCATGCCCGTATGTCCAGATTGAGGAAGGACTTTTCGTAGTTCGGTGGCTAAGGCTCAGATAGACTTTTTACTCCTTAGGAAGGTTGACAAATGTCTTTGTAAAGACTGTAAGGTTATTCCGAGGGAAGATCTTACGACCCGACATAAGCTTTTGGTGATGGATTTGGAGATCAAGATGGAGAAGAAGAGGAGGGTTGCAGATGACAGATTAAGGATCAAATGGGGGAGTTTGACCATGACTAGTGCAAAAGAGACAGGGGATAGGTTGATAGCCAAGGGGGCTTGGGGGAGTAGTGGGGATACGACAGGTATGTGGGACAAGACGACCAGTTGCATTCAAGTGGTAGCTAGAGAAGTGCTTGGGGTCTCGAGGGGTAGCTGTGGTAGGCATCGAGGGGACTGGTGGTGGAATGGTAGAGTTCAAGAGAAGGTGGAAGCGAAGAAAATGGTGTATGCGAAATTGGTGGAAGGTAAGAATGAGGTAGAGAAGTGGACAAATAGGGAATTGTATAAGATGACGAGGAAGGAGGAAAAGCTTGCGGTTACGGCGATGAAAACGACAGCTTTTGCTTGTATTTGGAATTAGAGGAGAAGGCAAGGATAAGAAGTTGTACAGACTAGCCAAGGCGAGGGAGAGGAGGGCCCATGACTTGGATCACGTGATGTGTATCAAGGACGAGGATGGTAAAGTACTGGTGGAGGACGCGCATATTAGGCAGAGGTGGTAGTCTTACTGCCATAAACTCTTGAACGAAGGAGATAGAGACATTGTGCTGAAAGACCTGGAGCAATCTAGTAGGCATCGGAAATCTGGGTATTGTAGTAGCATTAAAGTAGAGGAGGTTAAGAGTGCTATTCGTAGGATGTACATGGGACGAGCGATCAGGCCTGATGAGATCTAGTTGAATTTTTAAGAGCATGGACAGGACATGTTTGGAGTGGCTGACTGAGTTGTTTAACGTTATTTTGAAGACGGCGAGAATGCCCTTTAGAATGGAGGTGAAGTACAATAATTCCTTTGTACAAGAACAAAGATGATATCCAGAGTTGTAACAACTGTAGGGGTATCTAACTGCTAAGCCACACTATGAAAGTGTGGGAGAGGGTCGTGGAGATGAGGGTGAGAAGAGACATATCTATTTTCGAGAACCAGTTTGGATTCATGCTGGGGCGTTCGACCACAGAAGCCATTCATCTTATTAGGAGGTTAGTGGAGAATTATAGGGAGAGGAAGAGAGACTTACATATGGTTTTCATCGACCTTGAGAAGGTATACGACAGTTTCTATGCAGATTATATGAAGATGTTTGGAGGTTAGAGGTGTACATGTGGCGTCCACTAGGGTGATCAAGGATATGTATGATGGAGCGAAGACTAGGGTACATATAGAAGGAGACATGGAGCACTTTTTACAGTGATGATGGGGCTGCACCAGGGGTTAGCTTTTAGCACATTCTTACTTGCCTTGGTGATGGATGGATTGACGGGACAAATCCAAGGGAAGGTGCCATGGTATATGTTATTCGCAGATGACATAGTCCTGATTGATGAGACTCGCAATAGAGTGAATACCAAGTTGAAGGTTTGGAGACAGACTATGGAATTTAAAGAATTCAGGCTAAGTAGGACCAATACAGAATACTTGGAGTGCAAGTTCAGTAACGGGAGCGACCTTGAGACAGACGTGGAGGTGAGGCTTGGTACTCAGGTCATTCCAAAGAAAGAAAGCTTCAAGTACCCCGGGTCTATTATCCAAGGGAATGGAGTGATTGATGACAATGTCACACATTGTATAGGGGCAGGATGGATGGAATGGAGGCTCGCATCTGGAGTCGTATGCGATAAAAAGGTGCCACCAAAACTTAAAAGCAGGTTCTATAGGGCGGTGGTTAGACCGACCATGTTATATGGGGCGGAGTGTTGGCCAGTCAAGATTTCACACATCCAAAAGATGAAAGTTGCGGAGATGAGGATGCTGAGATGGATGTGCGAGCATACAAGGAGGGATACGATTAGAAATGATGATATCCAGGACATAGTGGGAGTGCCTCGGTGGAGGATAAAAAAGCGAGGTTGAGATGGTTTGGGCATGTGCAGAGAAGAGACATAAATTCCCTAGGGCGGAGGTGTGAAAGGTTGGCTATGGACTGGTTCAGGAGGGGTAGAGGTAGGTCGAAGAAGTATTAGGGAGAGGTGATTAGATGAGATATGGCGCAGGTGCAACTTACTGAGGACATGACCTTAGATAAGGGGTTGTGGAGGACACGAATTAAGGTAAAACTGTAGTAGGTAGTCGAGCGTAGTCCTACTTACGCTTGCAAACTGGTAGGGGTAATGTTATTAATGTAGGCCTGCATAGCCTATCATACAAATAGGCACATTATTGTTTTATAGTTACCTGTAGCTGGTTTTCTGCTGATGTGTCCTTTGGTGTACTTTGTTTAGCTTATTTACTTGCGCTAGTTAATGCTTACTTTTTTGAAATGTGCTATCATGGCTTATTCTCTTTTTATACCAGCATTTTCATACAACTTTAAATTTTTCTAAACCGTTTCTCTTGCTTGCTTTACTCTTACTTTGCTTGTGCTTATGTTCTGTCTTGAGCCGATGGTCTTTTGTAAACAACCGCTCTACTTACCAATGTAGAAGTATGGTCTGCGTACACTCTACCCTCCCCAGACCCCACGTTGTGGAATTTCACTTGGTATGTTGTTGTATGTCCAGTTTGAGGGATTGACGACATTACAGTAGGTTCTCAACTCAACTATGGTTGGTGCACTCTTTTTGTTTCGGAGTTACTACTTTGGAGTCGGTATGATGTTATGTACATGTTTATGGGTATGGAGGGGCCCTGTCTCGACCTTATGATTATGATGATGCACTCTTAGAGGCTTGTACACAATAGTCATGTGTATAGATGTCATGTATGGCTTCGTCAGCATATATTTTGATGTATAGACTGCATAGTGGCCTTGTCGACCCGTATCTATGTATATTGATAGTAGGATGGTATCTGTAACATCTCGTACCTCTAACTAAGCAATGTTTACAATTCAGGAATGTAGGAAACCAAAATGGGGAGTTTAAGTTGAAAAATTAGTTTCAGCTCTACAGATCAAATTTTATGACAGACTTTATGGACCATAAATTATTTAATGGCCCGTCAAAACAAATCGTCAATTTCAAATGAAATTGACGGTATGCTGTAGATTCTACAGACCATCAAAAGTTTGACGGTCCGTTGATTCCCAACGTCTCAGACCCTCGAGATTTATAAGTCTCTAGAAATTTGCAAGTTCATGACGATCCGAATATACGGACCGTCAAAAGAATGACAGACAGTCAATCTGGACCGTCAAAATATTGACGGCCCAAACTTAGACCATCGAATTTTTTTAGACTGTCAATCTCGTCCGACACCAACTAGTATAAATACGAGACTTAGACTTTAAAATCAATTTTCACTTCTCTCAAGCCCTAGCACGAAGGTCATTTTCTCACATCATCCCCATAGCTCAAGGTAATTCTTTTTTCATGTATTTCTATGCAATTCTAATATAGTATAATCAATTCCTAAGCGAAATTTACTACTCTAAACCTAGGGTTTTCAAGATAAACCCAATTCAAGGTTTCAAGGTGCAATCTTTGGAGTTCTTTTTCAAATTCCAGATTTTTAATACAAGTTTATAGGCAAGTAAGGTATGTAGAGCTTCTATCTACGTGTAACATCCTTTATCTTCTCCCACACCACGTTTCTATGAAATCATGAAAATTCCATACTTAGGGTTTTAACTATATTATCATGATCACCATAATTATATGTAATACTGTATATATTTCATGTCTCTATTACAATTCGTCTATTGTATTCATGATATGCCATTACGATTGTCATGAACTTGTCGGTAATCCATGAACACATGCTTTTATTTTCATGGATTCTTAAATACGAGTTATAATCAATATTACTTAGTTTCATGAAGTTATATATATTTTTTCATGTTTTTACGCAAGTTATATTCTATATGCATTTATATGTTAAATTAAAATCATGAATCATGTTTACAAGTTATTTCATGAAATCAATGGGCTTACAAGCCACTATTTTCAAGTACATATTTTTGGGAGTTGCATAGTATACCGAGAAGGCTCTAGTATCCTTAAACTACGTATGCCATTGTAGGATAAAAGTCGCTCGGCCCAGAGGACGATACCTTTAGATTTGCAGATTGGATTCTTTCTTGCCATGTTCATGTCTCATACCCCGGCAAGGTATGGGAAGACTCTGCTAGTCGGGCCATGTACCAGTCTCCAAGTACCCACGTGGTGATTCATGTTGTCGGTTATGCTACTCCTCTCCCCAGACATATAAAGATAGACAAGTTTACAAGTTTATTGATATATATAGATCTTATACATGTTTTATATTCATATCAGATCATGTTCATGCTCATGTTTAGTTTCAGTTTCATGTCTTATTATTTCATGTGCGTACTTATTCTTTCAGTGGCTTTACATACAGTACAATTCAAAATGTACTAATGTCCCTTTTACATGGGCCCTGTACTTCACGATGCATGTGCTGAGTTTCAGGACGACGGAGCTACACGCTATGATTTGACCGTATCACCTATTTGGTGAGCCCCATTTTCTTCGGGGTGTCAGTTTGCTATTTCATGATTATATATATTTTATGCTAGAAGCATGCCAAGTCCTTGACCTGGTAGACAGTTTTCAGGCTCATGTCAAAGGTTTCATAGACTAGTCCAGTATCATGTCATGTCATTCATGTCAGCATTATCTTTAGACTTATCATGTTTTACTATGATGATTCCGCTATTATATTTTGAGACTACTATTTTAGTATTATGTTTTACAAGTTTTAAATCATTACTTTAGTAAGTTTTATGCCCATATTGACAAGTAAGCCATGTGGTTTGTTCGGTCACATACAATAAGGCATCGAGTGTCATGTTTCGCCTAGACCATGGTTCGGGGCATGACAAAGCTTGATATCAGATCATAGGTTCAAGTGTCTTAGGGAGTCTATGAAATTATGTCCAGTTGGGTCACTTTTATGTGTGTGAGGGTCCCACACATGTAAATAGTTGACCACTAAGACATCTACTCTCACTTTCGTACTCTAGATTATGCAGTTAGAGTTATACATTTAGGACATCCTTCTAACTCGTGCGTATTACGTATTTTAGAAATCAAAATGCCTGTGAAAAGAAAGAACACCAAGAGGACTTTAGTCAACATCCAGAGAGCTTTTAATGATGTTGTTCGCGAGGAGGATGTTCAGGCTCAATGAGCCAATTTGGGTAAAGCATCCCTACGCGATGGTACAGGGCCTGCAGAGATCCCAATTCCGCCGCCCAGTTCTAAAGACTCTAATGTTATGGGAGCTATTCAGCTGCTCACCCAACTTATGGCTTCTCAAGCCCAACTCCAGGGAACGACTCCAATTACGGGAATAAATGGCGAGTCATCCAGTTTCAAGACTTGTGAGTTTCATCGTATGGACCCTCCTGTGTTCACATGGTCTTGTAAGAAGGAGGTTCTGCAGCATTTCATTGATGGGCTCTAGAAAATCTTCCGTGTCATGCTTGATAATAAGATAGAGGCAGCAGAGTTGTGAGCTTACCAGTTGCAGGATGTTTCCAACATTTGGTATGAGTCGTTGGAATAGTCCTGCGGGGAGGATGCATCTCCAACAACTTGAGATGAGTTTGTTGATGCTTTTATCAAGCACTTTCTGCCAATAGAGGTCAGGGAGGCAACGATTGTGGAATTTGAAATGCTTAAGCAGAATGGAAGGAGTGTTTAGTAATACTATCTTCAGTTTGTCTCTTTGGCAAAGTATGCTCCACATATGGTCCCAGACATGAGGGCTAGAGTTAGACGCTTCATGTATGGTCTTGATCTCCACTTGTTCGATTCAGCCAATATTATAACTCTAAACAGGGAGATAACTATTATGAAGATGGTTGTGTTCGTGCAGGGTAATGAGAGTAAGTTGAAAGAAGAGGAAACCTTGTAGAAAGTGAAGGATAGGGAATTTAACAAGAGGGCTAAGTCTTCAGGTCACTTCAGTCATGGGGGAGGTGGAGGCAGACAATACTTTCAAGAACAGGTCATTAGGGCCTGCTCCATCTTTAGCCAGTGCCCCAACCCCAAAGTTCAGGAATGATAACAAAAGGCAGAACTATAGAGCAGCAGGCTCCCAGTCACAGGCTAGTGTAGGTCAAAGCACATTCAACCACCCAGTTTATGGTAAGAGGTATCCAGGGGAGTGCCTCTTTGGCATGAATATCTATTATGGTTGCGGTCAGCAGGGTCACTTTCAGCAAGACTGCACATCAGTGAGGCAGCGTACAAGGGGGAATGTGGCTTAGTCTACAAATTCTATAGTTCCCCGTAATACTCCGACCCAGTCAGGGCATGGTCCAACTAAGTTCGGTAATACATGAGGAGGTCTAAACTGCTTATACGCACTATCAGGTTGTCAAGATATAGAAGACCGCGCAGACGTAGTCACAAGTATATTAACTATTTTCACTTTCGATGTTTATGGATCCTGGATCCACTCTATCATATGTAACCTCATTTGTTGCTAATAAATTTGGGATAGAACCAGAAAAGTTACATGAACCCTTTGAAGTATCCACTCCAGTTGGTGAGGCAGTTATAGCCAGACGAATATATAGGGGTTGTCCAGTTAAAGTCAATCACCGAATTACAGTAGCCGACTTCGTAGAATTAGAAATGGTATACTTTGATGTAATCATGGGTATGGATTGGTTGTCTTCAGTTATGCCACAGTAGGTTGTAGAACCAAAATGTAAAATTCTAGTTTCCCGGCAGTCATAAAATGGAAGGGTGATGCAGTAGCACTCATGGGTAGGTTTATTTCCTATCTTAAAGTCAGAAAAATGATATCCAAAGGGTATATTTACCATCTACTTTGGGTTAGGGATGTTGAGTTTCCAGAAGTCTTTCCAAAAGATCATCCCAGAGTTCCTCCTATAGGGAGATTGAGTCCGAAATCGATCTACTTCCCAGTACTAAGCCGATATCTATTATGCCATATAGAATGGATCCAACAGAGTTAAGAGAATTAAAAGCCAGTTGAAAGATCTCCTTGATAAGGGATTCATTAGACCAAGTGCCTCACCATAGGGTGCACCAGTCTTATTTGTTCGGAAGAAGGATTTGTATGGAAGGGTGATGTAGTAGCACTCATGGGTAGGTTTATTTCCTATCTTAAAGTCAGAAAGATGATATCCAAAGGGCATATTTACCATCTAGTTTGGGTTAGGGATGTTGATGCCCAGATCCCAACTCTTCAGTCCGTACCAGTTGTCAATGAGTTTCCAGAAGTCTTTCCAAAAGATCATCCCAGAGTTCCTCCCTATAGGGAGATTGAGTCCGGAATCGATCTACTTCCCAGTACTAAGCCGATATCTATTATGCCATATAGAATGGAGAACAAGGTCACCATAAAGAATAAATATCCTCTTCCAATAATCAATGATTTATTTGACCAACTGCAGGGTGCCCAGTGTTATTCCAAAATTAACCTCAGATCAGGGTACCATCAGCTTAAGCTTAATGAAGTTGATATTCCGAAGATCGCCTTCAGAATCTGTTATGGTCACTTCAAATTTTATGTCATGTCATTCGGATTGACGGATGCCCCAGTTGCTTTCATGGATCTTATGAACGGGGTCTTCAAGCCTTAACTTGATTTGTTCATCATTGTCTTCATTGATGATATCTTGGTCCATTTCCATAGTCAGGCTGATCATGCAGAACATCTCAGAATTGTGTTGCGGACACTTTGAGACCGTGAGTTTTATGCTAAGTTTTCTAAGTATGAATTTTGGCTTAAGTCAGTGGCATTCTTAGGCCATGTGATTTCAGGTGAATGAATCTAGGTTGACTTTCAAAACATAGAAGTTGCTAAGAATTAGCCCAGACCCACTTCTGCTTCAGACATACGGAGTTTTTAAGGTTTGGCACGCTATTACAGACGATTCGTAGAAGGTTTTTCTTTCATCTCAGCTCCATTGACCAGATTGACTTAGAAGAAAGTCAAATTTTAGTGGTTAGATGTCTGTGAGTGCAGTTTCAAGGAGCTAAAAATGAGACTGACTTCTGCTCTAGTGTTTACATTGCCAGAGGGAACTGAAGAGTTCGTAGTATATTGTGATGCTTTAGGAGTTGGTCTTGGGTGTGTTTTAATTCAATATGGAAAGGTTATAGCTTATGCATCCAGACAGTTCAAACCTTATGAAAAGAATTATCTGACTCACAATTTAGAATTGGAAGCCGTGATTTTTTCACTCAAGATATGGTCTCATTATTGGTATGGAGTTCACGTTGACATTTTCACATATTACAAGAGCCTTTAGTACATTTTTAAGCTGCAAGAGTTGAATCTTAGATAGAGAAGATGGCTCGAATTGATAAAGGACTGTGATGTGGATGTTCTCTACCATCCTGGGAAAGCGAACGTGGTAGCCGATGCTCTTAGTCGTCTATCAATGAGAAGTTTAGCGCATGTTAAAGAAGAGAAGAGAACCATGACAAAATAGATTCATCGACTAGCCAGTGTAGGAGTTTGACTCTTGGACTCCACAGATGGTGGTGTTGTTATATAGAGCAAGTCCGAATCCTCCTTAGTATCTAAGGTAAAGGAGAAGAAGTTGAAGTTTAGTGATCCCTACTTGTAGCAGCTGAAAGAGGGGATTCACAAGCATTAGACTATGGCTTTTGATCAAGGGGGAGATGACAGTACTTTGAGGTACTGAGGCATGTTATGTGTTCCAAATGTGGATTGACTCAGAAAGTGAATCATGGTAGAAGTGCATTATTCCAGGTATTCTATTCACCCTGGTTCTACCAATATGTATCATGATCTTAAGGAAATTTATTAGTGGAATGATATGAAGAGGAATATGGCAGATTTTGTAGCTAAGTATCCGAATTATCAACAAGTGAAAGCTAAGCACCAGAGGCCTGGTGGATTGGCTCAGAATATTGATATTCCTGTTTGGAAATGGGAGATGATAAACATGGATTTCATAACAGGTTTACCTCTCTCAAGCCCAAATCAGCCCACTTTTTGCCAGTTAAGACCACAGATTCAGCGGAGGATTATGTTAAGTTGTATATTGGAGAGATTATCAGGCTTCATGGGATCCCAGTGTCCATTATTTCAGATCGTGGTGCTCAGTTCACAGTGTAATTTTGGAAGTCTTTTCAGAAAGGAATGGGTACCAAGGTAAATCTTAGCATTTCTTTTCATCATCAGACAGATGGCCAAGCAGAGCGTACTATACAGACTCTTGAGGATATGTTCAGGGCATGTGTTCTCGATTTTAAAGGTAATTGGGATTATCATTTACCTCTCATTGAGTTTGCTTATAAAAATAGTTATCACACTAGCATCCAGATGGCACTATTTGAAAATCTGTATGGGCGAAGGTGTAGATCGCCAATTGGTTAGTTCGAAGTTGGTGAAGCGGAATTGTTAGGACCAAACTTGTTCTATCAGGCTTTGGAGAAAGTCAAGTTAATTCAAGAGCGTTTGAAAACAACTTAGAGTCACCAAAAATCGTATTTGGATGTGAGGGGTATAGACTTGGAGTTCCAAGTTGATGATTGGCTATTTCTGAAAGTTTCACCTATGAATGGTTTCATGAGATTTGGGAAGAAAGGGAAGCTCAGTCTCAGATATATCGGACCATACAGGATTTTGCAGAGAGTTGGCCAAGTGTCCTATGAACTTGAATTGCCACAAGATTTAGTTGTTGTGCTTCGAGTGTTTCATGTATCCATTTTGAGGAAGTGTGTGAGAGACCCGTCGTTGGTTGTCCCTACCGATCCCATTACAGTTAGGGATGGTTTGACCTATGAGGAGACCCTTGTGGCTATTTTTGATTGTTAGATTTGGAAGTTGAGAACTAAGGGAGTAGCCTCAATAAAAGTGTTGTAGAGAAGTCGGAATGTTGAGGAGGCTACATGGGAAGCCGAGGAAGACACAAAGTCCAGGTATCTGCACTTATTCGAGGAGCAAGCAGAAAATGATCAAGGTAAATACCTTCACTATTCATGTCATATACCTTGCGTATCCATGTCTCATGTTTCACGTTCATGCATTCAGTACTCATGTCCCATGTTCAAGTTTCCATGTAATCATGTCATTCCATTCAATCCTATATTTCATGTCATGTTTCTTCATGTTCATATACTCATGTTATATCCAGTCTCATTATTAACCATGACCCATCATTCTAGGATGAATGATCCCAAAGAGGAGATATTGTAACACGTCGTACCTCTAAACTAAGCCATGTTTATGATTCAGGGATGTAGGAAACCAAAACGGGGAGTTTAAGTTGAAAAACCAGTTTCATCTCTACATGTCAAATTTGACGCTAGACATTACAGATCGTAAATTATTTTATAGCCCATCAAAACAAATCGTTAATTTCATTTTTGAAATTGATGGCATGCTTTAGATTCTACGGATCGTAAAAAGTTTTACGATACGTCGATTCCCACTATCTCAGACCATCGAGATTTATAAGTCTCTGGAAATTTGCAAGTTCATGATGGTCCGATTATATGAACCCTCAAAAGAATGATGGACCGTCAAAATATTGACGGCCCAGACTCATACCGTCAAAATTTTGACAGACCGTCAATCTTGTCCGATACCAAATAGTATAAATACGAGACTTAGACTTTAAAAATCAGTTTTTCACTTCTCTCAAGCCCTAGCACATACGTCCTCTTCTCCCATCATCCCCATAGCTCAAGGTAAGACATTTCCATGTATTTCCATGTGATTCTAACATAGTATAATCAATTCCTAAGAGAAATTCATTACTCTAAACCTAGGGTTTTCAAGATAAACTCAATTCAAGGTTTCAAGGTGCAATCTTTAGAGTTCTTCTTCAATGTTCGAATTTTTAATACAAGTTTATAGGCGAGTAAGGTATGTAGAGCTTATATCTACGTGTAGGGACATCATTTATCTTCCCCCACACCACATTTCTATGAAATCATGAAAATTCCATACTTAGGGTTTTAACTATATTATCATGATAACCCTAATTATATGTAATACTATATATATACATATCATGTCTCTATTACAATTCGTCTATTGTATTCATGATATGCCATTACGATTGTCATGAACTTGTCTGTAATCCATGAACGCATGCTTTGATTTCCATGGATTCTTAAATACAAGTTATAATGAATATTACTCAGTTTCATTAAGTTATATATATATTTTCATGTTTTTACGCAAGTTATATTCTATATGCATTTATATGTTAAATTAAAATCATGAATCATATTTACAAGTTATTTCATGAAATCCATGGGCTTACAAGCCACTATTTTCAAGTACATATTTTTGGGAGTTGCATAGTATACCGAGAAGGATCTAGTAGCCTGAAACTGTATATGCCATTGTAGGATAAGGGTCGCTCCGCCAAGAGGACGATACCTTCAAACTTAGATATTGGATACTTTCTTGCCATGTTCATGTCTCATACCTCGGCAAGGTATGTAAAAGCTCTGCTGGTCGGGCCAGGTACCAGACTCCACGTACAGACGTGATGATTCATGTTGTCGGTTATGCTACTGTTCTCCCCACAAATATATAGATATATAAGTTTACAAGTTTACAGATATATTTATACATGTTTTATACTCATATTAGATCATGTTCATGCTCATGTTTAGTTTCAGTTTCATGTCCTATTATTTCATGTGCCTGCTTATTCCTTTAGCGGCTTTGCATAAAGTACAATTCAAAATATACTAACGTCCTTTTTTGCATGGGGCATGCAGTTCACGGTGCAGGTGTTGAGTTTCAGGATGATGGAGCTACACGCTAGGACTTCACCGTATCAGCTATTTGGTGAGCCCCATTTCCTTCGGGGTGTGTGTCTGCTATTATATGATTATATATATTTTATGCTAGAGGTATGCCAGGGTCTTGTCATGGTAGACAGTTTTCAAGCTCATGTTAGAGGTTTCATAGACTAGTCTAGTATCATGGCATGTAAGTCATGTCAGCATTATTTCTAGACTTATCATGTTTTACTTAGATAATTCCGCTATTATATTTTCAGATTACTATTTCAGTATTATATTTTACACGTTTTAAATCATTACTTTAGTATGTTTTGATGCCCATGTTGACAAGCAAACCATGTGGTTCGCTCGGTTACATGCTGTTAGGCACCGATTGTTGTATTTCGCCCAGACCATGGTTCGGGGCGTGACAGTATTGCCAGTTGTTTAATTGCTTTCATATTTCTCTCAGTCTATCATGGCAACCTTGGCATCCCATTTATATAGTAAAGAATAAGGTTAAGTCATGTATGTTGGCGCTCGGCAAGTAAGGCTCGGGTTCCGATCATGCCCCTCTGGTTTGGGGTGTGACAATGATTATCTAAAGGTGACTTAAAAAATGTTGAAGTATGTTTGCCTCTGAAAAATTCATGTCCTTTAACTTGTTTTGGATTTGTTTCTGCCTGAAAGTAGGATAGTAATTGACTTAAGGTCCATTTGATAAGCATGTCCACTCAACCATGTCTAATCCATATGTGTCATCATGTTGAACATAATTTGAATAACTGAATCAATATATGTGGTCTTGCATGTTTAAGAAAATTAATCTTGTCTGATTGCCTCTTTTTTATTTTTACCTGTTTGAGTTGGTTGTGTACTGGTCCTTTGTGTTTTGTTTTTCTAAAGTATAAGATGCCCTCCTAGGATAGCATCATAGTCTTCCTTGAGTTATTTTGTGTCATTACTCTGTTTGTTAAGGTCAATTTAGGACTATGTCTACACCAGCAAGAACAACCTATGAGCCTTGTTATACCTTATTTTACCTAGACTTGTAATGTACACACCAGGCATAGCTTGGGAAAGTTTTGCTCTGTTGAATGCATCTCTAAATTGATCAAACTTGTGGCTATGTGATTATCAACTAATTATCTTACTTGCTTAATGTTACTAAGTTTAATTGGTAAAAATTGAATAAAGCGTTGTGGCCACTAAGTTATTGATCTGGCCAATCCTACTGTCTAAGAAAAATATTGGTAAACCTTGAATTTCAATATCATGTCTAGTTTGACTCATGTACCATGTCAACTGAATATAGATATGTTCCATGATAGTGCTAGGACATTTTATGAATCATCTGGTGTTTGTTAAGAGAATCTGTATGTCTATCAATCTAATCATAAACCTATCCTACTTGTGTAAGAGTCTGTCTAAGTGTGTGAATGTGACTGTGCTTAACTTTGTCCAAATTGGTCATGTGCCTATAAAGTTCACTGTTGGCAATCATCTGTTTATATCCAGGCCTACATATTAGTCCAAACTCATAGTATGCTTGCTTGTTTGTCTAAAAAAGGTGACAGAATATCACCGTCACTAGCGTGCAAGTTTTTTCTATCTTTTGCCTTGCCTGTTCAGTTGCTAAAAGGTATTTGTGCCTATTTGAAATTTGCTCTTGCCATGATGAATCATAAGCCTCTGTTAGCATATATTAGGTCTGAGAGTCTGTTTCATGTGAACATGCATGGAATATAATTTAGTATAAAGCTATCTGGAGGATACTAGTAATGCCTTTTGGCTAGTTCATATATGAATAAGGTGTCTTTTCTTTTAGGAAGTTGTTACATCTACATGCGTAGGCTGCTTATCAAGAATAGATATTCATTATGTCATTGTTATCTTAAGTCATCCATATCTGAGTTGTCTATTCAACAAGTGTGTTTTGTTTTGCCTTAGTCTAAAGGGTAGTTTATGTGAAGTATGCCTATTTTCTAATAGTATTAAGTGAGCATGAATGAAGAATGACCTCAGATTTGGTCATTTTGCAATATACATGTTGTAATATTGAATCATCCTGGACCATTCCTCTGTTTAGGCCATCTGTATGTTTCCATTTCTAATAGTCTGGGCTTATTCTTCATGTTTTGATTAATCAAGAGTTGTTTGTATGCCTTGGGAGAAATATGCAAATGCTTTGCTTTTCTTCTTCTCTTCTTGTTTGTTTCAGTTTGCTCATATCATGTTTATTACCATCCTTATCTGTTGTTTTTGTTGAATCTGTAATGATATACCTCAAAGGTATACAAGGTATATAGGTCTTAGTATAAACCAGGTGTATATCCAAGTTATATATCTCTGTATACCCCCAAGTTTTGTTCCAAATATATAGTGTATACAAGATGTGTATGTGCCTGAGTGTATAAAAAAGGGATATTAAGATGTATAAGCTTGTATATCATAAACTTGTGCATGCATTTGTTGGGCCTGCTACTCGTCTGATTGCCTTCTGTTTTCAAACCTTATATTCACCTAGTTTTGGGCCTGCTCTTCCATTTTTTTTTTAAAAACGAAGCCCAACACTTTTCAAAGTGCTCAAGTTGATGTTTGCTTGTTGGGCTTGACTACTTATTTTTCGATTATGCAAATTGCTGTATTTAACGTGTTCAATTTTTGCACTTGTATTTTTACCTTCAGATGAATCTCAGGTGCGTTCTAACTCTTATATCTGTTTTCCTTTTCTATGCATCGTCATGGGCTCATAGGGCCCACACTCTTCCTCCTGCATGATTATTTGAGCCGTTACGCCTAAGGGCCCAACAATATATATGTATTTTGTTGAGTCCGGCAAACCGTTAAGGCCCATCCATGGGTAAAAATGGCCCGCAAATTATTGAAGGCCTATCCATGAGTAAAAATGGCCCGTATATTATTGAAGGTCCATCCATGGGTGAAAATGACTTAAGAAATAGATTTTTATTTACGTATATTTATGCGGAAAATAGGTGGGACGGTATACCCACCAGCCCCCTTTCTTTTTCTTTATTTGTTGATTGTATTGTTATTTGGTAAAGCATTGATATTTATTGAAACCTTTAGGATAGAAATTAATTAAAGTCGCCTAGTCACCATTTTCTTCCTTAATATAAAAAAATAATATTAGTTTTACGACTTTAATTCGATCAATTAAAAATTGGTTCAATTATTAAATGTTTTCAGTTGATTCTCTCTTATAATGTAACATCCCGTACTTTCATGCCATGATTTGAATCGTTGGACATATGTAAATAGACCCGAGCCTTGGAGAATTTATGCCATATTCACGTGCGCAAATGAATAACTTAATATATAAAAGGATGCGGTCCAGAAATAATTTAGGATTTAACAAGTGTGACCGCAATGATTTGAAATAATATTTTGTATGTCCCAAAAGAAGTTATGGACTAGAGCTATACCACACGATTGTGATAATGAGTATATGAAGTGTGTTAAAAGTGATTATTATTTAAGTGAATTGGGATCAAGAATTGATTATGTGGTAAGTGGTATCATTGTCTCCACATGGCGTCATGACTAAGCACTACTTAGATGTGTGGTGGCAATCACAAATTAAAAGGTCTAGGGGTGGACAAAATTGCTACACGTAAATAAGTTAAAACGTTTTACAGACCCTATGTAAATCCTTGTCAAGATGTTACTTAAAGTAAAGAAAGTGTGCATCATTTCATTTTAGTGAGTAGAACGTGAAAGTGGCTTATCAAATTAGAGTTTTAGTACTTTCTACCCTTATCAACATCAATGTTTTAACAATTATATGAGAAAATTATCAAATTAGAGTTTTAATACTTTCTATCCTTATCAACATCAGTGTTCTAGCAATTATAGGAGCAACAACGTTATTTTCTTACTATTCTTGGTAAGTAAATGTAAGCAATCATCGGAAGAATTGATTCCTCGTAGTCATTCGAAGATTTAATCAAGGTATGTTAAGGCAACTCCTTTCTTTTGGCATATTCTAAGTACAAAACGTGAATGTAATATTGTCCCATAAATGATTCTACTTCTAGTAGTTAAGGATGTTTATTTTATTCATTCCTATTGTCAAAGCATGTCTAAATATGTTCCTAAATCCTTATTGAGGTATATGAGAAATATGTTGGTGTTCATAATGTTAATCGGAGGTAATGCGATATTACATCACTCCGATAAACTTATAGTGTCTTATTGTCATATCATTCATGCATTACATTCATGTACATACCTTGACCTCAAAAGGAGTTATATACTCTACTATATGTATGCATTATATATATGTGTGGGATATGGGGAAAGAGAAGACGTTATATACGTGCACCACCTGCAGCTTGTACATATATACACGATAATGATTATGCCCATAAAGGCTTGATGGCGTTGGATACACATATGTATATGGATGACCGCATTTGCATTGTGCATGGCATTTAGGCATATTATGGCCCTCAGAGGCATTCTACACAAGCATGATACTTATGCATATTATGGCCCTTAGGTAAAGAGGGTGACAATTTGCACTAGTAGGTTACTGGTTCAGCTGATATTGGAGCACTCTATTTGTTTCAGAGTTGCAGTCTAGTCGTGATATTATATCTTTTAGCATGCGTAGGGGTATGGCGGGGCCCTGTCCCGACCTTATGATGTTACGTACTCTTTAGAGGCTTGTAGACAGATTCCCTATGTATAATACTCATGTATTGCCTTGTCGGCCTTGATATGTATATGTATATAGGTTGAGTCCTTCTGATTGTAGAATTTTACATAGATCCTTTCTAGTTTACTATTTTCATATGTTAGTAGGATATCTCGTGGCGGCCTCGTGGGCCATGCGGAATTACAAATATATGCTAAATATGTGATTAGGGGTACTAAGCAGGTAAGGTTCAGGTGCTCGTCATGACTCTCCGGTATGGGTCGTGGCAAACTTGGTATTAGAGCAGGTCTGTCCTAGGGAGTCTGCAAGCCGTGTCTAGTAGGTGTGTTGTGTACCACACTTATAGACATGAGGCTATAGGGCATCTAGGATAATGGTTACCTTCCTTCTTGATCTAGAATCGTGCTATAGAGCTGAGTTGTAAGAATTTCTCTATAAACCTTATTGTGTTTATGATTACAACAATGTCTTCTTCCATTAGGGCTATGATTAGCAGGGAGATTAAGGTTGGATTGAGTGTAAATGCGAGTAGTATGCTCTCTATAGGGACATATCCGTCAGAGGATATGAGTAAGTTGATTTCCCAAGTATCGACGAATCTAGTAGTACCAGAGGAGTTGATGGAAGCTCCCGTACTATCAGTCCTATCCCCGGCTTCGTCTGATAAAGATGTAAGGAGAGCGGTGTAGGTATTGAATCAATTGATTGCCTCCCAGGAACGACTTCGTCCTAGAGAATCTGATAGATATAGGCCAGTCATGGCCACAATGTTCCGAAATATCCCAAGTTGATGATCTAAGGTGAGGATAAGAGAGGAGAGGGAGCCTCGAGCTCCGATGCTGCTTGAGGTGAGCTATGGGATGCCAATATGTTATTATTTTCATTTCCAATCCACACTTAGTACTGACCTATTTTATGTTTAAGAGTAGAGACCCCATTTTAGGGAATGGTTTTACGGTACTTCTTGCAGGATCATACATTCCGATAAAGATAAGTTATGAAGGTAAATGTAAAGGCACAAAGAGGCTTCTAACCTAAATGGTAGTTGAGATCACCTATATACGTTAGTCTATTAAAGGATATGGATGCCCACACCTAATATGGTGATATAATGTGTAATATGTTCCTCCTTTCGAATGACCATGTTAGAATAGATTGAGAATTGTCCTGGGATATCATTAACGAGAATGATTGCCCCAATCGAATCGAGTGAAGAGTGACCATCAGTAAATTTATGAAGATCACGTAAAGTGACGTACCCAGAATGGTGAGCCTAAGTCATATATAAGGATAGAGTTATCCATGGTAGTGAAAGGAACATAAGACTCTTATCCGTGCGTAAAGGGCCATACCACATATAATTGAGAATTACCTGAATCAATGTTAGAAGCTAAGGCATGCTACAGGTATTGGACTGGTGAGGTCTTCAACTTCATTGTGTAGCATGTTACAATTCCAAATAACCTCTGGATAACAATAACTTGTTGGAGGAAATTGAGGACGAGAACTATGGAAGAATGGTTGTAAGAAATATGAAAACTGTGAATAAGTATGAATGGAATGGTATGATCAAGTTTCAAGGCAGAAACATTTTTCATTTAATGACGAGTGGAAGGAAGGATTACAACAAGAAGGATAAAGGTGAATAAGATTATAGTTATGCAGGTTTCACAAAGGTATGATTACTCCAGAACAGTGTAATGACCAATGGTATAGGAGGGACAGTAAGAACTCTTCGGTCAAAGGTGACGAATCTTTGATGTTCAGGAAGATAGTATGAGGAATACTTTGAGATAAAAGACCCCCCAAGGCAACTTGAAATGGAAATATAAAGGTAAGACGAATGAGCACTCGGTTGATGAGAAATCTAATAATGATAAGACAAGAAAGCTTGACAAGTCATGAGATCATGTAACACCATGAATTGGATCTAAACATACGAAGAATCGATCCCACAACATATGCAGTCATACATATCAGGAAGTATGTAAATGGAAGTAATAGTGAGTAAAGCTCGAGATCAGCTCCTAAACAGGTGAAAAGGGGCCAATGACGTCTATTGATACAAGGTAGACATTAAATATATATGTCAAGAGATAATCACATTATAATGAAGATAAAATTTCAGTCAAATACATATGTCTATGAGCATTGTGAACTGATCAAAGGTTCTACGAGATAAATAAAGTAATGAGTTTACAGCTTAACGAGATCAAGAAAATCTTCTCCCAAAGCGCCATTGACAGAAAGTCTTAGCAATGAGGCGAGTGAAGGAATTCAAATCTAAGTATATTGACCAGGTTTGGATATAGTAGGTCAACGTCATGTAATGCAATTCTTCATAATCTTCTATGTATTGAATGAGGGAATAAATTAACAACTCATCTTTTAAGGGGTAGTAATGCCAAGGATTAGAATCAGGAGCAATGTTTTAGATTACGTATGTATACTAGAATATATTAGAATTAAGAAGGGTACAACAAGTAAGAAAATGAGTGAATAAGTGTCAAAAGAAGTAAAGAAAGGAAATTGTAAGAAAGTACGAAAAAAAAGGAGAGATTCCTTTCAGACCAACGCGGAGGTTTCGAGAGAAGCATAAAGTGAGTTCTATTTCAGAATATTATCATTTATGATTGATGATCATGTGAGGTCCAACATAAGGATAAATGTTATATTAAATGGCACGTGAAGCGGTGGATGTGTTTTCTGACTACGTGACGGGAATTAGATATGTCACCCCAACATTTGAGGACAAATGTTTCTAAGGGGGAAGAATGTAACATCCCGTACTTTCGGGCCATGATTTGAATCGTTGGACGTATGTAAATAGAGCCGAGCCTTGAGAATTTATGTCATATTCACGTACGCAAATGAAGAACTTAATATATAAAAGGATACGGTCCCGAAATAATTTAGGATTTAACAAGTGTGACCGCAATGATTTGAAATAATATTTTGTATGTCCGAAAAGAGGTTATGGACTAGAGCTATATCACACGATTGTGATAATGAGTATATAAAGTATGTTAAAAGTGATAATTATTTAAGTAAATTGGGATCAAGGATTGATTATGTGGTAAGTGGTATCATTGTCTCCACATGGCGTCATGACTAAGCACTACTTAGATGTGTGGTGGCAATAAAAAATTAAAAGGTCTAGGGGTGGACAAAATTGCTACACGTAAATAAGGGAAAATATTTTACAGACCCTATGTAAATCCTTGTCAAGATGTTACTTAAAGTAAAGAAAGTGTGCATCATTTCATTTTAGTGAGTAGAATGTGAAAGTAGTTTATCAAATTAGAGTTTTAGTACTTTCTACCCTTATCAACATCAACGTTTTAACAATTATATGAGCAAATTATCAAATTAGAGTTTTAATACTTTCTATCCTTATCAACATCAACGTTTTAGCAATTATAGGAGCAACACCATTATTTTCTTACTATACTTGGTAGGTAAATGTAAGCAATCATCGGAAGAATTGATTCCTCGTAGTCATTCGAAGATTTAATCAAGGTATGTTAAGGCAAATCCTTCTTTCTTTTGGCATGTTCTAAGTACAAATCGTGAACGTAATATTGTCCCATAAATGATTCTACTCCTAGGAGTTAAGGATGTTCATGTTATTCATTTCTATTGTCAAATCATGTCTAAATATGTTCCTAAATCCTTATTGAGGTATATGAGAAAGATGTCAGTGTTCATAATATTAAACGGGGGTAAAGCGATATTACATCACTATGATAAACTTATAGTGTCTTATTGTCATATCATTCATACATTACATTCATGTACATACCTTGACCTCAAAAGGCGTTATATACTCTACTATATGTATGCATTATATATATGTATGGGATATGAGCAAAGGAAAGACGTTATATATACGCACCACCTGCAGCTGGTACATATATACACGATAATGATTATGCCCACAGAGGTCGATATGATATGATGGGATGCCCACAGAGGCTTGATGGCGTTGTATACGCATATGTATATGAAAGACCACATTTGCATTATGCATGACATTTAGGCATATTATGGCCCTCAGAGGCATTCTACACAGGCATGATACTTATGCATATTATGGCCCTTAGAGGCATTCTGCACATACATAATACTTAGGCATATTATGGCCCTCACAGGCTTTCCCTACTAGTTGGTTGTTTCTTGTCTCATGTTACTTTCAGGTTTCTAATATGCTATTTTTCATGCTTGACATACTCGGTACATCAGTCGTACTGACGTCCCTTTTGTCGGGGGACGCTGCGTTTCATGCCTGCAGGCTCAGGTAAAGAGGGTGACAGTTCGCACTAGTAGGTTGCTGGTTCAGCTGATATTGGAGCATTCTATTTGTTTCAGAGTTGCAGTCTATTCGTGGTATTATATCTTTTGATATGCCTAGGGGTATGGCGGGGCCCTGTCCCGACCTTATGATGTTACATACTCTTTAGAGACTTGAAGAAAGATGTCCTGTGGATAGTAGTCATGTATGGCCTTGTCGGCCTTAGTATGTATATGTATATAGGTTGTGTCCTTCTCATTGCAGAATTTTACATAGATCCTTTACAGTTTACTATTTTCATATGTTAGTAGGGTATCTCGTGGAGGCCTCGTGGGCCATGCGAAATTACAGATATATGCTGAATATGTGATTAGGGGTACTCGTCAGGTAAGGTCCGGGTACTCGTCATGACTCTCCGGTTTGGGTCGTGACATTTAATACTCCAATTTTTTTTAATTGCTTTATAAATGGAAAAGGTTTTAAAAATGATTTAAATTTCGG
This sequence comes from Anisodus acutangulus, assembly GCA_029783415.1. NCBI lineage: Eukaryota > Viridiplantae > Streptophyta > Magnoliopsida > Solanales > Solanaceae > Anisodus > Anisodus acutangulus. The sequence goes on from CM056499.1 coordinate 20,753,360, forward strand.
GAAGGCTTTATTTCGGAGATTTTGGATTTTTAGAATAAGTTTGGATATTTTCTCAAACACTTCATATTTCTAAATAAAACCCCTTGTGACTTGAGTTTGAGAAAAAAGGAAAAAATGTGGTTGACCTCCCTTTTTAAGTAAATATTTATTGCTATTACAAGTTATATTTTGCTAAAATCCTTTTTTCTATATCTCAAAGTTAAATAGTTATAAAAGGATCAAAATAAGTTTTACCATCCCTTTTAAATAAATTAAAGGTGTTATTTCCAAAAGAAAGATTTTTCAAAGAAGCATTTATTCTTACTTTAAATGCGTGTGAAAATATTAATTTTTTGTGGAAAATAATTTGAATGACAATAAATATATAAAAAATATTTTAAAACATTTTAAGCAATAAAAGCAGTTTTGTTATATTAAAACCCGAGGTCAACCGTATTTTACGCATCCTTAATACTGGGGTGCCTAACACCTTCCCTGGTGGATCTCCTGAACCCTTACCTCGAACTCTGGTTATATTAGAATTTTTCTTTGTTTGAAAAAACTCTTTTATTTGGTTTTTCTAATTTTTCTTATAAATTAGGTGGCGACTCTAAAATAAATAAATAAATCCTAGAGTTCATAAGTTATGTGAACCGTAACAATGACCTCTGAAGTCTATGCAAGATATTTATACAGAAAGGACAAAAGGTACAAAAAATAACAAAAGTATTGCAATGTGCCGTCCAGAATGCTGTCGCATTCTCATGGCCAAATTTCTCCCCGCGATTTATGCGGTGCCGCATTCTAGGAATGCGGTCTAATTCTTTTGGTGATGCTGCATTTCTTTCATTTTGTCACTCTTCACTATTTTATCTGAGTTTCAAGTATGCGATCACACATCTGGTATGCAGTGTCGCATTTGCGTCACACTTTTACTGATTTTCTTTAGCTCACTAGTTGCTCATTTGGAGAGTATGCGACCACATTTAAGAGATTGTGGTGTTGCATACTCATCGCATTCTACTCCTTTTTGCCAACCTTTCTGCTCAGAGTTTGCGATCCACTTGCGGCTGTATCCTCAGTTTGCGATGCAACATCTCGATAGCATATAAGTGCAATTTTACATTTTTTCTGCTATTTTGTTCCCTTTTTATCCTCGAGCCGTCAAATACCTGAAAACACACGAAAATACTAGAAACACATAGAAAATACTTAGAAGACATCTAAAAATATAAGAAGTGAGTGTGAATAATCCTAAAATCCACGACTTATCAACCTGTAAAAGGCTTCAACGCCTTATTCTTGGAACTAAACATTGTCTCATCATGAAAATGGACCAAAACGTTGTTTTACCAATGTTGAATTGTTATTCATAACTTTGTTTAATCTCCTTGAAACCTAGATCTTGGAATCTCTAGTCTTCTAGGTAGAGTTACCACCATGATGAATTGTCCTCGGCCATGATCACATTTATCTCGATGATTTCTCAACTACCTCTCCAGTTAGTCCTTTCGTAAGTGGATCCGATACATTATCACTTGACTTCACATAGTTAATTGTGATAATTCCCCTAGAGAGTAGATGTCTAATGATTTTATGTCTCCGTCATTTATGACGAGATTTATCGTTATACATAGCGCTCCCAACCCTTTCAATTGCCTCTTTACTATCGCAATGTATGCATATTGGTGCTAACGGTTTGGTATAAAATGAAATATCTTTCATGAAATTCCGAATCCATTCAACTTCTTTACCTTCTTTATCTAAGGCTATAAATTCAGCCTCCATTGTAGAGCGGGCAATGCACATTTGTTTGGATGATTTTCAATACACCGCTCCTTCATCAATTATGAATACATAACAGTTGTGAATTTAGAATCAGTTGAACCGGTGATCCAGTTTGCATCACAATATCCCTCAATAACTGCAGGATACTTAGTGTAGTGCAAAGCAAAGTCTTGAGTATGCTTTAAATATCCCAAAACTCATTTCATTCTCATCCAATGTGATTATCCTGTACTGCTTGTGTACTGACTCAATTTGCTTATAGCACAAGCTATGTTAGATTGTGTACACTTCATGATATACATTAAACATCCCAACACACGAGCATAATTCAATTGAGATATGCTTTGACCTTTATTCTTTGCAGGTGCAAGATTTATATCAATTGAAGTTTGCAATTTTGAAATCCAAGTACTTAAACTTGTCAAGTACTGTTTTGATGTAATGAGATTGTGACAATGCCAAACCTTGAGGAGTCTTATGAATTTTAATACCCAAGATTAAATCGGCAACTCCTAATCTTTCATATCAATCTTGCTAATTAGCATACGCTTAGTAGCATTTATGTTGGCAATATCATTACTTATTATCAACATATCATCTGTAGGATTTTCGTTGGGTTCGTGTACGCAGCGAAATTTGAAAAAGTTTGTGTTTCAAACCCAACAAGCGACGAATTAAAGGATTATTATGTAGTAATATAAAACACGTCAATACATAATATGTATATAACCGTAATACTTTGATAGAATACTTACGGTTTGGAAATTCTGGAGTCTTTTAGTAATTTCCGAGGGTGCGCACGCAATTAATCATCGACAGCAAGTTCCAAGAACTCCGATGCATACCTCATTCGAACAACTAGGAAATTCGGTAGAGGTTCAAGAGAGAGTTTTATTCTAGGTCTCCAAGACTTAGAATAATATATGAATAATATGTCTAATAATGAATGAAGAGGTTCTCTATATAAAGGTGAAATTAGGGCAAAATTCAGATTTTGGGTTGGGCTAAAAGCCTGGCCTAAAACGAATTGCAGCAGGCCAATCTGATTTGGCTTGCTGCCCAATTAGCGCCGCGGCGCCTCGCCCTTTTCATAAAATATTTTCAGCATATTTTAATTAAATCCAAAATTCAATCTTGACTTAATTAAATAATTTCCATCAAATAGAAATTATCCCATAGTTATTATTAATTTAAATATCTCGATTCCAAATCGAATATTTAACACTTTCTCAATACACCCTTAGATCGAAGAAACAATTGACATAGTGTTACCCTACAGGTCTTCACATATCGACACTAATCATATTAGGGTCTACACAGAACTCCTAGACGGCGCCGTAAGACGAACTTAATATGTGAAGTATATTTACACGAATCCAGTAAACTGAACCTCTATGTGGAAAGATAAAATACTTTCATTGTCGACGCACTCGATCAAGCTTGGATTTGCCAAGTGTCTATCCAAATGGCTTGATAATTATATCTCATCTATATTGGTTTACAACAAGACCATATTCTAGACATGTCTATTGCGTTGACCAACGACTTAGTCAACCCAATATCACTGAGAAGCTGAGTGTTCTCTCGAATATACACTCGAGAAATGAATCTTAATCTTGGATCAACTACCACCTTTAATCCACGTTCGTAATGTACCCAATACAAGCCGTATCTCAACCTATAAGGCATTTGAGCTTAGGAAAAGATCAAAGTATACTACTCTGTAGACAAGGTATGTATTGACCTCAAGTCTAAGCACTTCTATCTCTCACACGCTGATCATACTTTAGACATGTATAACAAATATTATATTAGCAAGGGTATACCAATACTTCCAAAGTATCCACGTGTCCATCACGAGTAGTCATTACTTGTAGCAGGTGAGACATACTACTTCATCTAAGATGTGATTCATACCATATGTCGACTTATCATATATCATCAATATCCCATTCTCGATGATCATTAGTCGAGGCTATTTTAAGAGTTACATTATAATATTAATATCTCACACTATTAATAACAACGTAACCTCTAGGGATGCATATTATTGAATATTACAAACAATAAACTAATAATTCAATTATTGCAAATGCCAAAATATTAATCTCCATTAATAATAATATGAACGTGTATAAAGTACATTTGTCCTAATATAGATTGTCTCTAGGACATACATATACTTTCAATCTCTCACTTGGCCTAGAGCCAATCTTCAACATATCTATTGCCCATATTCTCAAAATGACCATTATGCTTGAATAAGCTTAATGGTTTAGTGAATGGGTCAGTTAGATTATCATTTGTGGGAACATAGTCTAATATAATCTCTTCAGTCTCCACTATCTCTCTGAGTATGTGGTACTTCCTTGGTACATGCTTGTTTCTATTTGTTGATCTTGGTTCCTTAGCCTGTGCAATCGCACCAATGTTGTCACAATAAATAGTAACAACTGTCACTCGGAACTACCCTTAGTTCCTTCAGGAACTTAGAAATCGCGACAACTTCTTTACCAGCTTCCGATCCAGTAATGTACTCAGCTTCTGTTGTCGAAACAGCAGTTGTAGCTTGTTTGGAACTTTTCCAGCTCACTGCTCCACCATTGAAAATGAATGTGTACCCAGACTGAGATTTGAAGTCATCTAGATCCGTTTGGAAGCTAGCATCAGTGTACCCAGTAGCAACTAGCTTTTCTTCCCCACCATAGACTAAGAAGTAATCTTTAGTTCATCAAAGATACTTAAGAATACTCTTGACTATTTTCTAGTGTTCTTCCCCAGGATTCTGCTGGAATTTGCAAGTCATACTAAGTGCAAAAGCCACATCTGGCCTTGTACATGTCATGACATACATGATCGATCCTATAGACGAAGCATATGGGATCCTCTTCATGTGCTCAAGTTCTATAGCATTAGAAGGATTGTCCTTCTTAGATAACTTGATGCCTTGACCCATAGGTAGAATGCCTTTCTTGAAATTTTCCATAGAAAAAGTCCAATCACTTTGTCTATGTAGACTGACTGTGACAACCCTAACAATCTGTTAGGTCTATCTCTATAGATCCTAATTCCCAGAATATAGCAGGCTTCACCTAAATCCTTCATCATGAAGGTACTAGACAACTACTCCTTGACTGACTGCAAGAGAGTCTTATTGTCTCCCATTATAAATATGTCATCTACATATATAATAATGAAGGCAATACTCCCATCCTTGCGTTTACTGTAAACACAGGGATCCTCTTTTCTTATGACGAAATCAAATGATTTGATAGACTTGTCAAAGAAAATGTTCCAACTTCTCGAGGCTTGCTTAAGCCCATAAATGGACTTATGTAGCTTGCATATAGCATTTGGTTTGGACTCATATGAAAAACCCTCAAGTTGTTTCATATACACTTCCTCAACTAGATTACCATTGAGGAAAGCGGTTTTGATGTCCATCTGCCAAATGTCATAGCCATAATATGCAGCTATTGCAAGCTAAATCCAAATGGTCTTAATCTTAGCAATAGGTGAAAAGGTTTTATCATAATCGACCCCAGACCGTTGATTATAACCTTTAGCCACCAACCTTGCTTTATAAGTCTGTACCTTGCCAAATGTATTGATTTTCTTCTTGAAGACCCATTTGCATCCTATGGGTTTAACCCCAGCTGACAAATCAATCAAGTTCCACACTTTATTTATGTACATAGATTCCATCTCGAATTTCATGGCTTTTTTCCATCTCTTCGAATCAATATCCAACATTGCTTCACTATAGGTTGTAGGCTCATCGTTATCGGGAACATCTATCTCGCTGTGTGTTTCCAAAAGTAGATTTAGTTTTTCAGGAGGATGATGAGTCCTAGTGGACCTACAGAGTTGATTTTTTTTGCATTTCAGTGCTTGGTATGTTCTAACTGTGAGAGGGTTCTTGTGTGTTGGATAATCCACTAATTTGAGAGCTTTCAGGAATATCATTTTCATGTATTTCCTGAATGAGAGGAGGTGCAACCATTGCATCTACTCTCAAAGGCTGTGTAGGAGAATCTTGCATTTCTGCATTGTCCCTCATAACACTCCACTGGCCGAAGGGCGTACTTGAAGTACCCAATCTTCGCCAAATACTCCCATTGAATTCTTGCCTTGGTCATTCGGCAAGGATTCAACCTCTATGTTATCTCACGGTTCTTGAATTTCTTCAAGTTCTATCTCTGTGCAACTATGTCCCATGTAGACATATTTTTCTTCAAGGAAAGTTGTGTTCCTGGAAACAATGACCTTATATTCTCTAGGAAGATAGATGTAGTATCCCTTAGTTTCCTTTGGATACCTCACGAAGTAACATTTCTCAATTTTGGATTCCAACTTGTCAGTGAGCATCTTCTTAACATATGCAGGGCACCCCCACGGTCTCATATGTTTAAGAGCTGGCTTCTTGCCACACCATATCTCATATGGTGTCTTTTCTAATGACTTGGAAGGAATCATGTTCAGAACATTTATTGAGGTTTGTATAGCATGTCCCAAAAGGTATGTCGGTAGAGCTGAGAAGCTTATCATGGATCGAACCATATCTAATAAGGTTCGATTTCTCCTTTCGGCAACACCATTCATCTGTGGTGTTCCAGGAGGTGTCCATTCTGATTGGACTCTATGTAGCTTTAAGTAATCCAGAAACTCCTTGCTCAAGTATTCACCTCCTCGATCAGATCGAAGGGTCTTGATACTCGTTGCGGGTTGTTTCGTTATTTCAGACTTGTACTACTTGAACTTTTTGAAGTCCTCGGATTTGTGTTTCATAAGATACACATATCCATACCTTGTGAAGTCATCAGTAAAAGTAATGAAGTAGGGGAAACCTCCCTTAGCTTGAGTCGAGAATGGTCCACATACATCAGTATGTACCAACTCAAGCACATTCTTGGCTTGCACACCCTTCACAGAAAGAGGCTTATTGGTCATCTTACCTTTCAAACATGATTCACAGTTACCATAAGACTCCAAGTCAGATGGTTAGAGGCAGTAAAGTTTCCTTAACCTTGCTATCCTCGTTTTGTTGATATGACCAAGTCTATAATGCCATAAGTAGGTAGAGTTTCTATTACTCATCTTAGCTCGTTTATTTTGTACATCGAATATTTCTCAACTACAGTAGTGTATATAATCCATCCACAAGAGGAGCAGTTCCATATATAACATTATCAAAAGACAGTACATGACTACCATTATAAATATATGAGGAAAAACCCTCCATGTCCAAAACAGGGATATAAATGATATTCCTCGTTAACGAGGGTACATAGTAACAATCATTTAACACTAGACAGTAACCAGAAGGCAAATTTAATCTATAAGTTCCTACGCGCTCAACATCCACTCGTGCTCCATTTCTAACGCGTAGGTCCACCTCTCCTGGTCTAACCTTCCTGCTGTCAGTTAGCCCCTGCACGTTGGTACAAATATGTGAGCCAGAAACGGTATCTAATACCCAGGAATGAGAGTTATTTATAGACATATTTATTTCAATGACGTACATACCTTGTCCATTAGAGGTAGAAGCACCTGGTGCTTTTCCTCCTCCTGGTGCAGTGAAGTCCTTCTTCGAATGCCCCTTATTATTACAGTTGAGGCATACATCCTTAGCCGGATTCACCTTCTTCTTCTTCACACCTCCTTTAGGCTGCGTAGCTGAGGGCGCAACGAATGCTTTTCCCTTCTTCTTCTTCTGTCATTCTTTACCTTTTGGCTTGGGCCAGCTAGTAGAGATCACCATGAGCACAGCTTTGCCTTTGGTAGTTGAAGATTCAAAGGTCTTGAGAATGTTATGCAGCTCCGGCAGACTCACCTTCATTTCGTTCATATTGTAGTTTACAATAAAATTCTCGAACGAACGAGGGAGAGAGTTCAGGATGAGGGTGGAAGCGATATTTTTCTACAGCTTTATACCAATCGAGGCCAGCCTTTCTATATGCCCTATCATATTCAACACATGCTGAGACACTTGACCCCTTCATTTAGCTCAACTCATATTCCATAGTTTGGGACTGAGAGTCGTAGAGACTTTTCAAGTGTTCGAGCATTTCATTAGGGCCCATGTTTTCGTGTTGTCTCTGAAGCTCCACATGGAAGACAACATCATGCACTGTGCTGAAGTGGCATCGTCTAGGTTCTTCTGGTAGGCTACCTTATCGAATGTGGCATATTCTGCATAATCCTCGGCATGGACTGTGGGGATACTTTGTCCAATACGTATTCTATATTTTCTTGCCTTACAACAATTCTCAGATTCCTTAGCCAGTCTAGATAGTTGGGTCCAGTAAGTTTTTTCATTTTCATCAACATTTTTAATGATAGGCTCGACATTTTGATAATATGAAGAGTTAGATAGATAGGAAATTAAACTCAAATTTATTTCCTATTATAAACATTCGTTTAGGTTAATCAACATGGACTTTTATTTAATTAGCTCCCACTATTTTAACATACTTCTACGACCCCATGGTAGAATACGAACCTATATTAATTTAAGGTCATCATGGGCCAAGATCCAAACCTATGATATCTCCGCATTTGCTTTGGCTGATAACTTCAATAATACATCTTGGTAGGTTCTAAATCAATTGCAAAACTTATTTGTAACTCTTGGTTGATCAAATATTATATTTAATCTTGCGTCCTTAGATTAGTCCGACACTTTGGCGCCAAGATTTGTCTAAGCAAGTCAACCCCATTACACGACTGTGTTTATGTATCTAAGTAAATTTGGCCTTTGTGAGCAAACACTTGGGTGTAAATACTCATAAAAGTTTATCATCTACCTTTACATTCAAAACACATCTATGAAAGAGTCTGGGTCCTCGTAGACTTAGAGCAAATGCTTTGGCATAAATACTCGTATCACCGAAAAGGATCTTGCACTCTAACAATTATAATGGACGACGCGTTTTAATTTAGACTTGTATTTAAAATTTGGGGAACATTTTAGTTTCAGAGATTTTAACCAAGATCAACAATTTGTGTCATATCCAATACGACATTTAATCATGCAATTTCTAAAAACACATTTAGTTGGGAACTATCAACCCAATAGGCATGATATAAGATGGTTTGATCAGTTACTGGGCACCGCCTACCCAGACAGTTCTAGCGGACATTATGCTAATAATTAAATGTACACATTTAAACACTTAGAATATAGTTCGTATACTATTCAATAATATACAATTAATAATAATCATGGGTTTCTGATTCAGAATCTGAAACTTTTAAAACTGCAGTTTCGAATTCAAAAAAAAAAAATCATCGGGATGAACAGTGCCGCGACGCTCCACCATGGAGCCGCGACGACTTGTCAAACCCTAGATGGCACCGCAATGCTCCATCATGGAGTCGCGGCGCCTCCGTCTCAGAAACATAAAATCTGCATTTCCGAAACCCTAAAACTAGTTCAGGGTCAGATTTGCAGATTCATCTTCGTTACCCTTCATTATCAAACAACACGTTCATCGACCATCATCTAATTCCTTCTCGTTCTTCGCTTCAGTGCACCATGTTCACAATGAACCAGTTATGCACATCGACTTAGAAGAGTTAGATCGGAATGACTTCCTCGATTACATCATTGTTTAATAGTTTGGGAGACAAGTATGATGTGCCTTTAAGATATTAGGTTTTCAAGCTTTAAACGACATAAAATTTCAGATTTAAATAAATTCTAACCCATATAATTATCAATGATTACTACATAATCACAAAAAATAGCCCTGACTCTGATGCCACTGTAGGATTTTTCGTTGGGTCGTGTATGCAGCGGAATTTGAAAAAGTTTGTGTTTCAAACCCAACAAGCGACGAACTGTAGGATGATTATGTAGTAATATAAAACACGTCAATACATAACATGTATATAACTGTAATACTTTGATAGAATACTTACGGTTTGGAAACTCTGGAGTCTTTTAGTAATTTCTAAGGGTGCGCATACAATTGATCCTCGACAATAAGTTACAAGAACTCTGATGTATACCTCCTTCGAACAGCTTGGGAATTCGGCAGAGGTTCAAGTGAGTTTTATTCTAGGTCTCTAAGACTTAGAATAATATATGAATAATGTGTCTAATAATGAATGAGGAGGTTCTCTATATATAGGTGAAATTAGGGCAAAATTTAGATTTTGGGTTGGGCTCAAAGCCTGGCCCAAAACGAATTGCAGCATGCCAATCGTATTTGGCTTGCTGCCCAATTAGCATCGTGGCTCTGCCCATTGGGCGTTGCGGCGCCTCACCCTTTTCACAAAATATTTTCAGCACATTTTAATTAAATCCAAAATCCAATCTTGACTTAATTAAATAATTTCCATCAAATGGAAATTATCCCATAGTTATTATTAATTTAAATATCTCGATTCCAAATCGAATAGTTAACACTTTCTCAATACACCCTTAGATCGATGAAACAATTGACATAGTGTTATCCTACATGTCTTCACATATCGATACTAATCATATTAGGATTTACACGGAACTCCTAGACGGCGCCATAAGACGAACTCAATATGTGAAGTATATTTACACGAATCCAGTAAACTTAACCTCTATGTGGGAAGATAAAATACTTTCATTCTCGACGCACTCGATCAAGCTAATACTTTCATTCTCGACGCACTCGATCAAGCTTGGATTTGCCAAGTGTCTATCCAAATGGCTTGATAATTATATCTCATCTATATTGGTTTACAACAAGACCATATTCTAGACATGTCTATTGCGTTGACCAACGACTTAGTCAACCCAATATCACTGAGAAGCTGAGTGTTCTCTCGAATATACACTCGAGAAATGAATCTTAATCTTGGATCAACTACCACCTTTAATCCACGTTCGTAATGTACCCAATACAAGCCGTATCTCAACCTATAAGGCATTTGAGCTTAGGAAAAGATCAAAGTATACTACTCTGTAGACAAGGTATGTATTGACCTCAAGTCTAAGCACTTCTATCTCTCACACGCTGATCATACTTTAGACATGTATAACAAATATTATATTAGCAGGGTATACCAATACTTCCAAAGTATCCACGTGTCCATCACGAGTAGTCATTACTTGTAGCAGGTGAGGCATGCTACTTCCTCTAAGATGTGATTCATACCATATGTCGACTTATCATATATCATCGATATCCGATTCTCGATGATCATTAGTCAAGGATATTTTAAGAGTTACGTTATAATATTAACATCTCACACTATTAATAACAACGTAACCTCTAGGGATGCATATTATTGAATATTACAAACAATCAACTAATAATTCAATAATTTCAAATGCCAAAATATTAATCTCCATTAATAATTCAATAATTGCAAATGCCAAAATAAGACTTTTAAAGTTGTTTCCTTTAAGCATCATGTTGAGTTGATACACTCCTTTCTATCTTCTGGTTTAGTAGCTGCTACAGTCTTATTCATTAAGTTGTTTTGAATGCTAATTTGTCTCCCTTCTTTCTATGACTATAAACATATTAACCTTCAAAAAGTCTCAGGAATTTGAATCCTGTTATCAGTCTGACCTATTCCCAAAAGTAGACTAAGTTAGAGAACTTTTATTTTTGTTTAGTTACTATTTTTTGGAGACTATTGTTGGATACTCATTCTTCACTCCCCTTCTTTGCATGACTGGGGGGATTTCTCCAATCCTAAAATGATTGAATGAGCTGCTGCAAATCTTGAGCTGAACTTGGGAAGAATTGCTGCTCTTGTGAGGTTCTTCAGTGCTGAACGTTGACAAATGAGTTGCCATAATTGGGAGCTACTGATCTCATAGAGGATGTTATTGCTGCACTCATGGTTTGCTATGGCTGCACTTTGAGGTAAGTGAATGTTGCCATCTATTTGTGGCTACCTGGTTTGTCTCTGTACTTTGGAACAACTACTGCTGTATACTTGTTACTACTGTTTGGGTTGTACTTTAGTCTTTTGTGAGGCTCAAATGTTGCACTATGGGTACAATAACTGTTGTGTAATTTTAAGTGAATTGATACACTTGTATGAACTACTTTGCTCCATTCTTTGGGCTGTTCCTTTTGAATATGGTAGCTGCACCTAAGGCCTCACTATTGATGTTATATTTTGGGCTTTGGGTTCTAAAGAATATAGCCTGCATTTGGTATATGCTGCTTCTATTTTGAAAATAGTTGCTGCACATTGAGATCTTGTTGCTTCCTGTTATTTTGAAAGATGAATAGATACTACATTAAAGTTACTGTTGCTAAGTTATTAGCATGAGCAGTTGTTGAATATTGAGCAGTTTGCTAAAGTTTGAGTGCCATTGTTGCACTTAAGTTGTTGAATATTGTTGCTGCTTGCTGTAGCTGAGGCACTTTGCATATTGCTACACCTTGGGTAAAATTACCTTCTGTCTTTGTTGAGAAATGAACAGATGCTATACTTGAAAAAGAAAAATATCAGCAACCATATTTGATATGATGTTGCTTCTGATAAGGAACAGATTGCTGCAGTTCAGGTTTACTGATTTGAACGATACTACACTTGGGCCGATGAAAATGATTTTGACGAGCGTATGGCTATAGACTAGTACGGCTAACAAGCAACTAGTGTTCGTGATCACAAACTAGTATGGCTTACAAGCAAACTAGAATCTGTATAACCACGACTTGACTCAATCTCTAGCCTAAATCAATAAGCATTGTTGGGTCCAGGGCTATGGATAAGCAAGAAGATGTAAGAATAAAGCAGTAACAGCTAAAGCAATTAAAATAGTTTCTGGATGTTGCCTTCAATGTTGTGTCAACATCTGAGGCAATATTGTGATAAAACAGTTATAAACCTTTATAGAGTAAATGCAACGGAAAAGTAAAGAGACACAAGGTTTATATTTTCAAGGGTATATATTAATATATCCCTTGATGGTCAATGACCAAAGAATTGTATAAATTATATACAATTACAAATGAATTTCTTTTTACAAGATAGAACAATAAATGCGAAAAAGAAATACAAACAAAAATGAAGTCGCAGATAACTTCAGCCTAAAGTTAAAAGATCTAAAAAATAAATACAACATCTTCATTACTATTGCTTGAAATATAAGCTTGATCTAGAATCTGAGCAGCAGTAGTAATGTGGGACTAGATATTGTTAAACAACTTTAGGCTAAGTGTGTTGATCCAGTTTCTAAGGTGAATATCCGAGAGCTCTCTTGGTAATTCTTCTCGTTCAATTCTGGATATCGATACTCTGAAGTTCCCTTCTATTTATAGTGTGGAACTTCCCTTGAAATCCTCAATGGTTGGTTGCGGAGGCTGAGTAAAAGAAGGCTTCAGCTTCGACCGGTTCTTGCTCCTTCAAAAGCTCAACGTTCTGGACTTGGTCTTCACGCTGCTTCCTCTCCAAGCTTTGACTGTTTCTTTTACCACGTTTTAAACACAACAACATTGTTAGTTTGCCTAGGTCATTTTTTTACTCACAGTAACACAACCTGTTATGGCCGGAAGAATAGGAAAAATTGTTACAGGGATGTTGTCAGGAATATTGTCACAACATCGCAGGCAACATTCTTATTTTCATAAGATGTTGTCCTAAGCATTTACAGATGTTGTCACAACATCCATCCAACATCAACAATCTCCCCCTTTTTGCCTTTCTTCACAAAACTCCATACAAAGCGAAGATGACTAGGATACTGATTCCCGTTGTAGTCCTTACATTCCAAGAATCAGTAGGATCAGTGTTATGCTCCCCCTTAACCTGCAGTAGTAAATTTCAAGCAGTGTTGTATCGATGATTTGATCAGATAGAAGTTATGTTCTGTTAGTCGTGACTTACTTGTGGCAACTGCATAATCAGTCTACAGTAACCATTCATAACAATCCATATCAGGCAAACATATATAAACAACTTTTGAAAGCAGTCACAATGTCTACAAGAATAGACCAAATGTCTCAAAGTAAAAAAAGTACAAACACAAATAATATTCCAAATGTCAGTAATGTCAGTATAGTCCACTATTTAAATAAACATTCATCATTGAATCAACACTCCATCAGCATAATCATCCTTAACTAGAGTAATCAAGTCACAATATCTTCCAGCCGCTTTTTGTGATCTATCACTCTGTGCAGCACCATCTTCATCTCCATGGCTTCAGAAGTAGTTAGCAATTAATCATCTCACCTCCTCTCCCTTGCATCATTTCCTGCACCCTTATCAGTAGCAGCTCCCCCTATCTGTCTCCTTCCAGCATCAGCATCAGCATCAGCATCAGCATCATCTCCCTCTTTTTGTGAAGAAAGTAAGCCCATATAATAGTTCCTGGCTCGCACTAGTTCTTGAATTTGCCTGTCAAGTTCAGCAATGTACTGTCGTAGCCAGTCTTTGGACATTGGGACCTGTCCTTGAGCAATGTTGCCAGGAATGTCGGCAACATCCTTTGATGTGTTAGTGTCCCATTCATCTTTCTTCCAGGGCAGGTCAATAACTCTGTCCCTGCTGTTAACACTGCTCATTGTACTGAGTAAACCTCTAAGGCTGGACTCAACTTCCCTGTAAGGTACTTGATCATTGAATTGAGTTCCTCCATAGTGGGGTTTGGTTGAGGTTCTCTTTTACTAATAATTATCCCAAGGGTGGAGTTAATGATATTAGGTATAAAATTGTATACCTTGTTGTATAGGTACACTTTCCCAAATTTCTTTGAGGTTGTGTCCTTAACAGCAAGCATCAGATTAACATAGAACACCCTAATCATCTTCTCACAATAAGGATTCTTACCAGATACAGAGCTTAAGATGTTTCGACTACTTAAGAAATCAACTAAACCATTTTTGGAGAATGAAGTTAGGTCAATCACCTTCTCCCCTCTAACTCATCTATTCTTAAACCAATTCCAGTTACTGGAGCATGATTTAGTTTGAAACATGGAAGAGTAGGGAATTACCTCAGAATCTGTTTCAGATTCTGTGTATACTTGTTCGGATGAGGTGGCTGCAGGTGTTGCCTCAGATGTTGGGACAACATAGTCTGGGTCCATTTTCTCGTCTGTTGCCCTTGATGTTGAGGTAATATTTTTATAAAAAATACAGTATGTTCTATGGACCACTTTAGGAATGAAGTTTCGTAGAGGTGTGTCATCAGACATCTCTTCTTCTTCTTTTTCCTTCTCCGTTTCTGCTTGTGGAGTGGAAGTTGATGGAGTTCTGGCACACTGAAATTGGTGTCAGTGTTGCTGTTTGTGGTAGTATCAACAGGGAAAGTCGACTCTTCCCTGGATCTTTTGGCAGACTGGTATTCACCGAATTGGTTTTCGAAAACCCTCTTTGACCTTTGCGTCGAAAATGTCGATTTTGAGGCAAGGTTCGAGAAATCAGATGTTGCATCAACATCGATTAGGTTTTCATTATCACCTGGGTAGCTCACCTGTAATGGCTTATCTGAACCAATCAGGATCATAGCCTGTGTACAGTCCTCCTCGACAGGTCTCAAGTCATTGATGAAAGTATAATACTTGTAAATCTTGTCGTTATTTGCTGGACTAGTCGACATTGGAGAATAATCTTTGGTGTTTGTTGATATTGGGGACACGGACATGGGAGAGGGTTTTGAAGGAGTGGGCGTGTTGGAGAAACTTTGGGTTTTGAGAGATGGCGGTGTTGTTTGGGCTGCCATGGTTTGATGGGTTGGTAGTCTGCTGATGTGACAATTCCAAGACAAAAAATGGGAGGTTTTATTATGGCAAAGTATACTTACACTTAAACTCATTTTCCTTAAATTTATATTGTATAGAAGAATAAAAAGTCTTTACACACCTAAAATAGGATTGTCATAGCACATATTATCATTTAAAAAAAACGGTCATCCAGAATTTTTGGAATTCCAGTTAAAGACAGACGTTTTAAATACCAAAAACAGGAATAAAATAAGATAAATCAGTTTGATCAATGTACTGAAACACGATGTTGTTGATGATGTTGGCAACATTTCAAAGTTAAACAAGCATTATGAGACTCCAAGGATTTTCTGATTTGGCAGATGATATTTTCGTACATGTTCCCTATGAGACTGATCGCTGGACTAATGTAACATTTTACCATTGTCCTTAATCAACTTAGTTGAACACATACAGATAAAAAAATATTGAGGAATTTTCAACCTTTTTGAAGCACGTGGTACTCCTATAGAATAGGAACGATACCAATCTTAGAGCTTTGATCTTTTGTATACATTCAAATCTTTTAGTAGAGGCTTCGCCTTCATATCATGTCCTTTTAGAGTCATGCTTGAATCTTTTGAAAAAGACAGTGCAACATCATTACAATACTTATCCTGTATATTGACTCAACAGTAAATGTTACCCAGAATGTTAGGACAACATTTCGGACATCTACCTAGTTTGTCTTATTTTCAAAGAAAACAGAGACCAAGAGATTTTTTCAAGCTAGAAAATCTCTCATGATCCAAAGATTTGGTAAAAATGTCAGCCAGTTGAAAAAGCGTATCAACATGTTCGATTTGAACTAGCTATTTTTCCACTAAGTCTCTTAAAAAATGATGTCTTATGTCTATGTGCTTTGTACGTGAATGCTGAACTGGATTTTTGGAAATATTAATAGCACTCAGATTATCACAGTACAAAATCATTGAGTTATTATATATTCCATAGTCATCTAGCATATGTCGTAACCAAATCAGTTGGGCACAACAACTTCCAGCTGCCACATATTCAGATTCGGCAGTCGAGAGTGATACAAAATTTTGTTTACGACTGTACCATGAGACTAGATTATTGCCAAGATAGAAACATCCACCACTAGTGCTTTTTCTATCGTCTACATCACCGGCCCAATCCGAGTCACTATATCCTATTAGATTAGGATTAGTGTATTTAGAGTACCAAATTCCCAAGTCACTTGTACCGGCAACATATCGAATGATACGTTTCACAGCATTAAAATGAGATACCTTAGGACTGGCTTGGAACCTGGCGCAAACACATGCGCTAAACATGATATCGGGGCGACTGGCAGTAAGGTATAGAAGGCTACCTATCATAGATCGGTATAATATTGGGTCAACATCTTGTCCAACATCGTCTTTACATACCTGTTGCGCAGAGCCCATTGGAGTCTTCATGTGTTTAGCATTTTCCAGACCAAATCTCCTAACAAGATTCTTGGCGTATTTGCTTTGAGATACAAAGATCCCATCTTCATTCTGTTTAATCTGCAAGACTAAGAAAAATATTAGTTCTCCAATCATGCTCATCTCAAATGTTGTCGACATTGCTTTGACAAAAGACTTTACTAGTGATTCTGTAGTTGAACCAAAAACAATATCATCAACATAGATTTGAGCTATTATTACATCTTCACCGTGTCTTTTAATGAATAATGTTCTGTCAGCTTCTCCACGGGTAAAACCAAACTCAACAAAAAAGTTAGTTAGACGACCATACCATGCACGTGGTGCTTGTTTTAGTCCATACAAGGCTTTCTTGAGCTTGTACACATGATGTGGATGGTGAGGATCCTCAAATCCCTTTGGTTGTTCAACATAAACTTCTTTGTCCAAGTATCCATTGAGAAAGGCACCTTTAACATCCATTTGGTGCAAGGTAATCTTTAGATAGCAAGCAATAGCAAGAAGCAACCTTATTGACTCAATTCTAGCCACATGAGCGAAGGTCTCGTCATAGTCGATACCTTCTACTTGTGTATATCCTTGAGCAACAAGTCGAGCTTTGTTCCTAACAATCTTCCCTAACTCATCTGATTTGTTTTTGAATATCCACTTGGTCCTAATAACATTTGTGTTATTGGGTCGTGGTACCAAGTTCCAAACCTCATTTCGGGCAAATTGTTCAAGCTCCTCTTGCATGGCTTGAATCCAAAAATTATCTTTTAATGCTTCCCAAATATTTTTAGGTTCCAAAGTAGATGTAAGACAAGAGAGACTTACCTATTGATAAATGGTGGACATGCACACATACCTTACCATTTCACGATAATTTACTGGCTCTTTCCATCTTGTACGCCTCTCCTAAAAAACTCCCCCTATCACCTGGTCGGGTGGATGGTTCCTTCTAATCCTCGATGGAGGGTCTCTTCTCACTTGATCATTCAGTTCAGTAGCAGATTCCTCCTCGATTTCGTCCCTTGTGTACTCTTTTTGAGGTTCAGATGTTTCTTCTGATGTTGGGACAACATTTGGGACTACATCTGTTTCTTCAGTGGGTTGCTCCTCTTCAACTGTAACCACAATGTTGTTTTCTGAAGATCTACTAGATATATCCAGCAGGTCATCGAAAATAACATTGAATGATTCTTGTATGGTCTTTGTCCGAAGATTGTATATTCGATAAGCATGGCTATTCCGAGAGTAGCCAACGAATATTCCCTTGTCACTCTTAGAGTCAAATTTGGCCAGTTTATCCCTGTCATTAAAAATATAGCACACACACCAAAGACATGAAAGTACCGCACTGGAAGTTTCTTTCCATTTAACAGTTCATAGGGTGTCATCTTGGTCCCTAGACTTAAAAATATTCTATTGGTTATGTGACATGCCGTGTTCAAGGCTTCTGCCCAAAACCTTTTTGACAAATGCTTAGAACTTAACATAACTCTAGCCATTTCTTGTAGAGTTCTGTTCTTTCTCTCGGCAATCCCATTTTGTTGTGGTGTTTTTGGTGCCGAAAATTCATGGAATATGCCTTTCTTTTCACAAAATTTTGCAAAGGTTCAATTTTCCAACTCCTTTCCATGATCAGATCTAATTCTGAAAATTGAAGAACAAAACAGATTTTTAATCCTAGAGTAAAGTGTTCTAAACATCTCAAAGGTTTGTGATTTTTCTTTTAAAAATAGATCCAAGTGAATCTGGAAAAATCATCTACTATCACATAAGAATATCTCATTCCTCCTAGGCTATTTACCTCGATTGGACCCATAAGATCCATATGCAATAATTGGAAACAATGAGACGTACCTGAATGTTGTCCGTCATATTGGACAACATTATGAGAGACTCGGGTCTGCTTTCCTTTCAAACAATCTTCACACAATGTTTTATCTTTTGGATACAGTCTGGAAATGCCTCTGACAGCTTCAAATGAGATCAGCTTCTCCAAGGTGCTGTAGTTGACATGTCCCAACTTTTGATGCCAAAGTGTCAGGTCACCTACCTTTTCGGAGTTGCAAAACTCTTGTCTACCGACTAGATAGCAATTATCTCCCGTTTGGGTACCTGACATGACATATTTATCTGCAGAATCTGTAACATTGCATCCAAGCTTGTTGAATTTTACCTCGAGATCATCATCACATAGTTGGCTTATGCTAAGAAGATTAGCAACCAAACCTTCTACATGAAGAACATTTTTCAAGGCTGGTACATCCGGAACATTAAGAGTTCCTTTACCAATTATCTTACTCTTACTTCCTCCTCCAAAGGTCACGTATCCTCCATTGAATGCTCCATACTCTTTCAATAGGCTTTTGGTACCTGTCATATGACGTGAGCAACCACTATCGAAATACCAAGACCCTACAATGTTAGTACGCAAAGCAGTTATGCACATATTATATTTCAGATTCAATTTGGGTACCCATTCCTTTTTCTTCCTTCTGCTTTTAGGCTGGTTGCTTTGAATGTTGTCAGTGATGTTGGGCAACATTACTGATGACATTTTAGGCAATATTATGAGTGCAGAGTTTTGAAGTTTGTAGCAGTAGGGCATAAGATGTCCTAACTTTTTACAGAAGCTACATACAAACATCGATCCAATTTCAGTGATTTGAGAGTTACTCGTATTTTCTTTGACAAATTTTATCCTCTCAGTTTGACTATGGATTCTGGAAGTATTTGTTTTGCTAGGAGATTGGTACCCAAGCCCAACCCTTGTAGGATTATTGAAGTTTAATATTTCATCCAGTTTGGAGGTTCCCATGCCGAGCCTTTGAAAGGTGGTCTCAGCTACGTTCAATTGTGCGCGAATCTTACCAAGCTCTAGGTCCTTCTTGGTAAGTAACACCTCTAATTGGTTGATTGTGCCTTTCAGATTGCTATTCTCAAGAACCAATAATTTTGCTTTTGAGTCTAGTTGCTCAAATTCAGTGATTAAGGCTTTACAAAGATTTTGTAATTCCTTTATTACGTCGTCTTTGAAGTCAACTAGATCCAAATTTATAGCCTCAGATGAAGAAATAAATCCACTAAAAAGTTTTACATCAGATTAGTCAAAATATACATACCTCTCTGATATTGAAGACATTCCATATGTTGAGTCTGATGTTGTTCCGGATGTTGTCGCAACATTGTCAATAACATCTTCATCATCGGACAGTGAATGTTTGAACATGGCTGCCAGCATTGCTTGTGGTTCTTCTTCTTGATCTCCTTCCTCCTCTTCATTCTCATTATCGCTGAGAGTTACCCACATAACCTTACCAATTTTTCTAAGGGTGTTTGCACACTCATTAGCATAATGTCCCTAACCTGATCATGCATGACACTGAACTCCCTCGAGTTGCTTGGGATTGAAATTGGTACTGTCGGAGTTAGATTTCCTCAGTGGATTGTGATTTCTTTGCTCAGAAGGTGACCTATTCAGCTGTTTATTGAAGAGTGGGTTTTGATATTGTTTGTATTTGGATTTATTGCGATCAATGTTGATATTTCTCACTATCAAATTGAATCGACAGTAAGTAAGGCAACAGTTGCACCATTTCCCAGTTCCTCCAAGTTTTCTTCCCCATTTTCCAATTCAGTTTCCGAGGTTTGTCCTTGGAGTGCCAAAGTCTTATATTTATACAGATCTCTTTGGCTCTTCATGTTTATCTCATATATTTGAAAGATGCTCATCAAGGCATGTAGATCCATAGTAGCAAGATTATGGGCCTCTTCAATAGCACAAATCTTAGTATTAAACCTTTCAGGAAGAGATATGAGAGCTTTATCCACAAGTTGTGTGTTGGTTAAAGGAGAACCAAGAACTTGACACTGATTAGCAATGTCAATTAACTTTTCAAAATAGGATTTTATGTCTTCAGATTCTTCCTTCCTTAAGCGTTCGTATTGGCTCAAAATCATGCGAAGCTTTGTACGTCGTACACTTGAGGTACCTTCACAATGAGTTTGTAAGGTCTTCCAAGCGTCCTTGGCCGTAGTACAATTCTGGATTAGTTTGAACATATAGAGATCTACCCATCCAAATATCACATTTAGGGCCTTTTCATTGAAGCTCGCACTGTTGATCTCTTCCGCGGTCCATTCAGATTCGGGTTTGGTAAGTACATCACCATCCTCATCTGCTGGGTACTTTGGAATCACATAGCCTTCGGAAACTGATCTCCAAGCTTGAACATCAATGGATTTGATGTGCGAACGTAGTCGAATTTTCCAATAGGCATAGTTAGTTCCGTCAAGAATTGGAAGTCTACCAACGTTTTGTATAGCTGAGTCCATAGCCGTAATATTCAGAATCAAACACTTATTGTATCAAGTGTTAGCTCTGATACCACTTGTTGGGTCTGGGACTACGGATAAGCAAGAAGATGTAAGAATAAAGCAGTAACAGCTAAAGCAATTAAATAGTTTTTGGATGTTGTCTTCAATGTTGTGTCAACATCTGAGGTAATATTGTGATAAAACAGTTATAAACCTTTATAGAGTAAATGCAGCGGAAAAGTAAAGAGACACAAGGTTTATATTTTAAGGGTATATATTAATATATCCCTTGATGGTCAATGACCAAAGAATTGTATAAATTATATACAATTACAAATGAATTTCTTTTTACAAGATAGAACAACAAATGCGAAAAAGAAATTACAAACAAAAATGAAGTCGCAGATGACTTCAGCCTAAAGTTAAAAGATCTAAAAAGATAAATACAACATCTTCATTACTATTGCTTGAAATATAAGCTTGATCTAGAATCTGAGCAGCAGTAGTAATGTGGGACTAGATGTTGTTATGCAACTTTAGGCTAAGTGTGTTGATCCAGTTTCTAAGGTCAATATCCGAGAGCTCTCTTGGTAATTCTTCTCGTTCAATTCTGGATATCGATACTCTGAAGTTCCCTTCTATTTATAGTGTGGAACTTCCCTTGAAATCCTCACTGGTTGGTTGCGGAGGCTAAGTAAAAGAAGGCTTCAGCTTCGACCGGTTCTTGCTCCTTCAAAAGCTCAACGTTCTGGACTTGGTCTTCACGCTGCTTCCTCTCCAAGCTTTGACTATTTATTTTACGACGTTTTGAACACAACATCATTGTTAGTTTGCCTAGGTCATTTTTTTACTCACAGTAACACAACCTGTTTTGGCCGGAAGAATAGGCAAAATCGTTACAGGGATGTTGTCACAACATCGCAGGCAAGATTCTTATTTTCATAAGATGTTGTCCTGAGTATTTACAGATGTTGTCACAATATCCATCCAACATCAACAAGCATAAATCTGAGCCTTCGTGTTCAAAACTCTCAAATGTTTTAATACGAGTCCGAACAAATATTTGTTATGTTTACAAACCCCACACCAAAGGGTGGCGTATTATCTTACTATGATCTTTTCTTTGTGCAAAGTATACGTAAAGTGGGTCCATGGAGCAAAGGCTTGTGAGGATGAATCAAGACTAAATCGGAACTTGGAGCATCAGAGCTTTGGATGAAGAATTAGAAAAGAATGGGATTGGAATCAAAGGTCCAAGAAGGCTAGGAGATAGGTCTAGCGTGACTAGTCTTTCTCCCCTTCCCTCGATCCCTCTCTTTATTTTTTATGACATAGTAAATTGTAATATTTATTGTTATATTGAAACTCTTATAAGGTAGAACTTACGATTTAGCAGAAAAATAAGGATTGCATTTTACTTTAAAAAATAAATAAAAGTGAAAATGTTTTCTTATACAAAGCTTATTTTGGGCCAGGTCCACTTAAATAAATCTAAACAAATGAAAACTCAATTGAAGCCCAAGTTTGGAAAGAGTTCTAAGAATATGGTTGATCTTCTAAAAACAGTACATAAAAGATTTCAAAACAAAAATGATATGCTATGACTTTTATTTTTGCAGGAATTTGAACACTCTTTTAAGAAATTAATCATAATAAAATATGCTATAAAACTCAAAGGTCAATCGTATTTTACGTATCCTTAATACCGGGGTGTCTAACTCCTTCCCTGGAGTATCACCAGAACCCTTACCTTGACTCTGATTTAGTTAGGATTTTTCAAATGTTTTTGAATAAACCCTTTCACTTGGTTTTCTTAATTTACCTATAAATTAGGTGATAACTCTAAAATAATTATCCAATTTAGAGCAGCATCCCAAATTCTCAGTAGCTTTTATGCATCATCATGTAAAAGTGAACCGTAACAGGAGAAACCCGTGAAATTTCATTTGTTGAGCTTGTTCCTTTAGCCAAGATTAACTCACTATTTCTGCTTCTTCAGAGCTATCTCTTTGCAGGAACTCACTCTCTTCTTCTGTTTGAGGTTCGTCTTGGGTATTGGATAAGCCTATAACTTGCAGATCATTACAAGTTTCATCCTCGACTTGCATCTCTAGCTTTCTATACTAATGCGTTGTGCTCCAACTGTTACTCCAGTATTTGTTTCACCATATCTCTATGCCTAGCAAAACGTTCCGCATCCTCCACTTCATTACTCTTGTCAACATCACAAACAATAGGTAATCATAATAGGGGCTCGAGGATGAGGAATAATAGTTAGGACAACTATAAAAATGGTCATCTTGACCACCATATATACTACAAACATTTCTGAAAGAAATAATCCCTTCATTATTTTCATTAATTGAAAGAGTATATATACAATTTACATATTTCCATAATAAGAGAATCCTATTCCTATTCTACTCCTAAAACCTTATTCTACTTGGACACTAACTATACAATTATGGTAAGTGTGCAATACTAATTACACCACAGCATTACCTGAACTAGGAGACTAAAATATTACTTAATATACACATCATATACACGGAAATCAGTAAAACTGAGACCCAATATCCATAGGGTATACACGTGCATATCCTATGGATATTTAACACACCCCTGCAGTCATAGCGGACGGTCTTCGAATGCTGAGACTGTCCCTAAAATCTTCAAAAAGGACCGAGGGAAGACCCTTTGTAAATATGTCAGAAATTTGATACATGGACGGGACATGGCAGACGCGTACTTGACCACGAGCAACCTTTTCGTGAGCAAAATGAATGTCCATCTCGATATGTTTACTGCGCTGGTGTTGAACCGGATTACCAGAAAGGTAGATGGCACTAACATTATCACAATAAACCAGGGTCACTTTTTGAATAGGACAATGAAGCTCTAACAAAAAATTACGTAACCAACATGATTCAGAGACCACATTAGCTACCCCTCGATACTCGGCCTCTGTGCACTGGAACGGGATAAAATCGACTGATGCTTCGCAGACCATGAGACCAAGTTATTACCAAGAAACATACAATATCCAGACGTAGACCGTCTGACGTCCGGATAGCCACTCCAATCAACATCCGTATATGAGACAAGTGCTGACGTTGAAGAAGGATATAAATGCAAGCCATAATCAAGTGTACCCTGAATATACCGAATGATGCGTTTGAGCGCATTCATGTGCTCAACTTTGGGATTATGAATAAATAAACACACCTGCTGTACAACATACATAATTTCTGATCTCATGAATGTAAGATACTGAAGGGCCCCTGCAAACTATGATATCGGGTCGGATCCTTGTATGGTGCGCCGGCCGCAGCACTTAGCTTGGCCTTAGTATCAACTGGAGTGGAAGTGGATTTATAGGATGACATTCCAGCCCTCTCAATGATCTCAGCTGCATACTTCCGTTGAGATAAGAATAACCCACCTGCATGGCGAGTGACAGCAATCCCTAAAAATTAACTCAAATGTCCCAAGTCTTTCATAGCAAACTCAGAACTGAGCAGTGTCATGATAGACCAGCGTAATGCATCGGAAGAGGCAGTCAAGATAATTTAATCCACATACAAAAGTATATAAGCCAAGGATGACCCACGATGATATATGAACAAGGAATTATCCGACCTACTGTGAGTGAACCCAATAGTCGAAACATAGTCGGAAAACCTCTTATATCAGGCCCGTGGAGACTGTTTAAGCCCATATAAGGACTTCTTCAACAAACAGACATGATTAGGATATTTGGGGTCCCTAAACCCCAAGGGCTGATGCATATACACTATTTCCTTGAGATCACTATGTAAGAAAGCATTCTTTACATCTAACTGATGGATGGGCCATGCTTTCGAAAGAGCCAGGCTGAGTACAGTGCTAATGGTAGCCGGCTTGACCACCGGACTAAACTTTACCCCACAATCCACACCAACCTGCTGATTCTTACCACCACCGACAAGCCGAGCCTTATGCCTCGCAAATGAACCATCTGAATTGTCTTTATGAGCAAAAATCCACATACACCTAATAATATTAATACCAGATGGACGGGGCACTAACTCCCACGTCTTATTATCAATAAGAGCATTATATTCATTGGTCAGCAATTTCCAATTCGGGTCATTTAATGCAGACACGGGATTACGGGGTAAGGGTAATTTAAGAACATTATAATTTAAATTAAAATGCCTTTTTGGTTTAAAAATACCCCGTTGACTACGAGTGACTGGTCTATGACTCGGGGAAAAAGCGGGTGGATTTTGGGAAGTCTCAGGATTCGGGACGGACTGGACAACAGGCAGTGGGCCTGCTAGCCCAACACAGTCACTGGAAAATGGACAGGACGCCGGGACTGGACCAGAATCGGTATTGGGCTGGGCAACTGGCCTAATAACTGAAACTGGAATTGAAACTGGCCTAGTGTGTTCACTGGGAACAGTGGGTACTGACATTGTAGCAGGTCCAGTGGGATTACTAACCTTAGCAAACAGAAATTGGGATTCATCAAATATGACATGGTGATTAATAATGATTCTATTGGAGGATAAATCAAAATATTTGTAACCACGATGATTAGACGGAAAATCCAAAAATACACATGGAGTAGACCTGACCTGAAGTTTGTTAATTGTGGTGGATGGAAATATCGGATAACACAAGCACTCAAAGACCCTAAGATGTGAATACGAAGGAGTCTTATTATATAAAATTTGAAGGGGGGAAGAATATGTCAAACCTTTGGAAGGAATTTTGTTAAGGAAATATGTAACCATTTGTAGAGCATGATGTCAAAAAGACGGGAGTATGGAAGCATGAATTAGTAAAGTCCGGACAATGTTATTAATGGTAAGAATTTTGTGTTTGGCTTTCCCATTTTGTGAAGACGTATGAGGGCATGAAAAACGAAAATTGATCCCATTATTTGTACAAAATTCCCGAAACACCCCATTATCATATTCTTTGCCATTATCACATTGGATATTTTTTATTTCACTTTCGAATTGGGTTTTAATCAATGCTCTAACTTTTAAAAAGATGAAAAAAACCCGAGATTTTTCGCGATTGGAAAAGTCGATAAAAATTTAGAATAATCATCCAAAAAAAGAACATAATACCGATGACCCAAAGAACTAACAACAGGAGACGTCCATATATCACTATGAATAATATCAAATGACATTAAAGTATGAGAAGTAGAGTCTACAAATGACAACTTAACAATTTTTTTTAAAGAACAAGATTGACAATTCGGAGTACTACGCGCACCCTTACAAGAAATAAAATTGTTTTTATCTAAGGAAGACAAAATAGACGATCCCGGATGACCTAGATGAGCATGCCACAAGGAAGGAGCAAGGGCTGCAAACGCTGACGGCAAGGCTTGACTCGATAGAACGGAACATGGCGTGATAGGATAAAAATCTCCCCTACTATCACACCTCATGAGAGGACTCCCCGTTTTGAAATACTTAATAGAGAAACCAAATGGATCAAATTCTATGGACACAGAATTATCAGTAGTGAATTTTCAGACAGACACTAAATTTTTAATCAATTTTGGAGCGTGAAGGGTATTTTTCAAAATAAGGGGTGGATGAGGGGGAGACAATGTTTTATGACCATAACCCGAATTGGAATTGAATTACCATTTCCAACAATTATACCACGATTGTTGCTCAAATTGGAATAAGTCAAGAGAGTACCTGAATCGGATGTCATGTGAGTAGTGGTGCCAGTGTCCATATACCAATTTGGGTCCGAAGGATTTATTCCAAGCGTGTGCATTGCGGCTTCGATGTCGGTAGAAGTGGGGCCCACTGCATGATGGGTTTGGTGGGGCCCAAGCCTGCCTCCCTGCTGACTTGGTACCCCACTGGATCTCTGGACCCAGGCTGGGCTGGAGTAGCTGGGCCGAAAAGAAGGCTGAAATTGGGCTGGAGGCGCTGAACACCAGAGATTGTTGGGCCACTGCCTACTGGACCAGGCCCACAACCAAGGGGCCCAAGGCTGGGACTAGTGGGGCTGAGGCCCACTATTGATGGGGTGGGGCCTACTGTTGCCGGTACTACTGACGTTACCACCGCAATTTCTTCCATTATTTTTCCTAGTATTCTTGCCGCCACCGTGAGCACGGTTTTGGCCCGAATTATCAACACACCCTAGAGAATTTGTGGAGGACGTCATCATGACCATGGGACTTGCCCCGGTAGCTGCCTTATTAGCCAATCCGGCTTCTTCCAAAGTAAGCATGGAGCGGGCTTGATAGAACTTTAGGAGAGGGTTACTCTGACGAAGGAGGGTCCCAACTCCACGAAATGCCTCAGAGAGGCCAGCAACCATCTGTAGAACAAGACGATCTTCACTAACGGGCGCACCAATGTTGCGGAGTTGGTTCGCTCCTTCAATCTTTTTCAACACGCTGAAACATTCGGGAAATTTTCCATGTTGACGTGGGAAAAATCCTGCTCAAGAGTAACAGGTCTGGAATTCTGGTTATCTTGGATTATGTCACACAGCCTATCCCAAGCAGCCATCGACGTAGCTTCTGGCTCAATAATCATCTGCAACAGGTCAGTAGAGATAGTGAAATAAATCCACTGAAGGACGGTGACATCAAACGTTGTCCATAACTTACGATCATCCTCACGTTGAGGCACCTCCATATCCTCATGAGCTGCGGGGATTATGTGATGGATGACTTGATGCGAGTGAACATGAATTTTAAACAACTCGGCCCACGTCGCGTATTGGATGTTTTCTATTTCAAGAATGAGAGGTATGTGATTCTTAATGTTAGAAACAACAAGGGCCGGATAAAACGTGCTCTTTGTCGTCGACATAACGAAAGAACAATAGGTGATTTGAGGAAAAAATAAAAGAAACACCACCGACGGTCACGGAATCCTGGAAGGGGGGGGGGGGGGGCGGAAACCGAGCACAAGGTCGACGAAAAAGAGGTTGGAAAAATAACCTATACTTCTGATACCATGAAAGAAATAATTCCTTCATTATTTTAATTAATTGAAAGAGTATATATACAATTTACATATTTCCATAATAGGAGAATCATATTCCTATTCTACTCCTAAAACCATATTCTACTTGGACACTAACTATACAATTATGGTAAGTGTACAATACTAATTACACCACAACATTACCTAAACTAGGAGACTAAAAAATTACTTAATATACACATCATATACACGGAAATCCGTAAAACCGAGACCCAATATCCATAGGATATACACGTGCTTAACGTATATATCCTATGGATATTTAACAATTTCATTCAAAGGATTGGGAGATGCGCACAACTCATTCCCGAAATTATTATGATAGTGTGGTCGCATGTGGAGTCCTCCACAAATCCAACAAGGAACACTAAAATAGGAACAACCAATATTCGACCAATTTTTATTCCAAAATGCCATGTCAAGAAATATAATCAAAATATTAAATTAAGAATAATAATAAAATAAAAAACTTGAATAGACAAAAAGAAAAGTCTAGATAAATATTTAATTTCTAAGTCCCCGACAATGGCGTCAAAAATTTATTGCTCCCAAATGCACACGCAAGTATACGCGGTCGTACAAGTAATATAGGATTTTAAGTCCAGATATCGTACCCACAGGGACTTTTGATTAAATTTTTACTAAATTAAACTATTCTAATTATATAAACAAGAAATAAAATCTAAATATATATTTATAAACTAACTAAAAATAAAAGAAAATAAATAATAAACTTCAACCAAGAAAGAACGAATTTTTATCAGAGAAGAGCTAGATCTAGGGCTATGACTACTAACAATCCAATTTAGTCTTCCAATCATATATCTACTGATTTCCCTGAGTTACTAGTTGACGGGTTAATATTTACTTTATGAGTATCTTCCGAGTTGTTCACAAGTCTGTAGATGCTACTTTAACGCCTACATCCCCACGGTTGTCAGAAAATAACAAGAACACATTTAAATCTCTGTAATCAACTAAGCAAGGCTAAAGGGCATATTCCTATCTCATTAGCGAAACATATTACTACGAACAAGCTCTATTTATTCTTATTACGCATGAAAATTCCCTATCCCTAGTTCAATTTACACGCCAAAGGTAGTGTTCAATTATTGATCAGATAATTAAACAATTAAGATCAAGAATAAATAAATAACCCAAAGATGGAAAACCATAAATAAACGATAATCAAACATCAACTTTCATGTTTTGGTCAAAACCCTAGAACTAAAGAGTTTAGCTCCACATAGACATGGAGGAAAAATAACAAATCATCCGAAATGTAAAAACAAGTATTATAGAGAAGAGAAGGTAAAATCCCATAATTACGGTCTTCGCGACAGCTCCAAGCTCTCTCTGGGTCAAAAGTTCTTAACTCAAGGTCAAAAGAAATCCCAAAGTTATGTAAAAATCGTGTAAAATATGTATTTATAAAGTATCAAAAGGCCTAGGCTTTTAAAAACCAAATCCAATTCAACTGGGAAAAGTCGTGGGATCGTGCTATTCCGGCAACGCTCAAGGAAAACAGATTCAGAGACTTGCGTCTCTCGCGTTGCTTCTGCGACGCTAACTGCTGCCAGGTAAGTTTCCTTTCTTTTGCTTTTCAATTCTTTGTTTGCTCTCTTCTTTGTCTCTTTTTTTGTATTCAATTTGGAGGACAAAGCTTAGGGAATGAGGCCCACTTTGTCTCCCCCTCTTTTTCTCTTTATTTTTCTTTCAATTTTTATTCAATTTTTATTTCAATTCTCTTCAACTTCACACCGTTTTATTCCTACAGATTAAAAATATAATATTAAGCATAAAATAATATACTAGTAACTCAAAAGATGATTAAAAGTACTAGAATGTGAGGCAACAATAACTAAATATATGTATTTTAAGTCGAACTTTAGGCTTCTTCAAGTTGATGAATCACAAGGGGCTACACTTCCGGTTGGGGACGAGGATGATAACGAGAGGTATTTTTTCCTGACGGAGGCCGAGGATGGATCCGGTGGAGATAGCAGTAGCACTGAGAGAGATGATGAAGTGTCGAGCTCGAGGCAACAAGATTGAGCCTCTTTAGCACTTGGTTTTAGCCCTTGTCGGGCCTTATTTTAGACATTTTAAGTATTTGGCTTTTGTTGGATAATTTGGATAATTTTTGTTTTGGATATTTGAATATTCTAGCTTGTTTTGAAGAAATATAGGCCAAAAATTTGCTAGTAAATGCGCTTACGAGAAGAGAGTTTCGTACAGGCGGACTCGACTACACTGGCTAGGGTCCGCTTATGCGTGATTCAGCTCGTATCAGCGAGCTTTACTCTAGGAACCATTATCCGCTATGGCGGAAGATTAACCGCAAATGCGACTTTGCTTTGGCAGACCATAACCGCCGAGGCGGTCTCAGAATGACAACTGCATTACGCATCTGCGGTCCACCTACCGCTGGTGTGGCTCCTCAGACGCGGGTAAAATCACGCAGGGGCAAAATTCCTGAATTAGCACAGAAATCTCAAACTCGTGCAACACTCGGATTTCACTCGATACCGTTCGGGCATGATTTCAACGCACGATTCACTCCAATAGAGTGCCAGGATTAGATACCAGTTGAAATTGACTAGATACCAATTTGACTAAACTAGATACCAATACGAATGCGGTAGCACGATAGGAGTGAAAGAATAAAAGATTTTCTAAAATGTCTTATAGCCTCTCGAGGATGGGTACCGACATCTACGTACCTATCTGCGAGACTCTACCAAACACTGTCATTGTACTCATGAGACCGGTGAACCTAGAGATCTGATATAAACTTGTCACAAACCAAATTATAGGGGTCATGGTGACACCTACACTATCCCCCGGTAGGCGAACCAATATCAAAACCATTTACAACAAGAATAGTTAATAATGCGGAAATGAAAGAAAGGTACAAAATATAATAATTTTTTTATTAAAAACATTAACCATCATTTAACTCTTACAATACTTCATTTTCCCAAAACTTGGTTTGACTCGTACAAGGATTTCTACGAATACAACAGATAGAAAAGAAATAACAACTCCGCCCTGAATGAATAGGGCCGACTTGACTGGACAAATACCAAGGCTACCAATAATAAGTGGTCTGCCTTAACCTTCCCGTGCTCCAAGATGCAATCCTGAATCAATCAAATACATGCATCCATTTAAAAGATATAGCAAGTGTAGCATGAGTATACAATGTATCCCCGTAGGCATCATAGAATCGACAACGAGGGAAGCTACGTAACAGATATAAACATCAAATTGACTCCCAAATAAGTCATATTTTAGACAGTTCAAATAGTCACGTAAGTCACCTTATTCACATACGAGTTCATGAATCATATCTGAATCACCTAGTTCACATAAGGGTCAATCACAGTCAAGAACACTTCAATTCATATAGTACACATGGATTTTACTATCAATACCACTGATCTGACACTTTGTCTAGGTCATATTCATAATTGTATTTATCCCCACTTATCCGAATTAACACATTAAATAAGAAAATTAACACTTAGTACACAACATCATCTTAAGAATGCTTTCCAAGGATATTATGATTAGACTAACCATAACCACATTAGCTTTTTATTTAACTTTGGCCTTTAAATTTAATTATGAATCTATGCGTTCATAGTCATGACACATGTTAGTTCACTAAACATCCTCATTATGTTCTAAGTAGAAGTCTATGCTTTAACCCCTAGACAGAGCACAAACACATATAGTTCCCTTTGACCTAAACGATAGTTCTGACATATAGGCATTCCGACCACAATAATAGTTAACACCACATACTTAAACTCATAAATTGTAAATCACATAACCAAATTCACAGAGAACAAGCACAATCATGGAAACCAACCTAATTCAATAGAATCAATCTAATCATCCTAGTTCATTTACTCATGAAAGTCACCTAAATTTCAATAATCATTCCGAATCACATTACCAAATCAATAGGTAATCAATGTATAAATGTATGTATTTTATGGATGCAAATGCAATTTCCAAGTATCTTTCACAACCAGTATTTCTTCTACTAAGAGTCACAAGATCATAGAGTCTACCATTATTCATTAAGGAGTACACACAACATCAAGTACACATCAACAAGTATAAATGGGATGCAATACAAATGATATATATGTATGCAATGACCATATATACCCGGTATACATATGCTCTTGCAGTATGTGTCATGTGACCCATGGGGGACTCATAAGGTCCATATACCCATCCAAAAGTTTCCAACAGATACCATGCTATGTGGCTGTAGTGTCATCATCAGTCATCACTCTCTTACCATTTATCATATCAATCAATCGACTTACAAGCCCCTTTTCGGTATCTCAATAGTTCAATGTAGTGATAATAGTATGAAGAATGATATGGATATGTGTACACCATTCAAAAGCATAATCAATGCAACTAGCATTATCAATTCCTTTTCAAATATTTAGACGAGATGTAGAGTGATGAATGCACGACAAGTCAAATCATAATTAGCTATCAGACGGGGATACAAACCCAAATAACACGTAACTTCATGTATATCAGTTATTAAATTAAAAATAATGTGATGAATAAACACAGCAATATAAACAATGGCAATAAGCCTAAACAACAACAATCAGAATCAATTTAAGGTTGATTCCCCAAATCACCAATCACCACAATTCAATACCAGTACCCATCCAATCATTCATCATAACATCTAAGGCGGGACCCTCAAACACACCCAATACCCCTTTATATTTATAACTAGTACGCACTTCTATCAAAGTCTAAAAAGGAGAAATCGTAGCCTACCTCATTGCTGAGTGGGTGACACGAATTCCTAATCCACAAAGTCCTTCCAAATGAGTATCAGATGGTCATAACCCAAACAAGCACATAGATGTCCTAGGTTATCAAACATACAACCAATACATAAGATTATTTCTAAAGGAATAACCTCTACCCTGTCCGAAAAGGAACCATCAAAGTAAAAAGGAAAGGAATTTCCAAACTAAAATGGGAAATATAGAAATTTTACTTTAAAAATGGTTTACCCAACATCCATGAAGTCCAACATGTCCACTAAAAACTCAATCTGATGTTAATTTTATCAATTTATTAAAAAGTCACAATTTTCATAAGAAAATCCCCTTTTTCGATTCCATTTAGGAACCTAGTTTCACACCCAAAACTCAATTTAGTAGTTGTTTCCCCTCACTAATACATGGTTAAAATCAGAAAAACATCTCAAAAACTCAAGTTTAAGTTAAGAAATCAAGTTCCCAACATTAAAACTAACCTAATAGCATAAGAATTTTCATAATCTTCACCGAAGCCCCCCCCCCCGCAGATGCAAACTCACTAAACTCTCATAATCTTCACCGAAGCGGATAAAACACCGCTGATGCGGGCTCACTACAGTGACTAAACTTTCACAGAAGCGAAAATAGAATTTTCGGAAATCCCTGGCCGATTGTTCTTCTCTTTAAATTGACTAAAAAGTTACTCTTACCCATAAGTCCCACGTGCAACAATTATTGGTGAGTATCCGAACGAGGTATATTTTAGGAAAACAACAGAAAAGTTCATAACGATCAAACGAGTCGTTATAATTTGACTTGAGTAAGTAAAAAGAAATTTGACTTTTATTATTATTAACAACGAACATTACATTAAGTTTGAAAAGACCCTATGTAAGGTAGCCTTTTCCTACAAACATTTCGTTCTTACTTATGACAACTTTGTAAGATATAAAAACGTACTTAAACCCATTCTTGATGAGAAGTGCGGTAGAGATTATATTTTTATTTATTTCAGAAACATGCAACACATTGGTCAAAGTCACCACCTTGTCTAAAGTCATCTATCTTCCCAGAGCCTTCAATCTTGGCCGTTGCAGAATTTTCCATTGAGAGCGTTTCTTTATTTACAACGAGGGCATATGAGACAAACGCTTCTCTAACAACACAAACATGGTGAGTGGCTCCAGAATCAATCCACCACTCTGGGGTTTCCCACCAAATTGCACTCAAACAACATGACACATAAATCGTACATATCCTCGTTTGTTTCGACTTTGTTTGCTTGTTCCATTTTCTTATCCTTCCTTGGAGCACGACAATCTGTAGGCTTATGTCCATCTTTTTTACAATTGTAGGAATTTTTCTTGAACTTCTTCTTGCAAAAATTCTTCGATCCAGAAGGCTTCTTCCTCTTTTTTTTTTAATTAGTTGGGGCAACCTCAACAATGTTTTCTCCCATAATTGTTGTATTTCCTCTGACATTCTTTCCAGCCGCTTTATTATCCTCCTCGATCATTAACTGAATGATGAGATCCTCGAGCGTCATCTCCTTTCGTTTGTGTTGTAAATAATTTTTGAATTCCTCCATAAATGAGGTAACTTCTCAATTATGCCGCAACTTGAAATGCATCACTAGTAACCAAATCTACAATAGAAATTATGCAAGTAATGACACACTGTTAAAAGTATTAATTATATATATTAACCTTCAACAAGGAGATCGTGGATAATAATTTGCAATTCTTGGACTTGGGTAATGACAGACTTACTGTCTACAATTTTATAGTCCAGTAATTTTGCGGCTATAAAGTTTTTCAACCTGACATCTTTTGTTTTGTATTTATTTTCCAATTCATTTCAAAGTTCTTTTGAAGTCTGTAGTTCGCTAAGAATATAATTCTTGTACAAGAAATTCGAGTGCTTCTATGCCTCCGTAAAAACAAGATGGTCATTCTTGGAAGTTGATTCAGGCAGAACCGGAACGTCCTCCTTGATGAATTTTTGTAAATTTAAAGTAGTTAAATAGAATTTTTTTTTTGTTTCCATAGCTTAAAAATCGATTCCAGAAAACTTTTCGGGGTTTTTTGTTGAGCCGATGTCGGGGCCGGTGCAGAATGACTAGATGAAGCAACATTGTTCGTAGAGCCGATGACATGAATTATTGTGACAGAACTAGTAGCATTAACATGTTCAGTTGGATCTCTTATTTCTGTTCGATAAACACAAACAAAATTAATAAATCAGTGAAGATTTTATTTCTTCAAACTGAAAGCCAAACGTTATTTACTCGATGAAGTTTTTAAATCTTCAAACTGAGTAGCCGAATGAGTAGAAAGTAATGAAAACTTTAATATCAATAGCGGAATAGAAAATCTGAAGATTTTAGTCTCCAAAAATAGTTCCTTATTTTTATTCCTTGTTCTGAAATAGTACTTTTTACTTCTGAAAATAGTACTTTTTACTTCTGATTTGTTTTTTGAAACCAAACAACTTTTTTTTTCCTAAAAATTAATAGAATACAAAATATAAAATATAAAATTCCTTAAGCTTGTTGATATTTTGTATTCAAAATTATATTTCAGAAAATTAATCAACCAAAGTAAAAAAAAAAATGGAGAAGAAGCAGAAAAATGATGAACAAAGCCCGAACATACTGAATTTACAGTGTTTCCTTAAGGAACTTAATCCTCTCAAGTACTCGAAATTATGAATTATTTCCTTGCAGGATAGAATGGATTATCATCACCGGTGTAGCGGTACCTCAAACGCCGATGTGTTGTGAACTCAAAGAAACAACCGAATCACACTTAGAAGTTTTCTGTTTTGTGCAGAAAATATGAATGCAGAAAGATAAGAGGTTCCATAAATTTTCATATGGAAAAGATATGAGGAATGACAATATTTATAGCCTACAAAATAAGAGAGTTAAAATGTGTGAAACCTTTTCCAAGGTGCAATGATTCATTTCCCATTCACATCAATTAATTAAATCCCAACGCCAATTAATGGTGGCAGATTAGCCATTTATTCTACTCTTGTAGTTTTTAAAGTATAGCGTTGGAGGATTTTTGATCATATTCATGCATGCAAATAAAGAAGCTTGGTGTATAAAAGGATGCGGTGCCGAATTAATTTAGGACTTATCAAGCGAGACAACGGTGATCGGCTAATTGATAACAGTGATCGACTAATTGATAACTGTGATCAGCTAGTTGATAAATTTGTAGTGGGAGACAAGATTGATAAGTGTGAGTCCATGTGTCATCTTAATATATACAACAACATATGACTATTGGATGCATGAGTCAATTAGTGGACACATTGGCAGGTATAGTGGTGGACACGTTGCTTTGGGAAAATATGCATTGTTAGCATGAAGTGTGGGCTGCCAAACTTTCATTAGAGGCAAATGAGATAATATCATTCCTTTCTCCACGTGTGCTCACGTTAGTGTGTTGGATAGATAAGATATGTATGTGTTAGTATTTTTACAAATTAATGCTTGGTAGCTAAGTTTGGTTTTAGCTTATCATTTTTTTGCTGCTACCTAATCATGATGGATACTGGGGTAATTCGCCCACTTCATTTGCAATATATAGTAGCAACAATAGCTCTTATGCAAGGAAATAAGAATAGTATCTATTTAGCTAGCATAATAGTTAACGTTGGGAGTTAAATCTAGTATATAAACACGACACATCAACATAGTTTTCACCCATATTTAGCTCCTATACTCTACGAATTTCAATCGACTATGACAATTGCTAACCAAAAGTTAAGTATCGGACCGTTAAGCTCGAAAAGGATTAGCATTCTTGGGGTTGTGTGGAACTTGCATGACTACCGTTAGCTAGAAAATCCCTCAGGGTTTTATCATCTTAGTCCATATTTTCGCAAGGCTTTGCAAATTCGAATTACTTCGTACTGAAGTATGAGATCGTAGAGCTTTAAAGGAGATTAATCTCGACACTTTTGGTAGAGATTCAGAATTAAAGGTATGTTAAGGTAAATCATTTCTTTCTTTTGGCATGTTCTAAGAACAAAACGTAACCGTAATATTCTTCCATAAATTATTCTGCTCTTAGTAGTTAAGAATGTTCATGTTGTTCATGCTTATGTTAAAAGCATGTCTAAATATATTCCTAAATCCTTATTGAGGCATATGGGAAATAAGTTAATATTCCTAATATTAGCCAAATGTACAAAGATATTATGTTATCCGATAAGTTTAGAATATTTTACTATCATTCATGCATTTTATTCATGTATTACCCTAGACCATATATTGGAGATGGAGAAACTGGATACGCATACCACCTGATCAGCTGGGATATGGAAATGAAATGATGCGCACAGAGGCCGAAATGATATGATGCCCACAGAGGCTGTTATGAAAAGGAAGATGCCCGATGAAGGGCCAATATACATGTATATATGATATGGGAAGGAAGATGCCCGATGAGGACAATATATATATGAATACCACATTGTGCATGACATTTATGCATATTATATCCCTCAGAGGCATTTACTACAGGTTGACTATTTTTGTTGGCTGTTGTTGTCGGCTATTGCTGTTAGCTGTTACTGTCGGCTGTTTCTATTTCAGTTTATTGTTATATTCCTGTTACGCTATTGTTCATGTCTGACATACTCGGTACATCAGTCATACTGACGTCCTTTTTGTAGGGGGACACTGCGTTTCATGCCGCAAACTCATGTAAAGAGGGTGATGGTTCGCGCTAGTAGGTTGCCAGTTCAGCTGATATTGGAGCACTCTACTTGATTCAGAGTTGCAGTCTAGTCGTAGTATGATATTTTGTATATGCATATGGGTATGGAGGGGCCCTTTCCCAACCTTGTGATGTCACGTACTCTTTAGAAGCTTATAGACAGTTGTCATGTGTATAGTAGTCAAGTATGGCCCTGTCGGCCGTGATATATGTGTCAGCCGAATATTTGGTAACGACCTTCGTGGCCATGTTTGGTTTCGGTTAGTTGGAAAGCATGTGAAGAGTGGCGCTCGACAGGTAAGGTCCGGGCGCTCGTCATGACCCTCTAGTTTAGGTAAACTCTATGTAGGATTTCTGGTTTAATATCAGAAATTTGCATGGTAAACTGCTCGTTTTTATTCAGTTATGATAAACTAAATTATGATAAATTCAAAGCGGAGGAATAGGTAAACAAACTAAAATAAATATGAAAAATTCCTATATACTAAAGTATTATAACTAAAAATAATACAAATCACTTACATGTTTAAGTACAAAAAAGTTATTACTAATAGTTGTCATATTTTATTAAATAATTTTTGTTCATTTCCTACTTATGATTTTCAAAAGATATATGTTTCAAGAAATTTTATTCTCTTTATAAATCAAAGACGTGATAAAATTTGTCAGGAAAACAAATGCTTATCTTCCTTTATAAATTTCATAAAAATAAATATGTAAAATTCTTTATTTTTAATTCTAATTTGTCTTTAAATATATTTTATTAATGTATTTGTCACGACCCAAACCAGCGGCCATGACGGTCACCTGGACCCCACCTGCCGAGTACCACTAATCATACGGTTAACATCTAACCATAATTAACCACGGGCCACAAGGGCCGTCACCCAGTATCCTGCTGACACATCGAAATCATAACTAGAGAGAAGTCATGTAAAATCTTACAAACAGAAGGACTTAATCCATACATATATATATACTAAGGCCTACAACGCCATACCTGACTACTATACACTAGACATTGTCTACAAGCCTCTGAAGAGTACGCAATATCATAAGGTCGGGACATGGCGCGTCATACCCATATGTACATGCAAAAATACCATACCGAGACTAGATCGACACTCTGAAACAAGGGGAGTGCTCCAATGTTCACTAAGTCGGCAACCTACTAATGCGGATCGTCGCCTTGCCTACGTGAGCCTGTGAGCATGAAACACAGCGTCCCCCGACAAAAGGGACGTCAGTACGACTGATGTATTGAGTATGTCAGGCATGAAAAATAGCATAACAGGGATATAAAAATAAACTGAGACAAGAAACAACCAACCAGTAGTGAATGCCTCTGAGGGCCATAATATGCTTAAGTACCATATCTGTGAAAAATGCCTCTAAGGGCCATAATATGCCTAAATTCCATGCACAATGCGGTCATACATATATATATATATGCGTATATAACGCCCTCTCTCAGCATATCATTTTGGCCTCTGTGGGCATAATCATCATCATATACCAGTTGCTTAGGTGTTGTGCGTATATAATGCCGTATTCCTTTTCCCATCCCCTACATATATATAATGCATACCATATAGTAGTGTATATAACAAATATGGGTCAAGGGTAATACATAAATATAATGCATGAACGATAATAAAACATCCTGAGTTAATCGGAGTGACATAATATCGCTTCACCTCCGACTAACATTGTGAATATTAACATCTTTCCCATATACCTCAATAAGGATTTCGGAACATATTTAGACATGTTTTTAACATATGAATGAATAACAGGGACATTCTTAACTACTAAGAGTAGAATTCATTATGGGACAATATTAAGTTTACGTTTCGTACTTAGAACATGCAAAAAGAAGGAAGAGTTAGCCTTAACATACCTCAATAGAGATTTACGATTTTTTGGAAACAACTATGACGGGTTAATGTCCCTTTAAATCTTAATATCAAATCCAATCTTACAGGTAAAATAAACACATTGCTGCATGTATACCTTGTCTTGTGCTATGCATAAAATGAATGAGAAAGTTTCTATAATTTGGCTCTACCTTCCGTGAAACAGAAGGAACATTTGCTGAATGTTTTGGTATAAGATTACGTTTTGGGTAGCAGATGGTTTCATTCCATTAAATGTTAAGAAATGAGATAATTCTCCCCCTTAACACATGTCATCTCTCAACTTAATACAATGCCACCCTATTTTACTTAACGACACCTCATTTTACATGATACCACCACTACTTCATGTTCCCCACATGATCAATTCTTGTTTTCAATAGACCAAAGTACTAATCACTTTTTAAATACTTAATATACTCGTTATCATAATCATGTGATATAACACTAGTCCATAACCTCTTTTTGGACATACACAATATTATTAATCCCTCTCGTCACACTTATTAAGTCATAAATTATTTTGGGATGACATTCTTTCATATACTAAGCTCTTTATGAGAATACCTAATTATAATAAAATTTCCCCAAGACTCAGGTCCACTTGCATACGTCTAGATGCTCATACCATCGCTCGAAAGTACGGGATGTTACATCATTTCCCCCTTAGAAACATTCATCCTCGAATGTTGGGGTGATATATCTAATCCCCATCACGTAACCGGAAAATACCACTACTTTCCCACGGCGCCATTGGCCATATAATATAACATATCTCATTATACCAAACCTCACATGGTCATCAAGCAGAAATTATAATATTATGAAATATAACTCACCTTATGCTTCTCGCGGAACTCCGGCGTTGGTCTGAAATAGGTATGGATATTTGTGTTTTATCTCCTCTTCCGCCTCCCATGTCATTTCATCTACATTCTTACTCCGCCAAAGAACTTTCACGGAGGCTACGTCTTTACTCCTCAACTTGCGGACTTGTCAATCTAAGATAGCAATAGGAACCTCTTCATACGATAGATCTCTGTAACCTACACATCGTCAATCAGTTAAACTCGGGAAGGATCCCCAACACATGCTCTTAACATAGAAACATGGAAAATCGGATGAACAAACTCTAACTCTAAAGGCAAATCCAATTCCTAAGCTACTTG
Organism: Anisodus acutangulus; assembly: GCA_029783415.1. NCBI lineage: Eukaryota > Viridiplantae > Streptophyta > Magnoliopsida > Solanales > Solanaceae > Anisodus > Anisodus acutangulus. The sequence goes on from CM056499.1 coordinate 20,794,233, forward strand.
GCCGATTCGTCTAATTATGAGATATGGCCCAATATACCTTGGGCTGAGCTTTCCCTTTTTCCCAAATCTCATTACACCATTCATAGGAAAAATCTTCAAAAAGACCCAATTATCTACCTGGAATTCTAAGTCCTGCCGTCGCACATCTGAATACGACTTCTAACGACTCTGGGCGGTTAATAACCGTTTTTGGATAAGCTTCACCTTCTCTATGTCTTGTTTTACGAAGTTAGGCCCAAGTAATTCTGATTCGCCTGCTTCATACCATCCGATAGGAGATCTACATCTCCATCCATATAAAGCCTCGTATGGAGCCATTTTAATGCTAGCATGATAACTGTTATTATACGCAAATTCAATAAGGGGTAAATGATCATCCAACTTCCCTTAAAGTCCAATACACAAGATCGTAGCATGTCCTCAAGCTTTTGAGTCGTATGCTCAGGTTGCCCGTCCGTCTAAGGGTGGAAAGTTGTGCTAAGATTCACTTGGGTGCCTAAACCTTTTTGAAATGATTTCCAGAAGTTAGTTGTGAACTGCGCACCTCGATCAGATCTCCTTAACGTACAAATTTGCGTAGTCCTCGATTGTGTAGGTAGTTTTGACCGCCAGGAAATGAGCTGATTTGGTCAGTCTATCAATAATTACCCAAATAGAATCAAACTTACGATAAGAGCGAGGTAAACCCGTAATAAAATCCATAGTAATCATTTCCCATTTCCATATAGGAATCTCAATGTTCTGAGTCAATCCACCGAGCTTTTGGTGCTCTATTTTTACTTGCTGACAATTAGGACACTGAGCTACAAACTCCGCAATGCTTCTCTTCATGTCGTTCCACCAATAGATACGCTTGAGATCATGATACATCTTAGTAGATCCAGGGTGAATGGATTATCGTGAGCAATAGATCTCCATCATAAACTTATCTCGTAATCCTACTACATTGGAAATACACAAATGGACCTTTCACCTGAGGGTATCTCTCTCATTATACTCGAAGGTTGCAGTTCTCTTTTTGTTAAATATCCTTCCTGATCTTCCCTAAAAATGGGATCTTCATCATGACGTTCCTTTTCTTCTAGTATGAGGGATGACCCTGCTGTATTCTAAGTCATAGGGCTATTACTATATGAATCCTCCAATAGGACTCCTGCTTAGCTAATTGATGCGTTCCCTCAGGTCAACTTCTCTCCTTAGTCTTCACACTAGTCAAGTTGTTTGTGATGAATGATTTTATTGTCAACTTAGCTTTGTTTACTAATTGGTGTGCTGAAAACTCTTATATTTGTAGTTTCTCAATCATGAACACTTTATGGATCATGTCCTCGAATCTGAAGTGCGTGTATCATCGCCATTAACTCTCATTCATGGTCTGAAAGGAATCTGTACTTTCTCACTACTCGTAATTATAAACAACTTCCTGTCTTAATTCTTTTGACACTTGTTCACTCATTTTCTTACTTGTCATACTCATCTTAATTCTAAAATATTCTGGTATACATAATCTCAAACATTGCTCCTGATTCCAATCATTGGCGTTACTATATGAAGAATTTGCATTACATGATGTTGGCCTACTATATCCAAACCTGATTGTTATATTAGATTTGAATTCCTTCACTCGCCTTATGGCTAAGACTTTATGTCAATGGCGCTTTGGGAAAATATTTCCTTGATCTCGTTAAGATGTACACTCATTACTTTGTCTATCTCGTAGAACCTTTGGTCAGTTCAATAATGCTCATAGACATCTATATTTGCCAAACATTTTATATTAATTATAATGTCATTATCCCTTGACATATATCTTTAATGTCTACCTTGTATCCATAGGAGTTATGGCCCCTTTTCACCTGTTTAGGTGCTAATCTCGAGCTTTACTAATTGTTACTCCCGTTTACCTACTTTCTGAAAGGTATGACTACATATATTGTGGAACCGATGCTTCATATATTTAGATCTAATTCACGGTGTTACGATCCAGTGACTTGTCAAGATTTCTTGTCTTATCATTATTAGATCTCCCATCGACCGAGTGCTCATTCGTCTTACCTTTACATTTCTATTTTCAAGTTGCCTTAGGGGGTCTCTTATCTGAAAGTATTTCTCATACTCTCTTCCTGAACATCAGAGGTTCCTCACCTTAGGCCGAAGAGTTCTTACTGTCCCTCCTTTACCCTTGGTCCTTACACTATTATGGAGTAATCATACCTTTGTGAAACCTGCAAAACTATAATCTTATTCACCTTTATCCTTCTTGTCGTAATCCTTCCCTCTATTCGTCCTTAAATGGAAAACATTTATTCCTTAATACTTGATCATACCATTTCATTCATACTTATTAACTGTTTTCATACTTCTTACAACTATTCTTCGATTGTTCCATAGTTCTCGTCCTCAATTTCTCTAACACGCTATTGTTATCCAGAGGTTATTTAGAATTATAACATGCTGCACAATGAAGCTGAAGATCTTACCAGTCCAATACCTATAGCATGCCTTAGCTTACTACCATTGATACATGTAATTCTCATTAATACGCGGTATGACCCTTTATGCATGGACGAGAGGCTTATGTCCCCTTCCACTACCATGGATAACTCAATCCTTATACCTATGACTTGGGCTCACCATTCTGGGTACGTCACTTTACGTGATCTTCTTAACTTTACTGATGGTCAATCTTCAGACGATTCGATTGTGGCAATCCATTCCCGTTAATGATATCCCAGGACTATTCCCAATTTGTTCTAGGTAGGACATTACAATTTAGGTCGCATGTACATAATTAATCCCTTATTCTAATCAGCGAGAGTCACTGTAAAATGTGTAGATTTTTATAACCTACTAAACCTTCCAATGGTGTTTTCCACTTTTCATTTGTACAACTCATAATCATCTTATCATTTCCTTTGCGCATCAACTTGGAACACTTCAGAACATTGTGTCCATGACTGCCACACTAAACCAACCCCCTGTACCTTTGCGGCATGATCCGGTATGCGCTTGACCACGCTGACTACAAGATGGTCGTGGCGGTCTCACTCGACCTTTACAACTTTGACCCTGAGATATTGGCAATCCTTGACTAATAAACTCCCTAGGTTATAAGCTCCCTGACCCCTCAAGGGCCCATCTCTATCACATGCTCTAGGGTGAAGTCCTGCCTGGGAAAGCAACTTACTCATATCCTCTAATGGATCTGTCTCAATAGAGAGCATACTACTCGTATTTACACTCAATCTCCCTGCTAATCATAGCCCTATTGGAATAAGGCATTGCTGTAATCATAAACACGATAAGGTTTACAAAGAGAATTCTTACAACTCAGCTCCATAGCACGATTCTAGATCAAGAAGGAAGGTAACCATCATCCTAAATGCCTGTAGCCTCCTATCTATAAGTGTGGTTCACAACACACCCATAAATAAGACTCTACTAGACACGTCTTGTATACTCCCTAGGACAGACCTGCTCTAATACCAAGTTTGTCACGACCCAAACTGGAGGCCATAAGGGCACCCGGACCCCACCTGCCGAGTACCACTAATCATACGGTTAACATCTAACCATAGTTAACCACGGGCCACAAGGGCCGCCACCCAGTATCCTGTTAACACATAGAAATCATAAACTAGAGAGAAACCATGTAAAATCTTACAAATAGAAAGACTTAATCCATGTATATATATACTAAGGCCGACAAGTCCATACCTGACTGCTATACATAAGACACTGTTTACAAGCACTAAAAACTATGCAATATGATAAGGTCAGGACAAGGCCCTGCCATACCCATATGTACATGCAAAAATAACGTACCGAGACTAGACCGACATTCTGAAACAAGGAAAGTGCTCCAATGTCCGCTGAGTCAGCAATCTACTAATGCGGATCATTGCCTTGCCTACGTGAGCCTGTGGGCATGAAACACAGCATCCCCAGACAAAAGGGACGTCAGACGACTGATGTACCGAATATGTCAGGCATGAAAAATAGCATAACAGGGATATAAAAATAAACTGAGACAAGAAACAGCTAACCAGTAGTGAATGCCTCTGAGGGCCATAATATGCCTAAGTACCATGTCTGTGCAAATGCCTCTAAGGGCCATAATATTTCCTAAATATCATGCACAATGCGGTCATACATATATATAACGCCATCTCTCATCATATCATTTCGGCCTCTGTCGGCATAATCATCATCATATACCAACTGATTAGGTGGTGTGCGTATATAACGTCGTATCCCTTTTCCCATCCCCTACATATATATAATGGATATCATATAGTAGTGTATATAACACATGTAGGTCAAGGGTAATATATGAATATAATGCATGAACGATAATAAAATATCTTGAGTTTATCGGAGTGACATAATATCGCTTCACCTCCGATTAACATTGTGAATATTAACATCTTTTCCATATACCTCAGTAAGGATTTAGGAACATATTTAGACATGTTTTTAATATAGATTCAAATAACAGGGACATTCTTAACTACTAAGAGTAGAATCCTTTATGGGAAAATATTACATTTACGTTTCGTACTTAGAACATGCCAAAAGAAGGAAGAGTTATCCTTAACATACATCAATAGAGATTTATGATTTTTTGGAAACAACTATGACGGGTTAATCTCTCTTTAAATATTAATCTCAAATCCAAGCTTACAGGTAGAATAAACACGTTGTTGCATGTATACCTTGTCTTGTGCTATGCATAAAATTAATGAGAAAGTTTCTCTAATTTGGCTCTACCTTCCGTGAAACAGAAAGAACATTTGCTGAATATTTTGGTATAAGATTACATTTTGGGCAGCAGATGGTTTAATTCTATTAAATGTTAAGAAATGAGATAATGCTCCCCCTTAACACATGTCATCTCTCAACTTAATACAACGCCACCCTATTTTACCTAATGACACCTCATTTTACATAATATACTCGTTATCATAATCATGTGATATAACACTAGTCCATAACCTCTTTTTGGACATACAAAATATTATTAATCCCACTCGTCACACTTATTAAGTCCTAAATTATTTCGGGACCACATCATTTCGTATCCTAAGCTCTTTATGTGAATACCTAATTATAATAAAATTTCCCCAGGACTCAAGTCCACTTGCATACGTCTAGATGCTAAAACCATCGCCCGGAAGTAAGGGGTGTTACAGTATTTAGTTATGGATAAACCTCATAGGGGGTGTACTTGTAAGTATAGTATTTCTATAGTATAAGGAGTGTAAGTGTTTGATTTATATATACAGAATGTATTTGAAATTGAGTCATATTATAGAAGTGTTTAGTGTCACTAACCCTTTAATTTAATACACATTCTATTTTAATTTGTTTGTCTTAATTACTATTTAGTGTTTTGATGGTTATGTTTCTTCTCAAAAAAGCATCGGGGAATCAGTTTGATGATGTTTTTTCATATAATGTTGGAAGGATTAATAATAGATATGAAACTTCAAATGCATAATAACACTCTGCTACATGAGCAATACTAATCAACAACACAAGGAAACATATTTCAGCAACATGCATGATCAAAATGGATTTACAGAAGGCCTATGACTCTATAGAATGGATCTTCCTGGAACAAGTGTTAGATAGTCTTTGCTTCCCCAGGAAATTCATACAATTAGAATGTGTTCATACTGTTAATTATACTATAATGATGATGTAGGATTTTGTTGGGTACAAAGCACATAAGTAAGGCATATCGGGAGTTTAAAAGTTTTATTTCTTACTTACCCCAATAATAATTTCTGGTATGGTTATACAACAATGAAACTTGTAATATAAAATATATACTTACAAGTTATGATTATCTGAAAGCTTTATCTACTATAAGGTGCACACGGGGTTGCCCTTCCGATTGCAAGCTCCAAGCTTCAATATATTTCTCATTCGGAAAGCTAGGAAATCCGGCAGAGGTTCAAGAGAGTATTTGATTCTAAGTCTCTAAGGCTTAGAATGATTTTCAGAATTGGTGTGTAGAATAATGAAATGAATGCCTCTATTTATAGTTGAAAAATAGGTCAAAACCGAATTAGGGTTTGACCTTGGGCCTGTCCCAAAATTCGAGGCAGAGGCGCCACGGCCCTAGGGTATGGGCGCCGCGACGCTCGACATGCTGCTGCACTGTGCCGCGGCCCTAGGGTATGGGCGCCGCGGCGCTCGAACTTATTTTTCGTGCATTTCTTAATTAAATCCAAAATCCAATTTTGACTTAATTAAAATAATCATTATTCATTTAAATATCTTGATTCCAAATCGAACATTTAATTATTCTCTTAATACATCCTTAGATCGAAATGGACAATCGACATAGTGTGACCCTACAAGCCTTCTCATATCGACATTAATCAAATTAAGGTCTACACGGAACTCCTAGACGGCTCCGGAAGACGAACTCAATATGTGAAGTACGTTTACACGAATGCAGTAAGCTTAACCTTTATCTGCTAAGATAAAATCCTTTCATTCTCGACACACCCGATCAAGCTTAGGATTTGTCAAGTGTCTATCCAAATAGATTAATCATTGTATCTCATCTATATTAGTTGACAACTAGACCATATTCTAAATATGTCTATTGCGTTGACCAACGACTTAGTCAACCTAATATCACTGAGAATCCGAGTGTTCTCTCGAATATACATTTGAGGAATGAATCCTAATGTTGGCTCAACTACCACATTCAATCCACATTGTAATGTACCCAATACAAGTCGTGTCTCAACCTATAAGGCATTTGAGCTTAAGACGGGATCAAAGTACATTACTTTGTAGACAAGCCGCGTATTGACCTCAAGTCTAAGGACTTCTATCTCCCACACGCTGATCATACTTTAGACAAGTATAACAAACAGTTTATCAGCAGGATATACCAATACTTCCAAAGTATCCATGTGTCCATCACGAGTAGCCATTACTCGTAGCAGGTGAGACATACTACATCCTCTAATGATGTGATGCAGACCACATGTCGACTTATCATATATCATCGATATCCCATTCTCGATGATCATTAGTCGAGGCTATTTTAAGAGTTACATTCTATCATGAATAGCTCACTCTATTAATGACAATGTAAGCTCAAGGGATGCACATTAATGAATAATTACAAACATTCAATTAATAATTCAATAACTGCAAATGCAAAAATATTAATCTCCATTAATAATAATATGAATGTGTATAAAGTATATTTTTCCTAATACAGATTGTCTCTATGACATAAATATACTTTCAGATGAATGGGGAAACAACATCTCCCTTTGATGCAGTCAAAGGACTCATACATGGGGACCCTATTTCCCCTTATATGTTTGTCAATACTATGAAGTACTCGAATAGATGTTTGGGAAAACTCAAACAGATCGAGGAATTCAAATATCATCCCAGTTGTGCTAGACTGGCTATATCTCATTTATATTTTGCAGATGATCTTCTCCTCGTGGTTAGAGAAGATCTTCCTTCAATGATTGTTGTGTATCATTGCTTTCATAAATTCTTTCAGTCTTCAGGTCTACAAGCATATTCTGGGAAAGGTTCCATATATTTTGGTGGGGTGGATGACTCTGTGAAACAAAGTATCTTGCAGCAATTTGATTTTGGATGTGGTGAACTCCCATTCAAATACTTAGGCAGACCACATTTTACCAGGAAACTCTCAGTCATACAATGGATCCATCTGGTAGATAAAATTGTAGCTAAAATTTCTAACTAGACTGCAAAGAGGTTGACTTATATTGGTAGAACTCAACTTTTTCAGACTGTGTTATTTGGAATCCAAGCTTACAGGTCTCAATTGTTTGTTATCCCCCTCAAATGTGCTTAAACTTATTGACTCTTATCATAGGAGTTTCACCTGGTCATGAACCAATACCATTTCTAAAAAAACACTTGTAGTATGGGATAATACTTGCTTACCTACGCATGTGGGGTGGGGGTGGGGGTGGGGGGGGGGGGGGGGGGGGGGGTGGGGGTGGGGGTGGGGGTGGGAGCTTAATATTATCAATATTCAGTTATGAAAGAGATCAACTATTGCTAAAATTTGTTGGGATCTAGCTCACAAAACTGACAAGCTGTGTATTAGATGGATACATGCCTTTTACATCAGGACAGACCAGGTACACACTGCACCTATCCATCACCAAACATCTTGGATGGTCAGGAAGCTAATTGCAACTAGAGAAACACAAGCACAAGCTCATGTTCTGGATAATCAACCTCTAATCACTATCAGGAAGATCTACCTAGTACTAATTGGTACTAGGCCTCAGGTTTATTGGAAGAAAATGATTATTGCTAACAATGTTAGACCAAGCGCAATAGTCACCAAGTGGATGCAGTTACCGAATAAGCTAGCTACTACAGATAGGTTGGCTAAATGGGGCATAGCAGTGGATAAGAAATATAAATTATGTCAGGTGGAGCTGGAGAAAGGAGACCATTTATTTGTGTTCTATGAATTTACTAGAGAACTGTTGGAAATTTACTAAATGTGGAATTAAGTATATCCCATTATTTATGACTCAAACAATTGAGGCCCCGCACATCGAAAACATCATTTCCACACACATGCATACGAAGTGCCCAGTATCACAAATTTCATTAGTGAAAGAGATATTCGTACGTATGTAATACGTTTGAGACATAGAATGATGGACGATTATTGGCCAAATAACAAAGTATTCTACGTTGGTAAACGAAGGAAGAAGTGTATGAAGTGTAAGATGAAACGAGTAGGAACTCGCCGCAGAGCCGTGAAGGGCCGCGGTGAAACACCATTGGAGCCGCAATGCCGGAGCACCGCGGCGCTTCCCAGGCAGTGCCACGGTGCTAATTGGTTGGCCAGTCACTGGAGCAAGAATGCTGCGACAGGAAGTTGGAAAGTTCTAACCTTTGGGCTGGTTTTGGAGCATTGATTCTCCATTACTTGGCACATGAATTCAACAATTATTTGGCTCAATGTAACCTCTCAATTAAGTGTCATTAAATGGATATTGAAGGCCATTAGTTGGATAGTTAAGGGGTCTTCTCCTTACACTATAAATTGAGGCCTTTGGCTCAATTGAACAACACTACACAACACTTAGAAAATACCCCAGAATTTTCTGAATTCATCTTCTTCTTCTCTAGCAAAGTTACTATACTCAAAGTTCTTCTAGAGTAACACTTGAGTTTCCTTTGCTCAATTGTTAAGTTGTTGTTGTATCTTGGGAGACTATTTCCCGATAATGTAAAAGAAGATATACGGGGAAATCTTGTCTTAAAGACAGAGTGTCATCACTCGACTCAGCAAATCACACAATCTGTTTGTTAAGTTCTTAATATCCAGTTTATTGTATTATTTAGTTTATCCTTTCTTACCATTGTAATAGTTACTTACTTCCCGTTCCCTACAACAATTGTATCCCAACAATTTTAAGATAAGATTTGTTGTAAGTACCTAGAAAGATGACTGGAAGAGAACAAACTGCTTCTGATTCTGCTGCTGCTGCTACTCCAGGCAATCCCTCTGCCTTCCCTACTGCTCAAGGCATACCTAATGCCTTTTCGGTTGCTCAAGGCTCATCCAATGCCTTTACTATCGTTCAAGGGAACGTTGTCGTTCCTCCACCCGCTGGATTTCACCATGAACGCCCTGAAAAGTTCATGGGCTCAAACTTTAAGAGATGGCAACATAAGATGCTATTCTATTTGACAGTTATGGGAATGGCACATTTCCTAACAGAAGATCCCCCACAAGTTGGAGATAAAATGGACCCTTCGCCTTCTGAAACGGCTGTAGGGGGCCTAGGTATCCATGTCCTTAATGGCATGAAGATGGTTCTTATTGCATGGAGTCATAGTGATTTCATGTGTAAGAATTACATATTGAACTGCTTATCAGACCCTCTCTACACGGTGTATTGCACCGTAGGCACTGCCAAAGAGTTGTGGGAGAAACTAAAAAAGAAGTACAACGCACAAGATACAGGTACTAAGAAATTCATCATTGGGAAATTTCAAATGGTGGATAGTAAAATAGTGATGTCCCAAGTCCAGGAATTCCAAATGATTCTACATCACCTGAATTGGGAAGGAATGAAACCAAATGAGCAGTTTTTGGTTGCATCACTGATTGAAAAGTTACCTCCCTCGTGGAATGAGTTTATGAGTTACTTAAAACTCAAAACAAAGGAAATGACCTTTGAAGAACTAATTATCAAACTCCAAATTCAGAAAGATAATAAGAAGGCCTTACCTAGGGGTAAACAACCCGCTGAGGCAAAGGCAAATCTAGCTGAGGCCAAAGGGAACCCAAGCAAGTAGCGCAAGTTCCAGAAAGACGGCAAGACCCAAGTGGCGGAGAAGTTCAAAGGAAACTGTCACCACTATAGGAAACTTGGTCACATGATCAAGGACTTTCGCAAGCTCAAGACTGAGCAACAAGAGAATGCCAAGGCTAAGGGCAAGGCACAGGTTAACGTCGTCAAAGAAAAGTTTCTGGATGACATGATTGAGGAGTTCTCAGCGGTGGTGCTAGAAGCAAACCTTGTTGAGAATCCCATGCAATGAAGGATGGACATAGGTGCTACAAGACACATCTGTTCCAATAGAGATGCCTTCTCCACTTATACACCAGTTACAAACAAAAAGTTGTTCATGGGCAACAACGCTTCCTCTGACGTATTGGGGGTAGGAAAGGTAGTCCTGAAGATTACTTATGGAAAGGAGCTCACTCTGAAGGAGGTGATGCATGTTCCTGAGATTAGAAGAAATTTAATTTCAGATCATTTATTGGTTAATGCTGGTTTTAGGCTAGTGTTTGAGTCCAATAAATTTGTAATCACTAAGAATGGAACGTTTGTGGGAAGAGGATTCGTCTGTGAAGGGCTCTTCAAAGTTAACGACATGTCTGTATTACGTACAAGCAATAATATTGAAGCTTCTTCTTACTTTCTTGAGTCCTCTAATTTATGGCATCATAGATTAGGACATGTCAACTACAAGTCCATCCAAAGGTTGTTAAAGTTGGAGTTGTTGCCGTCTATCGACGTAAACCCTCAACATAAGTGTGAGGTGTGCATAGAGGCAAAACTCACAAAGCTTCTTTTTCGATCCATCGAAAGGAACACCGCTCCTTTAGAACTTATTCACACAGATATATGTGATTTGAAGTTTGCACAAACTGGGGGGGACAAGTACTTTGTGACATTCATTGATGATAGCACAAGGTATTGTTACCTTTACTTGTTGAAAAGTAAGGATGAAGCCTTTGAAGCGTTCCGACATTACAAAGCAGAAGTTGAGAACCAACTAAGCATGCAGATTAAATCCATTCGTAGCGATAGAGGGGGAGAATATGTAGCACCATTTGAGGAATATTGTGTCGAATCAGGCATTATTTATCAAACGACGGCTCCATACTCACCTCAGTCGAACGGTGTGGCGGAACGTAAGAACTGCACATTGAAGGAAACGATGAATGCCTTGCTCATCAATTTCGATCTTCCCCAAAAAATGTGGGGAGAATCCGTCCTTACCGCTAATATAATTCTTAACAGAGTCCCACATAAGGGTAAGGACAAAACTCCATATGAATCATGGAAGGGAAAGAAACCCACATATAAATATTTAAAGGTGTGGAGTTGTTTGGAAAAGGTCTAAGTACCCAAGCCAAAGAAGGTCAAGATTAGGCCTAAGACTGTAGATTGCATTTTCATCGGATATGCAAATAACAGTAGTGCTTATCGCTTCTTAGTGCATAAGTCAGATATTCCAGATATCTATGGGGGTACAATCATGGAATCAAAGAATACTCAATTCTTTGAAGGTACCTTTCCTAGAAAGGAAAAAGACATAACCTCTCTCAAACGAAGTTATGAACAAAGCTCTCAGGAACCAGGAGTCATTGACTGCCCGGATCTAGATGGTTCAGATCTAGTGGACTTCGAAGTGGCTGAATATCCAGAATTTAGTGTTCCAGATTCTCAGAACTTGGAGACTCTAGAGATGGAACCAAGGCGAAGTAAAAGGGCCAGGAAGGATAAATCCTTCGGTCCTGACTTTGTAGCTTATATGGTTGATGATGAACCAAGGACAATTGCTAAAGCAATGTCAACTCCAGAGGCACCGCTCTGGAAAGAAGCTATTGAGAGTGAAATAGACTCTATTCTGCATAACCATACTTGGGAGTTCGTTGATCTTCCTTCGCGAAATAAACAGTTGGGTTGTAAATGGATACTCAAACGGAAGTATAAAGCAGATGGGTCTATAGATAAGTACAAGGCAGGTTGGTAGTCAAGGGTTATCAACAAAAGAATGGCCTTAACTATTTTGACCCGAATTCCCCGGTGTCTCGGATGACGTCCATACGAATATTCATTGCGATCGCAGCATTGCGTGACCTTGAGATACATCAAATGGATGTCAAGACAGCCTTCCTAAATGGTGATTTGGAAGAAGAAATCTATATGGAATAACCCGAGGGGTATGTGGTTCCAGTGCAAGAGAAGAAAGTCTATCGGCTTGTCAAATCTCTGTACGGGCTAAAACAAGCCCCGAAGTAATGGTACGAAAAATTTGATAGTACTCTACTATCAAAGGGTTTCGCCATTAATGAGTATGACAAATGTGTCTATATGAAAGCTAACTCTGACTCGTTCATCATGATATGCTTGTATGTCGACGACATGTGGATCACAGGTAGCAGTCCTAACTTGATTCTAGAGACTAAGAACATGTTGAAACAATGCTTTGACATGAAGAATATGGGTATCACGGATGTCATCTTAGAGATAAAGATCTCTAAGACATCTGATGGACTGGTCTTATCTCAGTCTCACAACATCGAGGATGTGTTTAGAAAGTTTGGGATGTTTGACAGTTCGCCTATAAAGGCACCACTGGATAGAAATAAAAAACTTGATAAAAATCGTGGTGCACGTGTATTCCATGAGCAATATGCACAGGTGATTGGTAGTTTGATGTACATAACAAACTACACCCGACCTGATATTTCTTATGCAGTCAACAAGTTGGCTATTTTTACCCATAATCCGAGTAATGATCACTGGAAGGCGTTGAATCGGGTACTACAAAACCTGAAATACACGCTAAATTACGGGTTGCATTATTCGAGATATCCAGCTGTACTAGAGGGGTACAGGGATGCAAACTGGATATCTGATATAGAGAACACCAGGTCCACTAGTGGGTATGTATTTACAATTGGTGCTGGAGCCGTATCTTGGAATTCCTCTAAGCAAACTTGCGTCGCCCGATCCACGATGGAATCAGAGTTTATCGCTTTAGGCAAAGTAGGAGAAGAAGCTAAGTGGCTTCACGACTTCTTAGAGGATGTTCCTTGTTGGAACAAACCCGTACCTTCTGCAATGATCCACTGCGACAGCCAGTCGACTCTAGGAAAGGCACTGAATTCTATGTACAATGACAAGTCTCGTCATATTCGACGGAGACATAAGACCATTAGGCAGTTGATCACCACGGGTATAATATCCACTGATTACATAAAATCAAAGAATAACATAGCTGACCCACTGACAAAGGGCTTACCCAAGGATCAGATGTTCTGCCTGTCTAGGGAAATGGGCTTAAAACCTAAGGTATAAGGACCAATACGGTAGTAACCCAACCTTACTGACTGGAGATTCTAGGAATTAGGTTCAATGGGAAAACTAAGCTGTAAAGGTTCAGTTGATCGCTTCGGTGGAAGCATGAGCACTTCGGATAGTGATTTCTATGAAGAAATGCCAAATCCAAAGCCGTTCCCGCTTATAAAGTAGGGTATAGCAAGATACCTTATAGGAGACCACCTATTTAAGTGCGAGGACAGGACGCCTCAAAATGAACGCACTTAAGAATCCAAGAAGTGTCCACGGCCACAACGGACAAAACATTATGAAGAACTGAGGAAAGGAAGTTGTTGTGTTGGTACCGTTGACTTGGCTTACACTAAACACTAACGGTTCAGGACATCACGTTTGCCGTGTAGTAAGTAAGTCCGATGGTATTCAACTATGGAAGGTTCAAAGCATATGCTACCTATCCAGATGCAACATCGGTCCGCTGAAAGATTGCTGGAAAAGACACTAAGTGTGTGCGCCAAAATCTCTTTCAATAGGGGATTGTTGGAAATTTACTAAATGTGGAATTAAGTATATCCCATTATTTATGACTCAAACAATTGGGGCCCACACGTCGGAAAGGTCATTTCCACACACGTGTACACGTAGTGCCAAGTATCATAAATTTCATTAGTGAAAGAGATATTGGTACGTATGTAATACGTTTGAGACATAGAATGATGGACTGTTATTGGCCAAATAATAAAGTATTCCACGTTGGTAAACGAAGGAAGAAGTGTAAGATGAAACAAGTCGGAAATTGTCGCGGAGCCGTGAAGGACCGCGGCGCCACACTATTGGAGCCGCGGAGCCTCCAAGACAGCACCGCGATGCTATTTGGTTGGCCAGTCACTGGAGCCGCGACGCTAATTCACAGAGCCGCGGCACTTCGGAGGCAGAATGCTGCGACGGGAAGTTGAAAAGTTCTGACCTTTGGGCTGGTTTTGGAGCATTGATTCTCCATTACTTGGCACATGAATTCAACCATTATTTGGTTGAATGTAACCTCTCAATTAAGTGCCAATACATGTTTATTGAAGGCCATTACTTGGCTAGTTGAGGGGTCTTATCCTTACATTATAAATTGAGGCCTTTGGCTCAATTGAACAACACTACACAACACTTAGAAAATACCCCAGAATTTTCTGATTTCATCTTCTTCCTCTCTAGCAAAATTACTATACTCAAAGTTCTTCAAGAGTAACACTTGAGTTTCCTTTGCTCAATTCTTGGGAGACTATTTCTCGACAACGTAAAAGAAGATATACGGGGCAATCTTGTCTTAAAGATAGAGTGTCATCACTCGACTCAGCAAATCACACAATCTGTTTGTTAAGTTCTTAATTTCCAGTTTATTGTAATATTTAGTTTATCCTTTCTTACCATTGTAATAGTTACTTACTTCCCATTCCCTACAATAATTGTATCCCAACAAGAACTCTAAAGAAGATTGCTTACATGAATCAAGGCACCTATTCCTAACAACACTACATGGGAAGAACATTTGGAGTGGGCAATTAACACTTCACAAGGCAGATCACAACAGAGCCAAATATTCAGAATTCTATATGCAGAATGCATTCATGCATTGTGGTTGGAGCGCAATCAGAGGACTTTTGAAAACAAGTGCAGACAAAGGGAACATATAGCCAGAGAGATTGCTTTTATGTGTAATATGAGAGCTTATGAGGGTGTTAGAACTAAGCTGCAACAACTTGTGTTTTAAGGGACCTATGTAATCGTTATTGTAGCTTTTGAGTTTCTATTTTGAGATAGCAAGTGTGCTTAAACTTGCTATGGATTTGTAATTCTCTCCTTGGTGGTTAATAAAATGTTAGTTACCAAAAAAACACAATGTGCCTGAATTTAATAAAGAATATATGAATATTTTCATCTGCATATTGCATTTAAATCCATTTCTTCCTGCTATGAAATGTGGCCAATTCATATTGATGAGATCACTTGTGAGAAATGTTTCCCTCAAAAAAGGTAGAGTTGAATTTGTAAGTAGTTTTAAATATATGTGGATAGATTTGCAGATAAGTATGATAAATAATTAGCAATAAATAAGTAAATAAAACTAATAAGCACGTAATTAGCCTGAAATGTCGTAATCTTGATTGTAATTGAACTGAGAGTTTGGTCCGATCCTTAGCTAAACTGCTTCAAGTCCAAGCCAATAACAAGAGAAAACTATAGCACTTTTGAATGCCATTACACAAGTTTCAGTAATGAGAGTGAGATACCCTTCCAACATAAAGGTTGGGTTCTTTATATAGCTAATAATACAAGGCATTTATGCCCAATAATCACTCCCTCATTAAATGCCATTAAATGATAAAAATGGTTACTTAATGAGAAAATAGTAATGGTTGGCACCATATCTGGAATGGATAGACGCCGAGTTCCTTCAGTCTTTCACCCAATGTTATCAAGTCCGATCGCTATTCGGTGTCACCTGGTCTGACCACCACCCGGGCTTGCTACAACACCCGAACTTACTACCGGTGCAAACTGTTACTTCCTTTGGCTTCCATTCTCAGACCATGCCATGTGTCATGACGATTTTCATCGTATACAAATAGTCCCCACACTTCTCGAATCAAAGTTTGATATCTTCTCTTGCAAGTTTCCTTTCAAATTACTTTGAAACAGGAGGAAAACCAAATGATTACAATTCTCAAAATCTGACTCACGTTTTATCAATCTACAACTTCGAACACGTGTCTCCTCTGATTGAACCTTCACTTCGGTTCATGAACCGAAGCTTTTCGGAATGATGACCATGTCCCTAAAACCCCCTTTTTTGTCCTTTCTCAATTTTTACGTTTTGATAAATTTCCTTTAATGCCTCGAGCACTCACCTATCTCCAAATCTTCATATGGGCTTTAAATCTTCAAATATTCATAAATTCAACCTTCATATCTTCGAACCTTTCTATCTTAAAATCTTCATATATTCAAATCTTAAAACCTTCATACCTTCAACCGTTCATATCTTCATACCTTCATAACTTCAAACCTTGATCACCATGACAAAACCTTGCCATTCTGCTTCCAGACAATCGTCACCGACAACTTGTCCACCGTCTGATGAAACCACCGACTCTGGTGACCCCTCTGAAGTTCAGGCCACCACCGACCCTAAAGCGTATGATATGCTCCCTTCCACTTTTCATTTTAATAGTGAGTTTGTTATTTCAACAGCCTCTTCGAAATCCGACCAAGGTGAAGAAGTTAGAAGTTGCCCAACCTCCATTAAAGCCACCGACCTTGATACCGTCTGAAATGACTATGGTTGGACTACTCTCTCCGGGATCATTATACCCGACCCAGATGAAGATATCACTACCTTCAGATCTAGGTATTCCAACGTATACACCTACCCTTTCACTTTCAAGCTCATTCCTCCCAATGACAACGAGATTTTTGAAATGTGCCGGACTTACAATTTGTGTCTTGCGCAAATTGGTCCATTTGTATGGAGGATCGTTACTTGCCTCCGGTTCCTAGACAATTTGGTCAAGGAACCTTTTACTTCAGATCATTTGATCCGTTTACACGTTCTTGATTCTTTCATGGTGGGGTCGTTCAACTCTTAAACTGAGGCAAATTCCCCATCTTCTCGAGCATCAATGAAAATCGAGAACGAGGATAGATAGAGCATTTTGTCGCGGTCCCTACCACAAAAATTATCCCGGCTAGGTATGTGCCTTTCACGGAGGAATAGAACATGCACGGTAAGTACTCAGCTTTTTCTTCTTTCAATTCAAATAACTTGCCTTCTAATCTTCCCCTTTTCTATCTTTTTAGCCGTCCAATTGATTGCGGTCCATGTGAATACCCTCCACTCATGGGTCGAGAAAATAATAAGCACGTATCCGTATAAGAAGTGGACATGGAAAGAACTCTCAGAAAAATGATGGATATCCCGAAACTACGGTTATTATTTGTCTTACTCATTTTTTAACTTCAACAACAACCTTGTACGCTTTTTCACTATTTCTATTTTTTGAACTTGCAGGTCTACCGAAGGGCTCCTCGATCCTGAGGTCCAACACTTGTGTTGCTCCAACTGTATCCGATCCGGTATTTGATCTGGCCACATTGGTTCAGCATATCACCGAAGTACCCAAAAAGAAAAACCTCAAATTCAATCTTCTAAGCCTCCGAGATCACCTTCAGTTGGCTCAAAATAGAGAAAAAGAGCTTCGGAAGTGGGTGGTCCTTCCCGATGTTAAGACGCAGGCATCTCACCAGAAGATGTTTGGGTGATAAAGACTACTACCACCACTACTTCGGCGGAGGTCAATCCTGCCGAAGTTAGAGAAGAGCGTGTTGTCGCTGAAGAAACCTAACCAACTCTATCACCATGCCACCAGTCACCGAACCAGTCATCATTGAGGATGACCACGAAGCACGAATGAGGAGTTGTTGGCTAAAAAACCAAGACTTCCATTTCAACTCATCTTCCACCATCATAACCGGCCCAAACTTTTTGGCAAGAAGATTTTGATCGCCTCTTCGAAGAGGCTGGTACCTTCACAGTCCATACCGAGCGAGCTCATACCACTGGGTTTTCTCATTTGGTCATACCATACAAATTGACCAAACCTTACAAGACTCCGAGAAACCACGCTAGCTCCCGGTCCAAGTTTGTGAACATTTTCCCCATCCCAAGTTCGTATCTAAGGAAAATGAGATCTGCTACCATTTCTTTCCTTGAGGACACGAACTCTTTGTCCCGTCCATTTGGGGTTGCAAACTACATGAGGCCCCTCATATCGTAGTCCGATAGGGAGAAAATATATAATATTTCATGGCAATGGCTCTTCAACGAGGGTATGCACGCCTCACCGGTACATATTCCTCTTGATTGCCTAAGTTGATACTTGTATTATCTTTCATTTCTAACTTTCCTTTGATTCTTAATTTTGTAGTCATCCATTCTTGTTGGTGAGGGCCTCATTCAGTGCTTGGATGAAAACAAGCACCTTAAAGGGAAGCTGGACGCCCAAGAGAAAGAAATCTATCACCTTAAAGGGCTCCTCCAACAAAAAGATGCCCAACTACAACAAGTCGGTGACTTGCTCACTATCCGGGCTGAGTTGGACCAGGTCAGGGGCAACTACCTCCAAGAAATAAATGACATCGAGCTTGCCACCGAGGAAAACAAGATTTTTGAGGAAGAAAATGAAAAACTCTTCTAAGATGTCGAAGTCCTCACTCTGCAGCTCAGTGAGCAAGAAAAAGTTCAGCATTATCAAGCTTAACAAGTAGAATTTTTGAATGCCGAACTTGATCGTCTCGGAGCCAAAGTCTCTACAATGGACGCAGACAGGGACACCGACCTTGTTGTGCTGAAGATGGCTCAGGATCAGGACGACCAACAAGCCCAAACCAATGAAGGCATGAGAAACGAGCTTGAGGCTTCGAACTAGAGGCATGCTGAGATTTCAGCACAACTAGCCCAAATTTTGGTTGAACGAGACCAGTCTCTGGCTGACGTTGAGGCCGAAGTGGCCCGAATAGTACGAAAACCGAGCACATAAAATGAAACGTCTGGAGGTATACTTTGGAGCAGGCTCAAGATGGGATCCCTGAGATTGACGTAAAGATTGAGGAGGCTAGAGAGGATCGAAATCCGAGCCTATCGCAAACTGAATGGAGATAGCTCCGAAAATGGCCCAAAGGACTCCTGGTCCGAGTCCGATTAAGATCTAGGATTTCATGCCTTTGTATTTATTTCCTTTTTGAACATGTTTTGTTCTGGCCATTTACTCGCCTTGTATATAAAATGAATATCCCTTTTAGTCATTATTCTCCTATCTCTTAGCATATGTTATTGCTTTCTTGTTTGTAACAACTTTACTAAACAAACTCTTAACCTCATTTGGGCTAAATGCCTACGATTTCGGAGTTCAACTCAACCAAATATGTGAAATTTAAGTTCCAACCAAATCACCACTATTATCCTTAGCCCCACGGTCGGCGCGAAATTATTTACCCCAAAAAAAGTACAGTTGAATTTGTAAGTGATTTTAAGGATATGTGGATAGATTTGTATTTAAGTATGATAAACAATTAACAATAAATAAGTAAATGAAAGCAATAAGCACGTAATTAGCCTGAAATACCATAATCTTGATTGTAATTGAACTGAGAGTTTGGTCCGATCCTTACCTAAACTGCTTCGGATCCGAGCCAATAACAAGAGCAAACTAGAGCACTTTTGAATGTAATTACACGAGTTTCAGTAATGAGAGTGATATGCCCTTCCAACATGAAGGTTGAGTTCTTTATATAGGTAATAATACATGTCATTTATACCCAAAAATCACTCTCTCATTAAATGCCATTAAATGATAAAAACGGTCACTTAATGAGCAAATAGTAACGGCTGGCGCCATATCCGGAACATATAGACGCCGAGTTCCTTCGGTCTTTCACCCAATGTTATCAAGTCCGACCGTCATTCGGTGTCACCTGGTCTGACCACCACCTGGGCTTGCTACAACACCCGAACTTACTACCGGTGCACACTGTTACTTCCTTCGGCTTCCATTCTCAAATCACACCACATGTCGTGCCGGTTTTCACCGTATACAAGAAAAATGGATACAAAAGTTTCCCTTGTATTAAATTGGAACGGAGGCATATGATATATCCCTTGAATTAAAGCTCAATGGCCGTTAAAAGTTATCGTTAATAATCAATATTGAAGGTTTTTAAGAACGCATAATTGAAACGACTTCAAGGAATGAGTGTTTAAAACGAAAGATTTTTGGACAACGTGAGTACAATGGGAACAATGTGAGTTTCTACAATCTATAAAGTAAAAAAAAACATTAGTTCATGGTGATTACTAAAGTTTTTTCTAATAACCAAGAAAAAAACGCTTAATTTTGAATGCTACACAAATAGAAAATGCAGCAATCGAACAATACAGATCCTAATTCGTAAATCTATCATTAGTTTAACGGAAAAAAGTTTATCATAAGTTTGAAATGATACATAATAAGGTTATGCAATGATATAGAAGAATTCTATTCGGAAAAAGCAAAAACAAAATCAAATCTTGTTATGCTTGTGGTATAATATTATCCATTGTCCGGAAAAAATCTCGTATTTATCAAAACGGAAAAGGGCTAAAAATGCCCATGTACTAACCGAAAAGGTTTAAAAATACGCTTCATCCACTTATTTTTCTAAAAGTATCATTCCTCCACCTATTTTGGCTCATTTACACCCTTAAAACTAACCCCGTCTTTTTTATTATTTATTACATGACGCTCCTCTATTGGTTGACATTAAAACCCAACCCCGAATCTTTTCTCTTCGCCACGACCCAATAACCCATAATCCAATTCCCAATTAAAAAGAAACGATGGGCACATAGCATCCCAAACCAAATTCCTTCCTCTGATTACACCATCATCTCTAGAAGTTGGGTCTTCCCTTGATCACCATAACAGTTGATAAAAGTACCCTCTCTTCCCGAGTCGATTAACAGTCACAAAATTGTTCTATGCCCATTTTGGTACCGGAAAAAATCCATTACCAAAATATTTCTTGGGATCAAACCTGATAGTGATTGTTACGATATACTTTCACGCGGAGGCATAAAAGCTATTAAGAAGTTGTTGGTGCTCTAAGTTGAATAATTTATTTTTAGAGTCGCCACCCAATTTATAGGTAAATTAGAAAACCGAGTTAAAAGAGTTTATTCAAAATACTGTGAAAATTACTTTGAAAATTAGAGTCAAGGTAAGGGTTCTGGTGATCCCACGGGGAAGGGGTTAGACACTCCAGTATTAAGGATCCGTAGAATATAATTGATTTTCGAGTTCTATAGCATGTTTTAAAGTTATAAATTGCTTTAAAATGTTTACTTTCCTCAAAAATCATTAATATGTCATTCATTTTATCTCAAACTCTTAAAAAAGTTTTGAAAACAAAGGAGTTAAATTCCATCTAAAATGGTTCATATAGGGGGATAATTTTGTCAATTAATTTTCAGACTAAAAGTACACTCAAACTTAATTTTAGTAGAACTCTACTATTTTCAGTCCAATAGATTGTCAAGTATTCCTTATACATTTTTTTGAAAATATTTTAAATTTAAAAGAATATAGTGTTTTTGAAATGACATATTAAGTTTTGAAAATAGATGAAAGTTTTTCATTTTTATGTTACTCCCAAAGGTCAACTTATATCCTACACTCCAATTCCAAGAGTTGGTTACTTTCTTTAAAAATACTTTAATTTGGCTTGGCTAAAAAACAGTCCAAAGAGTAACTTCACCAACTTTTGAAAATAAGTTTTTAGAACCCAAGTTTTGTCAAAATCTTAAACTTTATATCCTTCTCAAGAAAAACAGTCTTTGCTTTTAAAAATGGTCCAGATTCTCTAAAGAGGAACAATCCAGATCTATTATGATCAGTCCGATTTCGTTCAAAACATAATCCCAATTTAGCTCTTAGAAATCATTTCAAATTCCAAAATATGTCCAAACTCTTTTTAATTCTTTTGAAATCAATTTTGACGATTGTAACTAAACAATGTACGTATAATTTACCTATCCTAAGTCATAATCATAAAGATTTCAAAATAAAAGTATGTGTTTCATACAAATAATGTATAATACAATACAAACACACACACATATATATATATATATATATATATATATATATATATATATATATAATTTGAAAGGAAAGAGATGAGTTCATGCTGGTTGGCCTACTGAAGTCCACCAGTTGAATATTTTCACCCATAGCTGGTGAAACGCCCCAAACTTGTTGGAAATTAGCCTTTGGCGGGAGTTGCGACCGACCAACTTTAACGGCTTAAACACTAGTGTTACGTATGTTGGAGAATCCGGTTCTTCACACATGCATGATGTACTAAGTACGTAGATAACCGTAGGGCCAAGAATCGTCAAATTTCATTGAGAAATGAAAGAGATATTGGTTCACGAAGTGAGGTGTTTGAAGCATGGAAAGTGTGGTGTTGTGTTCAATTCTCCCTCATCGGTAGAGGAAGAAAGAATTGTTGTGTATATAAGACTCGAAATGTGTTTGGGGTTTGGGACCCCAAATGTGCTTCGGTTCAAGGAAAGACCACACGCGCGCCGCCGCCGCCCGTCCGTCCGGTCCGGTTCCGGTTCCGGTTCCGGGTTCCGGGTTCCGGGTCTCGGGTCCTCGGGTCCTCGGGTCCTCGGGTTCACGGGTTCACGGGTTCACGGGTCGTGGGCTGTGGGCTGTGGGCCTTCTGATAGGCCAGAAAACTTTGTCAGAAATACAGTTTGATCCCAGAAGTTTCAGATGTGCAGTTTGGACCAGAATTCTTTCAGATGTGCAGTTTGGTCCCTGAAGTTTCAAGATGTACAGTTTGGTCCCTGAATTACACCTCCAATAATGGCCAATCCGTTGGCCATTTTCTCCATTTATTTGGTGGCTTTACTACCTCCATAATGGTCATTATTTGGCCAATAATGGTTGTTATGGAGGCAGTCCAACAACCCCTCTTCCTCCTATATAAACACCCCTTACACCATTGTTGAGGGACACTTCACATACACGAAAATACACAAAGCAGAAAGCAAGCAGTTTCTTCCTAATCTTCCAAGCATCATTTCGTTATTCAATATTCTTCACGGTAGCTTTTGAGTTTCCTTTGCTCAATTGTTCCATTGCTGTTTTATCTTGGGAGACGAATTGTCCAGAACGTATAAAGGATACATACGGGGCAATATTGTCTTAAGGACAGAGTGCCACACTCGACTCAGCAAAAACCAAAGCAGTTTCCGGTCTTCTTGTTCTACAAAAATTGTAATTTCGGTTTTATTGTGATATTGTAATTTCCAGTTTTCTAGTTGAATTGTAATTTCAATTCTTACATAAGCAGTTACTTGTAATTTCCGTTTCTTGCAATCCTTGTAAAAATCCAACAACTTAAGACAATATATTTTGCTTACGGTAACTGCAATAACATGGCTGAAAATATGACCGATGTTCTGCATCGCTGCCGCTTCTCTCGAGGCAACGTTGTCGCCTTCCCCATCGCCGCCATCGCCAAGGCAAGAACCCTCCGCTTTCACCGCCGCCGCGCTTCTCTGCTCAAGGCGCAACACCGCTGCCGCTTTCCCGACTGTTGGAGCTCCCCCATCTTCTTCACACCACCATGATCGCCCTGAAAAGTTCATGGGATCAGAATTTAAAAGATGGCAGGAAAAGATGCTGTTCTATTTAACAGTTATGGGCATGGCCCGGTTCCTTCTGGAAGATCCTCCACAAGTCGGAGATGAAATGGACTCTTACTTTCTTGAAGCGGATGAAGGGGCCTTGGTATCCATGTAGTTAACGGCATGAAGATGGTTCGTGATGCGTGGAATCATAGCGATTTCATGTGCAAGAACTATATCTTGAATCGCTTGGCAGACCCTCTCTACACGGTATATTCTACCGTTGGCACCGCCAAAGAGCTGTGGGTAAAACTGCAAAAGAAGTACAACGCACAAGATGCGGGTACTAAGAAGTTCATCGTTGAGAAATTTCTAAAATTCCAAATGGTGGACAGCAAAACAGTGATGTCCCAAGTCCAGGAATTCCAAATGATTTTACATCACCTGGATTTGGAAGGACTAAAGCCAAACGAGCAGTTTTTGGTTGCATCGCTGATTGAAAAGTTACCTCCTTCGTGGAATGAGTTTATGAGTTACTTGAAACTCAAGACAAAGGAAATGACCTTTGAAGAGCTTGTTATCAAACTGCAAATTCAGGAAGATAATAAGAAGACCTTGCCAAAGGGTAGACAACATTCTGAGGCAAAGGCGAATCTGGCTGAGGCCAAAGGGAAAACAAGCAACAAGCGGAAGTTCCACAAAGACGGCAAAGCCCCCGCAGCGGAGACGTTCAGAGGTAACTGTCATCACTGTGGGAAACCTGGTCACAGGATCAAGGAATGCCGCAAGCTCAAGACTGAGCAACAACAGAAAGCCAAGTCGAAAGGCAAGGCTCAAGCTAACGTCGTCAAGGACACGCTCCTGGATGACATGATTGAGGATCTCTCGGCCGTGGTGCTAAAAGCCAACTTGGTTGAGAATCCGATGCAGTGGTGGGTGGACACAGGTGCAACAAGACACATCTGTTCCAACAAAGATGCCTTCTCCACGTACACTCCGGTCTCCGACAAGAAGCTGTTCATGGGCAACAACGCTTCCTCGGATGTGCTAGGAGTTGGAAAGGTTGTCCTGAAGATGACTTCCGGCAAGGAACTCACTCTGAAGGAAGTGATGCACGTCCCAGAGATTAGAAGAAATCTAGTTTCTGGACCTTTATTGGTTAATGCTGGTTTTAGGCTAGTGTTTGAATCAAATAAATTTGTACTCACTAAAAATGGCACATTTGTGGGGAGGGGCTTCGTCTGTGAAGGCCTCTTCAAAGTGAATGCCATGTCTGTATTGCGTCAAGGAAATAAAGTTGAACCTTCTTTTTATTTGCTTGAGTCTTCTAATTTATGGCATCATAGATTAGGACACGTGAACTACAAGTCTATTCAAAGGCTGGTAAATAAGGAGTTGTTGCCTTCTATCGACTTAAACCCTCAACATAAATGTGAGGTGTGCGTAGAGGCAAAACTCACCAAGCTTCCTTTTCGATCCGTCGAAAGGAATACCGCTCCTCTAGAACTTATTCACACAGATATATGTGATTTGAAGTTTGCACAAACTAGAGGGGGGAACAAGTACTTTGTGACATTTATAGATGATAGCACAAGGTATTGTTACCTTTACTTGTTGAAAAGTAAGGATGAAGCCTTTGAAGCGTTCCGACGTTACAAAGCAGAAGTTGAGAATCAACTTAGCCTACGAATTAAATCCATTCGTAGCGATAGAGGGGGAGAATATGTAGCGCCTTTTGAGGAATACTGTGCCCAAGAAGGCATTATTCATCAAACGACGGCTCCATACTCACCTCAATCAAACAGTGTGGTGGAACGTAAGAACCGCACATTAAAGGAAATGATGAATGCCTTGCTTATCAATTCCGGTCATCCCCAAAACATGTGGGGAGAAGCCGTCCTTACCGCTAATACGATTCTTAACAGAGTCCCACATAAGGGTAAGGACAAAACCCCATATGAATTATGGAAGGGAAAGAAACCCACCTACAAATATTTTAAGGTGTGGGGTTGTCTGGCAAAGGTTGAAGTACCCAAGCCAAAGCAGGTCAAGATTGGGCCTAGGACTGTAGATTGCATATTCATTGGATATGCAAATAACAGTAGTGCTTATCGCTTCTTAGTGCATAAGTCAGATAATCCAGATATCCACCAGGGTACAATAATGGAATCAAGGAATGCTCTATTCTTTGAAAGTACCTTTCCTAGAAAGGAGAAAGACATAACCTCTCTCAAACGGTTATGCACAAAGCTCTCAAGAACCGGAGTCCTTGATCGCCGGATCTGAATGGTTGAGATCTAGCGAATCTCGAGGTGGTGAACGTCCTAATCTAGTGTTCCAGATTCTCGTAACTTGGAGACTCCAGAGATGGATCTAAGGCGAAGTAAAGGGCCAGGAAGGATAAATCCTTTGGTCCCGACTTTGTAGCTTATATGGTTAATGATGAACCAAGGACAATTGCTAAGGCGTTGTCAACTCATAAGCACCGCCTGGAAAGAAGCTATTGAGAGTGAAATAAGCTCCATTCTCGCACAACCATACTTGGGAGTTGGTTGATCTTCCTCCGGAAATAAACCGTTGGGGTGTAAGTGGATACTCAAACGTAAATACAAGGCAGATGGGTCTATAGACAAGTACAAGGCCAGGTTGGTAGTCAAGGGCTATCGGCCAGACGTAAGGCTTTGACTACTTTGATACCTACTCCCGGTATCCCTGATGACATCCATATGGGTATTTATTGCGATCGCGACTTTGCGTGACCTTGAGATACATCGGATGGATGTTAAGACGGCCTTCCTAAACGGCGATTTGGAAGAAGAAATCTATATGGACCAACCCGAGGGGTACGTGGTTCAAGGGCAAGAGAAGAAAGTCCGTCGACTTATCAAATCTGCAGACGGCTGAAACAAGCCAAAGCAATGGCACGAAAAATTTGATAGTACTCTACTATCGAAGGGGTTCGCCATTAATGAGTGTGATAAATGTGTTTACACGAAAGGTAACTCGACTCGTTTGTTATGATATGCCTGTATGTAGGCGACATGTTAATCACGGGAAGCGATCTAGGGTAATCCTAGAGACTAAGAACATGTTGAAACAATGCTTCGACATGAAGGATATGGGTATCGCAGATGTCATCTTAGGGATTAAAATCTCTAAGACGTCTGACGGGCTGGTCTTATCTCAGTCTCACTACATCGAGGATGTTTTGAGAAAGTTTGAGATGTTAGACAGTTCACCGATAAAGTCACCAATGGATACAAATCAAAAGCTTGATAAAAATCTTGGTGCACATGTATACCAGGAGCGATATGCGCAGGTGATCGGTAGTTTGATGTATATAACAAACTGCACCCGACCTGATATTGCTTACGCAGTCAATAAGTTGGCTAGGTTCACCCGTAATCCGAGTGATAACCACTGGAAGGCGTTGAATTGGGTATTACAATACCTGATATACACGTTAAATTACGGGTTACACTATTCGAGATATCCAGCTGTACTAGAGGGGTACAGTGATGCAAACTGGATATCTGATATAGAGAACACCAAGTCCACCAGTGGGTATGTATTTACAATTGGTGGTGGGGCTGTGTCTTGGAAATCCTCTAAGCAAACTTGCATCGCCCGATCCACAATGGAATCGGAGTTTATCGCTTTAGACAAAGCAGGAGAAGAAGCTGAGTGGCTTCATGACTTCTTAGAGGATGTTCCGTGTTGGAACAAACCCGTACCTTCGGTAATGATCCACTGCGACAGTCAGTCGGCTCTAGGAAGGGCACGGAATGCTATGTACAACGGCAAGTCTCGTCATATTCGACGGAGGCATAAGACCGTTAGGCAACTGATCACCACGGGTATAATATCCATTGATTACATCAAGTCTAAGGATAATATAGCAGACCCTTTGACAAAGGGCTTACCCAAAGATCAGATGGCTTGCCTGTCTAGGGGAATGGGCTTAAAACCCAAAATATAAGGACTAATACAGCGGTAACCCAACCTTACGAACTGGAGATCCCAGTAATTTGGTTCAATGGGAAAACGAAGTTGTAAAGGTTCAGTTGATCGCTTCGGTGGAAGTATGAGCACTTCGGATAGTGATTTCTGAAAAGAAACTCCAAATCCAAAGCCGTTCCCGCGATAGACTTTAAGTGCTATCTGCAGTGTGGGTAAAGGTTAAGTCTTCAAAACCTGTAATGCTCCTCAACAGTTGAGGTTAGGTTTTGGGAAACTTTTAATGGTTCCTAACACTTGTGAAGTGGGGTATAGCAGGATACCTTGTAGGAGACCACCTATTTAAGTGCGAGGACGGGCCGCCTCAAGATGAACGCACTTAAGAATCCAAGACGTTGTCCATGGCCAAAACGGACAAAATATTACGAAGAAGAGAGTAAGGGAATTTGTTGTGTTGGTACCATTGACTTGGCTTACACTAAACACTGACGGTTCAAGACATCACGTTCACCGCGCAGTAAGTCCGATGGTATTCAACTATGGAAGGTTCAAAGCTGATGCTACCTCTCCTTATGCAACATCGGTCCGCTAAAATATTGCTGGAAATGAAAAGACACCATGTGAGTGCGCCAAAATCTCTTTCAAGAGGGGATTGTTGGAAATTAGCCTTTGGCGGGAGTTGCGACCGACCAACTTTAACGGCTTAAACACTAGTGTTACGTATGTTGGAGAATCTGGTTCTTCACACATGCATGATGTACTAAGTACGTAGATAACCGTAGGGCCAAGAATCGTCAAATTTCATTGAGAAATGAAAGAGATATTGGTTCACGAAGTGAGGTGTTTGAAGCATGAAAAGTGTGGTGTTGTGTTCAATTCTCCCTCATCGGTAGAGGAAGAAAGAATTGTTGTGTATATAAGACTCGAAATGTGTTTGGGGTTTGGGACCCCAAGGGGTATCCCATGTGTTTAAAGGAGGGAGGACCTAGATGTGCTTCGGTTCAAGGAAAGACCACACGCGCGCCGCCGCCGTCCGCCCGTCCGGTCCGGTTCCGGTTCCGGGTTCCGGGTTCCGGGTCTCGGGTTCACGGGTTCACGGGTTCACGGGTTCACGGGTTCACGGGTCGTGGGCTGTGGGCCTTCTGATATTATCTTTTTGGGCCAGAAAACTTTGTCAGAAATACAGTTTGATCCCAGAAGTTTCAGATGTGCAGTTTGGACCAGAATTCTTTCAGATGTGCAGTTTAGTCCCTGAAGTTTCAAGATGTACAGTTTGGTCCCTGAAGTTTTCAGAAAGTCAGAATTTTGACGATCCAGAACAGAAACGTTCCAGCACTCAATTCAGCCATTTATTTTGGCTGAATTACACCTCCAATAATGGCCAATCCGTTGGCCATTTTCTCCATTTATTTGGTGGCTTTACTACCTCCATAATGGTCATTATTTGGCCAATAATGGCTGTTATGGAGGCAGTCAAACAACCCCTCTTCCTCCTATATAAACACCCCTTACACCATTGTTGAGGGACACTTCACATACACGAAAATACACAAAGCAGAAAGCAAGCAGTTTCTTCCTAATCTTCCAAGCATCATTTCGTTATTCAATATTCTTCACGGTAGCTTTTGAGTTTCCTTTGCTCAATTGTTCCATTGCTGTTTTATCTTGGGAGACGAATTGTCCGGAACGTATAAAGGATACATACGGGGCAATATTGTCTTAAGGACAGAGTGCCACACTCGACTCAGCAAAAACCAAAGCAGTTTCCGGTCTTCTTGTTCTACAAAAATTGTAATTTCGGTTTTATTGTGATATTGTAATTTCCAGTTTTCTAGTTGAATTGTAATTTCAATTCTTACATAAGCAGTTACTTGTAATTTCCGTTTCTTGCAATCCTTGTAAAAATCCAACAAAACTTTCATGTTAAAATTCGCCGTGAGTAAGTTAAGGTGAACTTGAAAGGTTGATGACATTAGTGTTACATCCCGTGTTCCATATGGTATGCTATATCTGCAACACCCCGTAAGTTTGATAAATTTTGTAAACCGTTATATATTGTGTTGATATGATATACGTTTTCTTTTAAGTAAAACCTTTTGGTAAAAGAATTTGATAAGTCTAATTTTATATAGTTTTTGTATAGTTACTATTATTACTACTTCTCAGATAGGCTTTAAATTACATACGTGACATGATGAGGTTTATAAATGAGATTTTATTTATTATACAAATAGAAATTATTTTCTCAGAAAAAAAATTATCTCCTCCCATTTTGAGAATAATACAAAAATGTGTACTCTTGATAGTATGTTGGAAAAATTAGAATTTGATAAGATATAATTTTTATCGTTGTCTTAATTTTTATGAGATATTAATATGTGTTTTAATTTACAAAATATTTATGATTTAATTATGATAATAATTTATATTTATTATTAAAAGATTAGTTAAAATGATTGATAAATAGTATTTGGACATGGATGATCCATGTGGATCCGTGAGGAGTGAGTACCTTGTGGTAGATATGTACATATAAGGTGGGGGAAGTGATAAATGTTGAGTGGGTGGACCACCACGTGTAAAGGAGACAAGTTAGCGGGAGTACATTTCATCAAATACTTGTTGCATAATTTTGGGATGAACCACTTTTTATATATATACACTTTTGTATATATGCTAAAGGAGTCTTGAAAACTGTCTTTTTTCTCTTTTATTTTTGTTAAACAACGAAACTCAAGCTCTTTAAATTTAAAGTTTAATTCCACCCAAATTTTCTCAACTTTATCCAAGATCAAGTATAGCATTCTCCCTTCGTCAATTTCAAGATTATAACGTTGGTTTCCTCCGGATCTAGCAAGTCGAAGATTACTTCAAGCTAAAGTAAGGTTCAAAGAGGCTTAGTTCATGACATCTAAGATTAACTTATAAAGGAGGTTGATTTATTCATCATCGTTGAAATTTCGGTTCAAATGTATGTAAAGACTATCCCTCTTCATTGTTTTTGGCATGATTTCCTTATCAAGCTAGTCTCGATGTTACACCCCGTATTTTTGCGATCAAATAGATCCTAAGTAAAGTAACATAAATCTCGATGAGTCTAAGATCCCATATTTGGATGAAAATAAGTTGAAACATGTGTTACGGAAGTTTCATTAGAATTCAGGGTCAAACGAATCAAAGAAAATTAAGTTCGTCGAAACTCAGAGAAGGGCAGACCGAATTCGAACAAATTGTTTTGCTCAAATTGGTGGTGGTATATCTGAAGGTATATGAGTAGTTATGGGGTGAATAATCTATCTACGTTTAAATTCAGGGAGTCATCTTTCCATTGCAACAAACCGTTCATAGATACTATATCAGAGTTGAAAGATATTCGCATTTTCGTCGGACTGTGCAACTGTCGACATACTGGCCGAGGGAGCTCGCTGAGTGAGCTCCATAGAGAGGTTTTTTTCTATCCTTGGGCTTCGCTCAGTGAGTTAGAGTGACAAAAACAAGGCGATGGGATTTTATTTAAGTCCCCAAGTTCGATCCTTACCTCATTTCCTCCTCTCTTCAGTCAAAAAAGAACCCTAAACTCTCCTTTATTTCCCCAAGGTATTCTTACTTGAGTGAGCTAAGATCTTCAAGTTATTGACATGAATCCGTTCATCGGAGGTTTGTGATACTAGTCTTCCCAATCTTCTCCCTTTTGTTGCTGAGGCTGGAGTCTTTGGTGCTGAAAGTGAGAGGTGCTAAGAGTTGGGTTATGATGTTTAAGGTAATAATATCCTTATACATCATGTGTATAAGTTGTATGAGCTACCGTAGAGCTGATTTTTAAAAGCTTACGAAGTGATAGTTGGGAATCGTAGGGTTATGTTGCAGAAAATATTTATCGAAGTTAAAGGAAGCTTGTGTTAGGGGTCGCTTCTGCTAGATTAGGGTATGATCCTATTTTACCTATGTATATCTAATGTTATATAACTCATGGCCGGCTAGTCAAGTTGAAAACTCATGATGTAAAGGTCGAAAGTTGTGATGGTATTGTCGTTTTATGTATTGATGTTGAGCTGCTCAATTGGAGCTATTTATTGACGTTATATTACTAGATATTGGTAGTTATTGCATAAGGAAGATAAGGAAATCAAGTACAATAATTCATCTACTTTATTAAAGTAGATTCATGTGATAATACCGAAGTCAACTTCTCTACTCATGATTTCTGAAGTCAACTTCTCTACTCTATTATGTAAAAGAACAATTTGCTCACCCAATGCGTTCATATAAACATTGGTGTAGTTATTATGTTTGAGCATGATATTAATATGCGAAGTTATAACTAAAGGAGTATTATTTTCAATTAAATTCGAAAACACAGCAAAATCAAGAGCTTTATTATCCTTTTCAATCTGGAAAGGTTGTTGAGGAGGGAAAACAGTATGAGCAACTTCCCCGCTAGAAAGTTTGTATTCTCTTTCTAGAACAGAGATATAGTCTCCCACATATTTGACCATAAACCAAGGAACAAAAGATATATTTTGTTAGCTCGAGAGATATCTTTATAAAAATCCTCTTGCAGCACTATACGTTCATTGTTATCAAAAGTATCAAAAAACCATTTTTAAAAGGTTCCCATCTGGGTTTATAAAAGTTTTTACTGATTTTTTCTCGTGCGGGTGATCCCCGGCTAAAATCAATTTTTGTACTTTGATCCATTAAATACTTGGATAACCCATATCTGACTAAGTTATTTCTGGGTCTTCATTAACACCTCTGGCAATATTATCATTACCAATTATAATCCTATCGACTCTATTAGTATCAGTATTATCAGGCACAGGTGGATGTATGAAATTTTGAATACGAGAAGTAGAAGCTCGTGAAGGAGATTTAACAGTATAATCAGCTGGTGAAATATAAGAACGATTTGAAACATCAGATCTAGTAGATCTATAACCAAAATCATTTGTCAAGTAATTTGGTTTAGAAAACTTCAGTATGACCGTCCCATCAGGGGTTTGTTCAATATGAGTAATATCAGTATTACAATTACTCTTGAGAGGTGCCGCTCCCTCTATGACCCATTATGTGGGAAAATCAATTTCATCCCATTTAATTGGATCATAACCTCTATAACATATCTATGTATATCTAATGTTATATGAGTTTTCAACTCGACTAACCGACCATGACTTATATAACATTAGATATACATAGGTAAAATACGATCATAACCTTCAATTGCTGAGGTTATCTGGTCTATAAGTTCTTGTCCATTTAAAACACCTTCTTTGGTATTTTGTAATAATTTCTTCCAGAACCTTATATAATAGGTTCGTTGTAAACAAGGAATTTGTTCAGGGGTATGACCCACTTCTACTGACCATCGCATGATCCATGGAATGGAAAATTCGATAAAGAAATGCGGTTTATACCTTAGCGTTAACCATCCACAAAGAATTTGTTCAGAGGTATGACCCACTTCTACTGACAATCGCATGATCCATGGAATGGAAAATTTATTCATATCAATGTTATTTAAACCAAAAGAAAAAGGATAGTTTATGAATGGTTAAGGCCTTATTTGTTTGCATTTATCAGTGGTCTGAATCTGTATAAACTTTTGAATGATTGTGGTAAAATAGTTACAGATGGACCATAATTAATCAACCAGTGACAAAACCAATTTGGAATATTCTGTTTATAAATATTGGCACAAATTCTTATAAACCACGAATGTTTCCTATTAGGATAAGAGCTTTATTAAAGCTATCCATGTAGTCCCAGTAATTAAATTTTACATTGACCTTTTGCTCTGGATGGAGATATTCTCTTTCCTTGAGCGTACTAAATCCCCAATCTTCTGGAGTGAATATTTTGTTGATAATAATTTTTGAAAAGTTATAAACTTTTCTGGTAGTTGCCGGATAAAAGTGTTGTATATCAATTGATCCGGTTGAGGAGAGTATAACCTCATAATTCATTCTGGATTTATAAGTAGTGGTGGCATATGAAATCGTATCCAGATATCTTTGAACTAACTTCCATGGTTTATCGTTTCATTGAAGATCTTTATTATCCAAACGAAGTATTACTTCCTTGTTATTATTTTGTTCATATGAATCAATATCTTCCTGGTTATTGTCATTAATGACCTCTGAATAAGAAGGTGGCATATTACTCTTTGAATTTTATGAAATCCATGAATTGTTGATATAGAGGACTAAAGGAATTGGAAGTCGTACGTCTCTACACGAAACTATTTTGATAGAAACGAATTTTGGTAAATAAAAAATTACCACCAGAAGACCTATTAAATGGGATGAAATTGATTTTCCCAAAAAATGGGTCATAGAGGGAGCGGTACCTCCCAAGAGTAATTGTAATACTGATATTACTCATATTGAACAAGCCCATGATGGGACGGTCAAGCTGAAGTTTTCTAAACCAAACTACTTGACAAATGATTTTGGTTCTAGATCTACTAGATCTGATGTTTCTAATCGTTCTTATATTTCACCAGTTGATTATACTGTTAAATCTCCTTCACGAGCTTCTACTTCTCATATTCAAGATTTCATACATCCACCTGTGCCTGATAATACTTAGTAATAGAGTCGATAGGATTATAATTGGTAATGATAATATTGCCAGAGGTGTTAATGAAGACCCAGAATTAACTTAGTCAGATATGGGTTATCCAAGTATTTAATGGATCAAAGTGTAAAAATTGATTTTAGCCGGGGATCACCCGCATGAGAAAAAATCAGTAAAGACTTTTATAAACCCAGATGGGAACCTTTTAAAAAATGGTTATACTTTTGATAACAATGAACGTATAGTGCTGCAAGAGGATTTTTATAAAGATATCTCTCGAGCTAACAAAATATATCTTTTGTTCCTTGGTTTATGGTCAAATATGTGGGAGACTATATCTCTGTTCTAGAAAGAGAATACAAACTTTCTAGTGGGGAAGTTGCTCATACTGTTTTCCCTCCTCAACAACCTTTCCAGATTGAAAAGGATAATAAAGCTCTTGATTTTGCTGTCTTTTCGAATTTAATTCAAAATAATACTTCTTTAGTTATAACTTCGCATATTAATATCATGCTCAAACATAATAACTACACCAATTTTATATGAACGTATTGGGTGAGCAAATTGTTCTTTTACATAATAGAGTAGAGAAGTTGACTTCGGTATTATCATGAGTAGAGAAGTTGACTTCGGTATTATCATAGGAATCATACTTTAATAAAGTTGATGAATTATTGTACTTGATTTCCTTATCTTCCTTATGCAATAATTACCAATATCTAGTAATTCAACCTCAATAAATAGCTCCAATTGAGCAGCTCAAGATCAATACATAAAATGACAATACCATCACAACTTCCGACCTTTACATCATGAGTTTTCAACATTACTAGCCGGCCATGAGTTATATAACATTAGATATACATAGGTAAAATAGGATCATACCCTAATCTAGCAGAAGCGACCCCTAACACAAGCTTCCTTTAACTTCGATAAATATTTTCTTCAACATAACCCTACGATTCCCAACTATCACTTCGTAAGCTTTTAAAAATCAGCTCTACGGTAGCTCATACAACTTATACACATGATGTATAAGGATATTATTACCTTAAACATCATAACCCAACTCTTAGCACCTCTCACTTTCAGCACCAAAGACTCCAACCTCAACAACAAGAGGGAGAAGATTGCGAAGACTAGTATCACAAACCTCCGATGAACGGATTCATGTCAATAACTTGAAGATCTGAGCTCACTCATGTAAGAATGCCTTGGGGAAGTAAAGTAGAGCTTAGGGTCCTTTTTTGGACTGAAGAGAGGAGGAAATGAAGTAAGGATAGAATTTGGAGACTTAAATAAAATCACATCGCCTCATTTTTGTCATTCTAGCTCACTGAGCAAAGCCCAAGGAGAGAAACAACCTCTCTATGGATCTCACTCAGCGAGCTCCTTCGGCCAGTCTGCCGACAGTTGCACTGTCCGACGAAAATTCTAATATCTTTCCACTCTGATATCGTATCTATGAACGGTTTGTTGCAATGGAAAGATGACTCCCTGAATTTAAACGTAGATACGTTATTTACCCCATAACTACTCATATAACATCAGATATACCACCACCAATTTGAGCAAAACAATTTGTTCGAATTCGGCCTGCCCTTCTCTGAGTTTCGACGAACTTAATTTTCTTTGATTCGTTTGACCCTGAATTCTTACAAAACTTCTGTAACATATGTTTCAACTTATTTTCATCCAAATATGGGATCTTAGACTCACCGAGATTTATGTTACTTTACTTACGATGTATATGAGCGCAAAAATACGGGGTGTAACATAAGGACTAGCTTGATAAGGAAATCATGCCAAAAACAAAGAAGAGAGATAGTCTTTACATACATTTGAACCGAAATAATAAATCAACCTACTTTATAATTTAATCTTAGATGTCATGAACTAAGTCTCTTTGAACCTTACTTTAGCTTGAAGTAATCTTCGACTTGCTAAGATCCGGAGGAAACCAAAATTATAATCTTGAAATTGACGAAGGGAGAATGCTATACTTGATCTTGGATAAAGTTGAGAAAATTTGGGTGGAATTAAACTTTAAATTTAAAGAGCTTGAGTTTCGTTGTTTAACAAAAATAAAAGAGAAAAAAGACAGTTTTCAAGACTCCTTTAGCATATATACAAAAGTGTATATCTATAAAAAGTGGTTCATCCCAAAATTATGCAACAAGTATTTGATGAAATGTACTCCCGCTAACTTGTCTCCTTTACACGTGGTGGTCCACCCACTCAACATTGATCACTTCCCCCACCTTATACCTGGATCCTGAAGTTATACCTGAATCCTTAATCAATTTTAACAATTCCATAAGGCTATCACTTTTAAGAACATTAATGTTTATATCCTGAAATTGAGCAAATATATTATAGAACTCATCATCTTATTTATTCTGTTTGCTAGAACAAGGTTGTCCAATTTGACAGGGTAGGCATTCATCAAATACAGGTTTGTAGTGACCATGGTTAAGTGAGATAAATCGATGTGCTAACATATAAACATTTCATGCGAATAATTTTTTGTAAATTGTATACAGGAATTCCAATTCCTTTAAAATATCATTTATCTCCCTTGTGAGGATGATATTAAGGAGGGTAATATCCCTACAAAAGATAGGCCATGCCATATGAATTCCGAGTACTTGGAATTCTGCAGAAAGAAGATTACTTCTTTATTACAAAAAGGTTTGATAAAACCCTCAGAATCCCCATGATCTTGTACAACTTTTTATGTTAATAAACATGCAGAGCAGGAAAGAGGAGTCCCCTGACTCGTTATTAATTATAAACCGCTTAATAAAGCCCTGAAGTGGATCATGTATCCTATTCCTAACAAAAAAGATTTACTTGATAGATTTAATAACGCTATTATACTTTCTAAATTTGATTTAAAATATGGATATTAGTAGATTTAGATTGCAAAAGCAGACAGATACAAAACTGCTTTTAATGTTCTTATTGGGAAATTTGAGTGGAATGTAATGCCATTCGGATTAAAAAATGCCCATTCTGAACTTCAAAATATTATGAATGATATATTTATGCCTCATAGTAATTTCATCATTTTTTATATAGATGATATCTTTTTATTTTCTAATAATATTGAAACTCATTTCAAACATCTTGATTTATTTAAGAAGATCATCATACAAAATGACCTAGTCATAACAAAACCAAAAATGGCCCTTTTTCAAACAAAAATAAGATTTTTGGGTCATAACATTGAAAAGGGAAAAATCATTCCTATTAATAGAAATATTGATGTTGCATCAAAATTCCCGGATGTTATAACCGAAAAAACCCAACTCTAGAGATTTTTGGGTAGTCTAAATTATATCAGTCCTTTTATAAAGGATTTGGAAAAAGATACAACCATCTTATATGAACGGCTGAAAAAAGTTCTGACACCTTCGACAGATAATCATACTCAAGCTGTCAAAAGAATTAAGGTTAAGGTTCATAACATTCCTTGTCTCACCTTAGCCAATCCTACTTGGCCAAAAATTATAGAGACAGATGCCTCAGATATCGGATATGGGGTTATACTAAAGCAACACTCTCCAGTTGATAAACATGAGTATTTAATATAATTCTATTCTGGCAAATGGAATCCTAGCCAGAAAAATTACTCCACAGTTGCAAAAGAAATTTTAGCAATTGTAAAAAGTGTTTTAAAATTTCAAGGGGATTTATACAATCAGAAGTTTATTATAAATACTGATTGTCAATCGGCTAAATTTATGTTTAATAAAGACTACAAACATGATGTTTCTAAACAAATGTTTGCAAGATGGCAAGTTTTATTGGCACCATTTGATTTTGAGATTCATTATAAAAAAGGGACAGATAATAGTCTGCCTAATTTTTTGACTAGAGAATATTTGAGTTCATAATTTAATGATTTTTTCATATAGGATGATGAGGCCTATTTGGCAAGGCGGCGACCCCAATTATAGAGGTCATGGCGGAAGAGGCAGAGGAACTGGATGAGGTAATACTATTGTCCAGTAAGGAAAAAAAACACTTATAGCACAAGGGCAGATAGGGACTTCAAACATTGATAAAGAAAGTCCATTTTACCAATAATTCATGGATTTTATAAAATCCAAAGAAAACAATGATAGCCCACAACCTTCATATGCAAAGGTTGCTAATGAAGAGCAAGATGAAAATGAGGGTTATGAAAAACATGAGAAGAAAGATGTTATACTTCTTCTCGATTATAAAGATCTCCAATGGAAGGATGAGCCATGAAATCTCATGGAAAGGTATTTAGAAACTGGATTATATCCCATCTTGACTTATAAGTCAAGAATGCATTATAAGACCATACTCTCAACCACGGGATCAACTGAAATTCAACACTATTTTTCTATGCATACTAAAAAGGTTTATAACTTCTCTAAGATCATTATAAAGAAGATCTTTACTCCAGAAGACTGGGGGTTTAGCACTTTAAAAGAACGGGAATATTTCCATCCTGAGCAAAGAATTCAGGTAAAATTTAATTATTGGGATTATATAGATAGTTTTTATAAAACTTTTTATATGAAAACCCTAACAAAAAACATTAATGGTTAATAAAAATATGTTCTCATGTTTATAAATAGATCTTACCCACTTGGTTTTGTCATTGGTGGATAAATTATGGTCCATCTGTTAATATCTTGCCACAAATATTTAAAGGTTTATATACCGAATGTATTGATGTTTCTCCTAAAATCATAGAATTAGAAAATCATAATACCATCATAAATGGAATTGCTAATATGAATTTCTTCATCGAATTTTTCATTCCATGGATCGTGCGATGGTCAGTAGAAGTGGGTCATACCCCTGAACAAATTCCTTGTTTACAACGAACCTATTATATAAGGTTCTGGAAGAAATTATTACAAAAGACCAAAGAAGGTGTTTTGAATGGACAAGAACTTATAGACCAGATAACCTCAGCAATGTAAAGTTATACAAAATTAAAAGAAGATCAACCACAGTCAGAGGTTAATAGTCCATTTCAGCATATTACCAGAAAGCTTCAACTTAAAAAGGGAGTAATTTCAAAAGCAGAAATTATAGCATCTTATATGGCAGAAGTAAAAAAGGATTTGATAAAAAATCTGGATGGGGAATTCCCTTCAGATACTTTTATGGCATCCATTCATACAAAGGAGGAAGATACTCATGACTCCCAAGAACCCTATGATGCAGACTTCGACATTCAAGAATACGTTGTGAAGTTTCAAGATAAGATGGAGGCATCCTCCAGCACAGGAAAATACAAAGGGAAAGAAAAAGTACGATACACAGGAAAGCAGCCGGTGGAACCATAATAAAAGCCACCGAACAGATGGAATCTACTTTAATAAAGTAGATGAATTATTGTACTTTAGTAGGGCCCATAAGTTTTGACCAATTCTACTTTATTACTTTTTTTACTTTTTATCTTTTAAGTTTGTCGGCCACATGATTAGGCCACTTTATTTGTCTGTATTATCACATGATTCATTATAAAAGAATCCATAGTTGTATGTTAAAGGGCGGCTTTCGCCAACTACTCTCTTCTCTTTGTAAAAACTCTCTAAAATAAAAACTTAAGGTTTGCTTTATATCCTCCTGCTCTGATCACAATATCTTCATCTTAGGTAATTTAAATTTTGTATTTTAATTATAATTATTTATTACATATTTTGGATTAGCCTATGATCGGCTAATTCCCTTGTGTTGAACTCATGTTGCACTAGACTACTTGGAATTATGGTACTAATGCTATAATATAGCTAATTATTCATGTGATAAGGTACTAAGGTTGGGCAAAAGACAGCCCAGGAGGAATGTCTGAAACTCAGGCTGATGATCCTGTTTTAGCCCGATGAAGCCGTGGTGGCGTTAGGGTGTTTTGGGATCTGTTGTGAGTTAAGACGGCCCTGTAGACCCATAAATAATACCTCTTACTGTACCTCTCTGTGATCACCTCCGCTTGTTTTGGTATCAGAGCCATGTGTACAAGTAGTAATAGGTAACAAGCTCAACACTCTTTCTAAAATGATGAATATCATCAAAAACAAGAATACTGTTAAAAATAGTAAAAAAGAGGAATATGATATATCTCAACACTTAGATCTACTTAATAAGTGGACTATTCCAAAAACACAACCCAAGTTGATACACCAGATGTATACTTTTGAAAAATTAGGGTTTAAACAAGTAGTCAAAACTATTGAGGAAACAATCATTGTATGTAGAGATCATGCTACTTTTAAATTATTAAATGACAGTGATATTACCCCTTATAGGGAAACCCATCGATTTATGCATATTGGGTTAGTACAGGTTGCTTTCAAGACACTTACTTTAAGAGGCTTACCAGAGAGCTTTATAGCAGCTCTAAGAGATGGTAGAACTCAGAATTGGAAAAAGTCCCATATAGGGACAGTACAGACCAGTTTGGCATATGGCCCTGTTTATTTTAATGCTTATCCTAACTTGCAGGCATCTTTGCAAGATGAAAATTCATTAAATTCTTTGATATTAAGCATTAAGTTGCATTGTTATGATTATATGCCTGGAACTGAGGTTATATGTATTTGATATAGAATCTATTTCAAACCTTTATACACTATGAATCATATGTGCAAAATCATGGATTTTAAAAATGAAACTATTTTGATAGAAATGAATTTTGATAAATAAAAAATTACCACCAGAAGACCTATTAAATGAGATGAAATTAATTTTCCCACAGAATGGGTCATAGAGGGAGAGGCACCTCCCAAGAGTAATTGTAATACTGATATTACTCATATTGAACAAACCCCTGATGGGACGGTCAAGCTGAAGTTTTCTAAACCAAACTACTTGACAAATGATTTTTGTTCTAGATCTACTAGATCTGATGTTTCAAATCGTTCTTATATTTCACCAGCTGATTATACTGTTAAATTTCCTTCACGAGCTTCTACTTCTCGTATTCAAGATTTCATACATCCACCTGTGCCTGATAATATTGATACTAATAGAGTCGATAGGATTATAATTGGTAATGATAATATTGCCAGATGTGTTAATGAAGACCCAGAAATAACTGAGTCAGATATAGGTTATCCAAGTATTTAATGGATCAAAGTCCAAAATTTGATTTTAGTCGGGGACCACCCGCACGAGAAAAAATCAGTAAAGACTTTTATAAACCCAGATGGGAACCTTTTAAAATGGGTTTTTGATACTTTTGATAACCATGAACGTATAGTGTTGCTAACAAAATTATATCTTTTGTTCCTTGGTTTATGGTCAAATATGCAGGAGACTATATCTCTGTTCTAGAAAGAGGGTACAAAAATTCTAGCGGGGAAGTTGCTCATACTGTTTTCCCTCCTCAACAACCTTTCCAGATTGGAAAGGATAATAAATATTGTACTCTATATATACCTTGATATTAATGAAAGACTCCCCAAGGGAGATTAATATCATCTTACAGCTAGAACAAGGTTGTCCAATTTGATAGGGTAGGCATTCTTCTTA
Organism: Anisodus acutangulus; assembly: GCA_029783415.1. Lineage (NCBI taxonomy): Eukaryota > Viridiplantae > Streptophyta > Magnoliopsida > Solanales > Solanaceae > Anisodus > Anisodus acutangulus. Next base: position 20,836,146 of record CM056499.1, read on the forward strand.
TGAAGGGATATAATCTTCCTTATTAAGAACTCGAATTTCCTCATCTGAGGAGGAATCCTTTGCTTCATCTTTTTCGAAACCTGAGTCTTCTAGTTCCGAGTTAAGCAATAGCTTGGATAATGTATCTTTTAAATCATCTCCAATGTTAAGGGCTTTAATCTTTTCCTTAACTCTACAATCCTTATAATAGTGGTCTGTCCTGCCACATTTCCAACATGCCTTGGGATTCTTAGATTTTATAAAATTCTTGCGAGTTTTAAACTATTTCTTTCTTCTCACCTTTTTATCCAAGCGTTTTGTTTTCCATTTTTGGAAACTTTCCTGGTTTTTTGCTTTTCGTCTATGAGACACCTTGGCTTTGGGTATATCCATTCCAAATTGACCACATAACTCTCCCAGTTGTTGTCTTTCATTGAGGTTCTGAATTTTTATCTGCTGGTTCAGCTTGATCTCATTACACAAGGCTAACCCCTCTTGTTTGCAAGTGCCTATTAGGCTACCATATCTATAAATATCATAATTGATAGTAATCCCCCTTTTCTAAGAGATTTTCTAACTCTTACCGCAAATAGGGCTGGTAATCCATCTATAAATTTGGACTTCCAGTGAGGACTATTACACTCAGGTAATTCCATGACTCTGCTAAGGAAAACATCCTTATACCACCTAAATGAGGTGATGGTTTTGCATCTTAAGTTCTGGAGTAAGGTTCTGATATTTTCAAAATCATCTGACCATCTTTCAGTAAAGTGCTCTATAATATTAATCCCTAAGGTATAAATCGCATTCTGCCCAGATTCTACACCTATTTCGATTTTAACTACCCCAATAATACTATTACATTGTTCTTGGGTTAGATAATGATTCCACCAGCCTTTCAACTGGCCAGTGAATCCTGATATAATCATTTTTGCAACAGTTTTGTCCGTGTTACTGTTAGCTTTGCAGATTGCGCTATACATGAACATTCTATGAACTGTTGTATAAATCTGAAGTCAACTTCTCTACTCTATTATGTAAAAGAACAATTTGCTCACCCAATACGTTCATATAAACATTGGTGTAGTTATTCTGTTTGAGCATGATATTAATATGCGAAGTTGTAACTAAAGCAATATTATTTTCAATTAAATTCGAAAAGGCAGCAAAATCAAGAGCTTTATTATCCTTTCCAATCTGGAAATGTTGTTGAGGAGGGAAAACAATATGAGTAACTTCCCCGCTAGAAAGTTTGTATTCTCTTTCTAGAACAGAGATATAGTCTCCCACATATTTGACCATAAACCAAGGAACAAAAGATATAATTTTGTTAGCTCGAGAGATATCTTTATAAAAATCCTCTTGCAGCACTATACGTTCATTGTTATCAAAAGTATCAAAAAACCATTTTTAAAAGGTTCCTATCTGGGTTTATAAAAGTCTTTACTGATTTTTTCTCGTGCGGGTGATCCCCGACTAAAATCAATTTTTGGACTTTGATCCATTAAATACTTGGATAACCCATATCTGACTCAGTTATTTCTGATCTTCATTAACACCTCTGGCAATATTATCATTACCAATTATAATTCTATCTACTCTATTACTATCAGTATTATCAGGCACAGGTGGATGTATGAAATCTTGAATACGAGAAGTAGAAGCTCGTGAAGAAGATTTAACAGTATAACCAGTTGGTGAAATATAAGAATGATTTGAAACATCAGATCTAGTAGATTTAGAACCAAAATCATTTGTCAAGTAGTTTGGTTTAGAAAACTTCAGCTTGACCGTTCCATCATGGGTTTGTTCAATATGAGTAATATCAGTATTACAATTACTCTTGGGAGGCCGCTCCCTCTATGACCCATTCTGTGGGAACATTAATTTCATTCCATTTAATAGGTCTTCTGGTGGTAATTTTTGATTTACCAAAATTCGTTTCTATCAAAATAGTGCACCGTCATAAACTAGGAATTTCATTAAAAGAAATTCTCAAATATTTTGTTGTTATTCTTAGTTTTTTCATTTACATGATAAGATTGTGTTTCTTACTATAGTAACTAACCCCTTTGAATTTGAGTGGGCTCAAAATCTTGTTTATTTAAATGATTTCCTCAATCAATTAAGAGATATACAAAGCGATAGCTATTCCAAATTAGGGGTGAGCATACTTTGATAAATACCGAATTATTATTCCGAAATCAAAATTTTAGATACTGCAATTTCAATATTCCGGTATTTTGTGTATATTTCGAAAAAACTTTATATGCGGTATTTATTAAAAAATACTGAAATATCAAATACTGTACTAAAATATTTAATTACATATAAATCCATATATATATATATATATATATATATATATATATTACTAACAAATATATAAAATAGTATTGGTACCAACCTACATATCACATCTCATTTAATGTCATTCTGTAACTAATAGAGGATTGATCAATGTTATTAAGACTTTAGAATTTTGACTACCATTGAAATTTCCTTTTACGTAGTTGATTAACGAAGGAAATTATTTGTACTTTTTTTTGAATACTTTTACATGTATTAAGTGTTAGTTTGATATAATTGAGTCGTTTCTTGAAAAGCGAAGTTCTAATTCTTTATTATATGAGTTTATGTAATTCAAAGTTGAATAAACTATAATTACTGATTTACCGTACCATAATATAATGAAACCGAACTTAAAAATACCAAGTCATACCGAATTAATTTGGTATGGTAATAATATAATATTATAAATAACCAAAAATCAAAATTATCGAAACGAAATTTTCAATAACGTACTATGCCCACCCACATTCTGCCTGTTAGAGTAATTATGGGGGCAATCCCTTAATTACCTCTATTATTCATTAAAGATAATTGATAGGGTAAATATATTGTAATTAGTGTAATTATAATTAGTATCTTATAATTTAGGTAAGGTAGATTAGTCTTCCATTATTCAAGCATATGATGATTGTATATATATTGTACCTTTGGGAGAATATTAATCAAGAAATTACTTTTCTACATGGTATCAAGAGTCTAAGATCCTTAGCCCTAATTCATTCTCCCTCTACACGATTTTCTCCCTCTCTTTCTTGTCAATTTCGGCCAACCCAACCAAACAAAAACCCTAAACCATCTCTTACCCTAGCAAAACCCTAGCCACCTTCTCAAAACGCCCCCCTCGGCTAGCTTTTCTCCGAAACCCTAAGGGTTTTTCCACACCAAAAACATCAAACACTACTTTTTTCATTCTTTAGTTTGATTTCTTGTGGACCAATGGTCGAAAAACAAACTTTTCATCCCGCTCTTGCCGCTAATAACGTCAAGAACTTTATCTCCATAACTCTTGAAATTGAGAAAGGGCAGTATTCTTCTTGGGCAGAACTCTTCAAAATTCACTGCCACTCTTATGAGGTGATTGACCATATCATCCCGTCTGAATCACCGTCGGATACCACTACGGTGGACAAGAAATTATGGTCTCAATTAGATACTATAGTCCTTCAATGGATTTATGGCACAATTTCAAATGATATTCTCCATACCATCTTAGAACCAAATTCTACGGCTCAACAGGCGTGGGAAATGTTATAAAACATTTTTCAAGATAACAAAATTTCTAGGGCCATCTATCTTGAAAACCAATTTACAAATGTTAAATTAGATGACTTTTCCAACATCTCAGCCTATTGTAAAGAATTAAAGGTACTTGCAGACCAACTATCCAACGTTGGTTCGCCCGTGACGAATCAAAGGTTGGTCCTTCAGTTGATTGCGGGGTTGAACGAACAATATGATGGTGTTGCTACGTTCATTCAGCAAAGCAATTCGTTTCCTCCCTTTTACGAGGCCCGTTTGAAGTTAATTCTTGAGGAAACACGAAAAGCAAAGCAGTCATCATCGGGAGCAACCACCGCCGGAATCGCTCTCGTCTCCACCAACTCATCTTCTACAGATTTTGAGCCCCAAAATTTTGGTTCATGGGGCCACGGTAATCATTCTAATAGTAGTAAAAATGGGTTTTAAATTGTAACAATAAAGGAAAAAATAACGGTTGAAAGGGACGGGGGAGGGGCGATGGCCAGCCTATCGGCGGCGGTGGCCAGTCCTGGCAGTGGCAGAACTCAATGGGGGCAGTACCCACCGTGGGACTAGACCCCACAGTGAGCTACCCCACTATGCCCATATCTGACCTCATCATGGGCCCGACCTCCTCTCTCTTCAAATCGCCAACCCAGTATTCTTGGATCTCATCCACAACATGCATTTGCGCTTCAGGCACCATCTTCAGTTGGTTATGCACCCACGGACATTGTACAAGACATGAAGAACATGTATCTAAGTGTTCCCTGTGAGTCATGCTACATGGACACAGGGGCTACGTCACACATGACGGCATCTCACGGTAATCTCTTGTCTTATTTTAATATGAGTAACAATAAAAATATTGTTGTCGGCAATGGGCAGGAAATTCCAATTCGTGGTATTGCTCATGTAACACTACCCTCTCCACACCCACCATTACACTTGAAAAGCGTCTTACATGCACCGAATCTAATTAAAAACTTGATTTATGTTAGACGTTTTACAATTGACAGCAATGTTTCGATAAATTTTGATCCATGTGGCTTTTCTGTGAAGGATTTTCAGACAGGGATGCCACTTATGAGATGCAATAGCACGGGGGACTTGTATCCCATCACCTATGTTCCTAAAAATAGCATGACCAAACTATCAACCTTTGCTGTCATTTCTCCTACACCAGGGCATAATCGTTTGGGACACCTAGGAGCACATATTTTTAATAACTTTAGGAAGAATAATTTGTTTTCTTATAATACACCTTTGGACTCCTCTGTTTTCCAATCTTGCGTGTTTGGTAAACTTGTTAAGCTTCCTTTTGCATCTTCTATTTCTCATATTTTTATGCCATTTGATATTGTGCATTGTGATTTGTGGACATCACCGATTTGGAGTTCTGCAGGTCATAAGTACTATTTGCTTATTCTAGATGATTATTTGAATTTTTGTGGACTTTTCCATTAGGACATAAATCACAAACCTACACCATTTTTAAACAATTTAGTATTTTTATCAAAACTCAGTTTGGCAAAAGTATTAAATATCTTCAATGTGACAATGAGGGGGATTCATAAATACTCATTTAATGATTTTTGTCACCAAAATGGGATGTCTTTGCGTCTTTCGTGTCCCCATATCTCACCACAAAATGGAAAATCCGAAAGAAAAATTTGAACGATTAATAATATGATTCACTCTATTCTTGTGCATTCATCCACACCACCAAAGTTTTGGCACCATGCACTTCAAATAGCTACATACCTTTTAAATATTCTTCCTAGTAAATTTCTTTCCAATGTATCTCCTACACAAATGTTATGTCATCGTATCCCGTCTTTTACACATTTGAGGGTGTTTGGATGTTTGTGATATCCTTTGTTTCCTTCTACTTCCATTAACAAGTTGAAGACTCGTTCAACTCCTTGTGTGTTTTTGGGATACCCACAAAATCATAGGGGATATAAATGTTATGATTTGACGAATGAGAAAATAATTGTATGCCGTCATGTGATTTTTGACGAGTCTACATTCCCGTTTGCTAAGTCTCATGTGGCATCCTCACCTTTATATGACTTTATGGACAATGGAATACATCTCATTTTACACCACCACCTTAATGAACAAACCCATGTGCAACCAACCCAACAACATTCGGCCCAATTACTAAATGGGACTGGACCGGAGACCATTACCTTGTCACCGATGGTCACGGCCCAGTCCCATTTCTTTGGCAGGTCGGTCCAATTAAGGTAGTCTACTACTACCTCAATCACGCCCTTACCCCAAACCACATCCGGAGCCCAACCTAGTATCGAAACTCTTACCACCCAACCAGTGACGGCACAACCTCCGACCGTTGATACCCATGCCATGCACGGGAGTTTTCAGCCCAAACGTCATTTTAACCTACTATCCTCCGCTCAACCATCACCTTTACCAAAAAATCCCAAAGCTGCCTTATCCCATCCGAATTGGAAAACTGCCATGTTAGAAAAATTTAACACTCTTATTACAAATAAGACGTGGGAATTAGTACCACATCCGTCTAATGTGAATGTCATTTGGTCTATGTGGGTTTTTTATCATAAGAAGAATTCTAATGGTTCTTTTGCGAGATACAAAGCTCGTCTTGTTGGTGATGGCAGATCTCAGCAGGTTAGGGTTGATTGTGGTGAAACATTCAGTCCGGTGGTAAAGCCAGCAACTATCCGGACTGCTCTCAGGTTGGCTCTTTCCAAATCTTGGACCATTGATCAGTTAGATGTTAAAAATGCATTCTTATATGTCAACTTACATGAGACAGTGTACATGCATCAATCGTTGGGTTTTCGAGATTATACATGTCCAGATCATGTTTGCCTATTGAATAAATCCTTATACGGTTTGAAACAAGCACCTCGGGCATGGTATAACAGGTTTGTAGGATTTATGTTCCAAGTTTGGATTCTCTCACAGCAAGTCTGATCAGTCATTGTTCATTTATCGGAAAGGCGCTGACATGGCATATATCATTTTGTATGTCGATGATATTATTCTCATAGAATCATCCATTTCTCTTCGCCAGTCCATTATGTCCCTTCTTGTAGCAGAATTCACGATGAAGGACTTAGGTCCGTTGAATTATTTTTTTGGCATTGATGTCACTCTATACGCAAGTGGCCTATTTCTTAGTCAAAAGAAATATGCCGAAGAAATAATTGACAAAGCAGGGATGTCATCCTGCTAACCCTCACATACATGTCATCCTGCTAACCCTCACATACTCCAGTTGACACAAAGGCGAAATTGAGTAAGGATGCCGGAACTCCGTACATCGATCATACCCATTACCGTAGACTTGCAAGGGCCTTGTAGTATCTGACTTTTACAAAACTAGATATTTCCTATGCAGTTCAACAAGTTTGCTTACATATGCATGATCCGAAGGAGGAACATATGGGGGCTCTCAAACGGATTCTGCAGTACATTCAGGGGACTCTCCATTTCGGACTTCATATGTATAAGTCCTCTATATCGAATCTTTTTGCCTACACAGATGCAGATTGGGGTGGCTGCCCGGATACACGTCATTCCACTTTCAGTTATTATGTGTTCTTGGGTGACAATCTCATTTCATGGTCATATAAACGCCAGTCCACACTGTCTGGATGAAGTGCTGAGGCAGAATATCGAGGGGTAGTTATTGTAGTCACTAAATCATGTTGGCTCCAAAATCTTTTGCTGGAGTTGCATTGTCCGATTGACAAAGCAACAATGGTCTATTGTGACAATGTGAGTGCGATCTACTTATTAGAAAACTTGTTCAGCATCAGCGCACGAAACATATTCTATCGATATCTTATTTGTCCGAGAAAAAGTTGCCCGTGGTCAGGTCCTTGTTCTCCATGTGCCATCCCATTATCAGATTGCTGACATCTTCGCAAAAGGTCTTCCGCGCGTACTCTTTGATGATTTCCAGGACAGTCTTAGCATTCGAGAACCTTCTGCTAAGACTGCGGGGGACTGTTTGAGTAATTATGGGGGCAATCCCATAATTACCTATATTATTCATTAAAGATAATTAATAGGGTAAATATCTTGTAATTAGTATAATTGTAATTAGTATCTTATAATTTAGGTAAGGTAGATTAGTCTTCCATTATTCAAGCATAAGATGATTGTATATATATTGCAAGACCCTTCATCTGATTTACTATGCAAGTAGATCTCTCAATGAGGCTCAAAAGAACTATACGGTGACATAACAAGAGTTGTTGGCCATTGTCTTTGCATTTGAGAAGTTCCACTCTTACTTGTAGGGTTCTAAAGTGGTGGTATATTGCGATCATGCATCCCTTTGATATCTAATGCCAAAGAAGGATGCAAAGCCACACTTGATTAGGTAGGTGCTTCTTCTACAAGAATTTGATTTTGCGATAAAAGATCGAAAAAGTTTTGAGAACCAAGTGGCGGATCATTTTTCTAGAATTGAAGAGGCCGGGAGGCCAAATAATGAGTTGGAGATCAATGATGCTTTTCCGGATGAGCAAGTCTTTGCATCATCTTAAGATCTAATCCCATGGTATGTTGATTTCGCAAACTACTTGGTGAGTGGAATTACGCCGGATCATCTAAACTCTCATCAAAAGAAAAAGTTCTTGAAAGATTCCCAGAACTACTATCGGGTTGAGCCTTATCTCTTTCGGATTGTGCCAATAATATGATTCGAAGATGTGTGCCCGAAGTTGAGACTTTTCCTATCGTGGAAGCATGTCATACTTTACCTGTTGAAGGTCATCATGCTAGTCACTACTTGGCCTCCAAGATTCTTCAAAGCAGCTTTTATTGGACAATAATCTACAAGGATTCCCATGATTTTTTGAAGCATTGTGATTAATGTCAATGGGAAGGAGATGTCCTTAGAAGACACGAATTGACAATGTCTCCAATCTTGGAGGTGGAGTTGTTTGACATTTGGGGGATTGACTTCATGGGACCGTTTGTGAGTTCTTTCGGCAACAAAAACATTCTTGTGGCGGTTGACTATGTGTCCAAGTAGGTGGAAGCTATATCCCTTCCAAACAATGAAGGGAAGAGTGTCACTGCATTTCTAAAAAAAACATCTTCACTTGGTTTGGTACCCCTAGAGCTATGATAAGTGATGGAGGCTCTCACTTTTGCAATAGAGTGTTTGCTTCTCCTCTTGAAAAATATGGGGTGAATCTTAAAGTGGCAACTCCTTATCATCCCAAACGAGTGACCAAGTGGAAGTGTTCAACCAGGAGATGAAGAACATATTGACAAAGACGGTGAATGTCATGAGAACGAGGACAAATTGGTCAAAAAAGCTAGATGACGCATTGTGGGCATATAGGACGACATACAAATATCCAATTGGTATGTCGTACAAGTTGGTATTTGGCAAGGCATGTCATCTTCCTGTAGAGGTACAATACATGCTCTATGGGCATTGAAGAAACTCAACATAGATTGGGAGAATGCTTCGCGGTTAAGGGTGGATCAACTCAATGAGATGTATGAGTTCCGTCTCCAAGCTTATGAAAGTTACGTTCTTTAAAAGGAGAGGATGAAGTTCCTCCATGATGAGAGAATCTTGAAGAGGGAGTTTTCACCCAGGGACTTGGTGTTGTTATACAACCCAAGACTCAAGTTATTTCCCGGGAAGTAGAAGTCAAGATGGTCCGGCCCTTTGAAAGTGACAAAGGTGTTACCTTATGGTACAATTGAATTGGAGAGCAAAGCCAGTCACACATTCAAAGTGAACGTCCAAAGAGTCAAGCATTATTTGGAAAGTGTTGATGATCATAGGGTGAAAACAATCATCACCCTTCATGAACTTTGAAGAATTGGGTAACAAAGTTTTATTTTTTTCATTTGTTGTGTGTTGTTTAATTACATGTTTTTATAGTTTGTGTAGGATCTAGAAACACAGGAAAAAATGAAAAAATCTGAAAAGATGTGCAAAGAAAAATATAGAGGAGAAGAAGACCATTGGGCGGCCTCTTCTACGAACCGCAAACACGGTCTGCGGACCACACAATGGCTCACAAAATTCCTCAAGGATTGAAATATTTGGGACAAGAAAATTCAAGAAGTGGGGACCTCTCTACAGACCACACTTCTAAAATATGGACCGCACTTCAATCCGCAAAATTGCACAGTGTACCTAGGAGTTCCATGAAAAAAGTATCGAGAATAGGACCCATTATGTGGACCGCAGAATGATTTTGAGACCGGTTCTCCAATTGCATAATGTGTGCCACATAATCAAATGGAAATTTAGATAAGTGGGCTGAAATCCAGTTCTGTGGACCGCAGACCAGGTCTACGACCCGATCAATACCGCAGAATTGGCCAAACATATAAATAGTGCTTTCAGCCCTAATTTTTTTCTATTCCCTTTTTCATGTTTTCAAACACCATACTCCCGCCTTCTTTATCAATAGTTACACCACCCCTTTGCACACACACTACTTCTCTCAAGAACCACCAAACTGCCGCACCATCCACGCCCCTTATCTCCCTCGTCTCTCTCTCTCTCCATCTCACCACATGTATGGTTTTCGCTTTTATTTTTTCTCTTTATTACACATATGGATAAGGGGGAAGTGTTGTTCTTGAAATACGACTTGTGGTTTAGTTTGATGCTACATTATGGTCTATGATGCTATTTGAATCATGAAACTCCCCTTAGTTCCCCATTTTCCCATCTTAATTCAAAATTGAGACGAGTGAAAAGTCTCATATACTTGAATTTTGGGAAAATTGTATGTACAAAGGGTATGGGCTCGGGTTCGGTAAATTGTGTGGGGTGATGTTTGGATTGATTATTCGTGAAAAGTGAACTATGCATGCCTAAAATTGTAAACATTGTGCAAAATTGAAGTCGTAGGAAAGTCTAAGTACCCACGATCAATGTTGAATGTGTGTATTTAATTCTTTGTGTGTATGTTGTGCATAGGATGGGGTGTGGCAACACCGGGTTTTAAAAACGAGGCATAATCCTTGAGAATAACTCAAAATATGCTGACTAGGGGCCCTTTTGCGGGCTGCAAAAGGGCACCCCAGTCCGCAAAAATGCACAGTGATTTGAGAAATTGATTGGAAATTTTACGTTGCCACTTTGCTAGCTGCATAATAGTTCTGCAGACCGAGAAGTAGGTCTCAGAATTTCCCAGTGGATTTAAAGTTATTGGGAAAATGTGTGATCTTGGTCTGCAGATAGAGTTTGGGTTTGCGACGTCACAAACCTAGACTGCGACCCACAGAACAGATCTGAGACCACTGTAGCTTGTTTCCAAAAAAAAATCTTTCTTTTTCAATTTGTAGTTTAACTTCTTGTTTATTTTGTGTACTTTTTATTCTTGCATTATCTTATAAAAAAGATTAAAAAAAATTCTTTTTCTTTTTATATTATGATTCACAACTCATCGGGTTTTTTGGTTGTAAAAATGGCTCCTAAGAAAACCAAAGCACATAAAGGGGTCATGATAGTTGAGCTGTCACAAACAGCTAGAACTCTAAGGCCGACTTAGTATAGACAGGTATCCCAAGGCATGGGGAAGTTTCTCATAAGGACAAACAAAGCACGAGCTAGGGTAACAACTACCGGCGATAAGAGAAACTTCCCTAACACTATTATATCAGATGATGAAGAATCCCAAACCTCCCATGCCACAGCTCAGTCCACCTCACAGTCTGATGAGGAGGACTTTTCGAAACAAAATGCTCAGGCAACTGAGTTGAGGCATAAGAGGACACAAGAAGTTCACTGGTTCGAGGTGAAGAGGTCCAAAAACATATACCAGAAGAGTAAGGAATGGATCAATATTGAGGAGAAGTGGGTATCTATGAATGGCCTCAAGGACCAACTCCCTCATGTGTGGGCGATGATTGAATTCCATGTGTGGCAATGCTTTCTTGAACTATTTCCCAAATACAACAAAGAGTTGGTTCGTGATTTCTATGCTTTTTATGTTGCATCTAGGCCCAAGAAAACAAAGGGCAGCCCAAGGCACTAGTTGATGAGGTGGTAGTTCATAGGGTCACCGTCCATTATGGCTGCATCACAATCAACAAGGCAATCTATCCCTCTCTTGAACGTGATCGTAATGAGTTTTCCATTAATATCACAGGCAGGATAGATGATTTATGTTGATGGGTGTCGTCAGTATTGGCCAGTGAGACCCCATAGTGGATAGCCACAGGGAAGAATATTTATAAGAACACCTTGAAGACTGAAACCATGTTTTGATTTTGTTTTGTGAGTAACCGTATGCAACCTTCCTATAATGAGATGGATATCCGACTGGAAAATATTGTCCTTATTGATTGTATCATGAGCCGAATCTGTGTCAATGTGGGTGATGTGATAGAGAAGGAGCTCGACAAGAGATCTCAACAAAAAAAGACCTCATTCACTTTACCTTGCTTGATCACAGAGTTGTGTCGGAGAGACAATGTACATGCCTTACCTCAGGTTGATAATGTCGTCGAAGCATATTTGATATGTGATATTTTACGAATAAAGGATGAGAAAAATTAGTCAAGGAAGAAAAGAAAGACCACCAGTGGGTCAGTGGCACCTCTCTGACATTTGAGATGGCTAATTTGGAGGGATCTGCATCTGAGCAGACAGAGACACAAGACATCACTTTGGCTGACCCTGCATCGTCTATCCCCTCCACAACCGACACTTCTACATTGGTAGGTACTCGTACCCCAACAACTCCTATTCATCCTGCGTCTTCATCTATTTCCGGCACGGCTCCTATTCTATCAACAATTGAAATAGTGAGGATAGGCTAGATTGTTATAACCGCGGATGCTAGAGTAGTTCATCTTGAGAGTAGCATTCATGAGTTGATTAGTAATGCCTTATCTCTGATCAAAAAGGCCTTGAGTGCGGTGCAATAGAAGCAACCCCAATCGCAGGGCATTGATGCTCCAACAGAGGCCACAACCGTGAGCCAGACTTAGGAGGGCGCTTAGTGTGCCTCAGGGATACCCTCAAGTTTTTTGTCCTTGCACTTTATTTTGGTTTATGCATTAATGACAACTCATGTTTTAAAAGTTTAGGGTGGGTTACTATGTATGTTTTTGGGATGTTTGGCAACTTGTAAGACTTGTCAAGCTATATATATATATATATATATATATATATATATATGCGTGTGTGTTTGTGTGTTTAGATTAGGTAATGTTATTTTAGGTTTTTCTTTTGAGGCAATCGTGTTTTTGTGTAGTTTTCCCTTGGGTTTTCATTGTCTGGTTCTTTTCCAAAGTTATATGTGAAATAACCATGGCTTAGTGATAGTATAGTTTGACTTGATTGGTACTTTTATGTAGTTTCTATTATGTGTAGATTTTTTTGATTTTGGTGACACTCCTTGAAAAATGGATTTTGAAAACAAGAGTAGCATTTCACTTTGATGATTGTTTTATGAAAGCATGCCTCAGTTTATGACTCTATGACTAGTTATATTTGAATTTTCATGAGATGATAGCCTTGTGTTGGATAAAGTGTACAAAATATAGCGGTTCTTGTAGTTCATGTACATTGAGTGGTGAGGATTTGATCACTCTCTTGTGTTTGCTTGTATTATCTAGAACTTGTCTCATTGGTTTGTCACCGCGATATTAGAATTATTTGGTTTAGAAAAAGATCTTAGGCCTTCACATGAGAGTGAACCTTCTTGATTGATACATCTTTGAGCTACATGTGAGTTGAGAGAACTAGTTGTCCCCTTTTGAGCTTTTTAACTTTTTCTTTGACTACCACATTACAAACCGAAACCCTTTTGAAATGAACTATCTTTTTAACCAAATCCCTCTTTGAAAGCATGAAAAGTGAGAACTGAGGCGAAAAGCATAATTTGGGGGTGGAACATGAGAGAAAAGAAGGGAAGAATATTGTGATGTGAGTGGTAGTAAAAAATGAGAAAAAGAATAAAATGAAATGCAAAAATAATAGAAAAGACAAAAGAAAATGAAACACAAAAATTGTTAAATAAAATGGGGATACTTGAATAAAATGGGTGGAAAAAGGAAGTTGAAAGAAGGAAGGAATTGAGCTAAAAGTATGAAAAAATGTAGTACTAGAGGAGGGAAAAGTCACTTGTACCTAAATGAACATCCGACTCATCCCTAAACCTACATTACAAGCTTGAAAAAGTCTTTTGAGGTCTGAAATCGGGCATTCTACTTAAAATAAAGGCAACTTATGGCATGATACTTGTGACACTTGACATTCTTTTTGAGTGTGAGTGATTTTATTTGTCCTCTGTTTTTAAAATTCTTTTGAAAAATTGAGACTTTCCTTGTTGTGAGGGCACTTGAATTGCAAGAACCTTGTAATGTAAAGACCTCTCTAATTGAACACTTAGGTGCATCTAGTCACTAGTAGTGTTTAGACACCTATTGAGGTTTGACTTTCATAGAATCATTGATTGTAGAAATGCACTCTTGAGTTTTGTTTTAAAAAGAAGTTAGGGGATGTCTATGGTTGAAACACATGCTTGTAGACTCTTAAGTAGAACCAATCATAGTCATCTTTATTTTGTCATTAGTCGTAACTTTGTGTTGTCTGGATTGCTTGAGGACAAGCAATTTTTTAAGTTGAGGTTTAGATGCACAACCCATTTGATACCAATTTCATATATTATTGATGTCCTTAATGCATTTGTAGTGTGAGTTTCTTATGTTATTTTGATTTTTCTATGATTTTTTCCTCGAGACTCTAGAAATGAGGAAAAGTGCATAAACATAGACAAAAGTACTAAAAAGGGAAGAAGTGTAGCAAATGCCATTTCTGCGGACCGCAGAACTAGACTGCGGACCGCAGACTCGGAAGCTCAGCCGCAGTTTCAAATAGTGATCTGAGGATTTTAGAGTCTTGAAGTGCGACTAATTCTGCGGTCCGCACTTCCATTATGTGGACCACTGTCCTGTCTGCAAACTAATGCTCCACAAAAGTTTCAGCTCAGATTGTGATGCTTCAGAGCATTTCTGAAGACCGTAATTCAGTTCTGCGAGGCGCACTTCCTGTCGCACTTTCAAAAAATCAAGATTAAAGACCACTATGCGAACCCTTGTTTTTAATTTCCAAAATCGTCTTAGCTAAACCTATAGAATTCCCCTCATCTCACATATTGGAAAAGACAAATTAAAAAGGGAAACTCAGTCAATAGACAAAGCTCTCAGTAATAGAGAAGGAATAAAAGATCTAGTGAACCCCTCAAATTCTGTAGGTAATTCGAGATGTTTAAGAAGATTTTTTTTTAATTAAAATCCCAAGGGGTTTATTTTGTATTAATATAAAGGTATTGGTCCAAACATAAAAATAAACAAAACAAAAGCAAATAACATACAAAAGAAAACAAAAGTAATATTTGCCAAATCCTAATTTTACTGAAGATGTGGCTTCTCCTATTTGATGTTTCTTAATACGAAGATGAATCCGAACTTTGTTTCCATTTATCATTTCTCCACTGATCCTATTTGTGCTTGTATCCATCTTTCTCAGCTGATTAAGACCAATTTTTCGATCTGCATCAACCTCCCAAATAGTGATCTGAGGATTTTGGAGTCCTGAAGTGCGACTAATTTTGTGGTTCGCACTTTCAGTATGTGGACCACTGTCCTGTCTGCAAACTAATGCTCCACAAAAGTTTCAGTTCAGATTGTGATACTTCAGAGCATTTCTGTAGACCATAGTTCAATTATGCGAGGTGCACTTCCTATCCCACTTTCAGAAAATCAAGATTAAAGACCACTATGCGAATCGTTGTTTCTAATTTCTGAAATCGTCTTACCTAAACCTATAGAATTCCCCACATCTCACATATTGGAAAACACAAACTAAAAATGGAAACTCAGTCAATAGACAAAGCTCTCAGAAATAGAGAAGGAAAAAAAGATCTAGTGAATCCCTCAAATTGCGATGGCAATTCGAGATAATTTAAGATCTTTTTTAATTAAAATCCCAAGGGGTTTATTTTATATTAATATAAAGGTTCTGGTCCAAACATAAAAATAAACAAAACAAAAGCAAATAGCGTACAAAAGAAAGAAAAGTAATATTTGCCAAATCCCTAATTTTGCTGAAGATGTGGCTTCTCCTCTTTGATGTTTCTTAATACGAAGATGAATCCAAACTTTGTTTCCATTGATCATTTCTCCAGTTATCCAATTTGTGCTTGTATCCATCTTTCTCAGCTGATTAAGACCAATTTTTCGATCTGCATCAACCTCCCAAAATGCATTTGCTCAGGTGAAGTATCCGGTTCTGCTTGACCTTTTCTTTGCTTCGATCTGTTCTTGTCACCTGATACTTGTTGTTTTTAATCTTCATGTGATTCTGAAACTTTATCTATCACCGTCTCTTCAATATATAGCTCGTATGATAGCCTTGTCTTGGATGTCGATCTACCTCCTATTTTTTATGAAGAGAATGAATCTTTTTTTCGAAGGATCAGAAAAAAATGGGTCTGAATTTCCTGCGGGAATGATTTTTTTGAATTCGCAGATCTGTTTTGCGACAGCAAAGTGGGCATCGGTGGCATTTTTGTAATAATCTTTAGTTCATTTTTAGATCCATATATAAGTCTTGTCGGTTTTGAGTAAAGACATTCATTATTTACTTTTACTATTCATCTACCACTCTCTTTAGAATATTCCTAATGTCTTGTCAAGTATCATCATTGGATATTCTTTTCATTTGGTTCCCATTGAAGAGACACATTGAAAAATATTTTCATTCCTTATTATAAAAATCATTGTAAGCATTTTATGATTCCTTTTATGTTTTTATTTATTACTTCTTGCTTTTTACATTTCTTCACGAGTGGCTAGAATATTAGTTGGGGTTGTGACTAAAAATGGTATGTGGTAGTTGTGTTAGCTCTTAAATGTAAAATGATGTAATAATTGTAGTGTTTAATTACCCCTCACTTTAAATTATTAAGGGTTGATTGCAAATACACCTTTAAAGCCTATTTCTTTCTTGTCATACTTGAAAAAGGAGACTAAAGTCTAGGAAATAAGAAAATTAATTAGGATTTGGAGCTTCAAACCACATTTAATGATTCTCAACTAGAAATAGAAGGAAATCAACTTAAGGGTATTTAATGAGGAGTTTCATAATCTACACATTAGGCTTGAAAAGGCCTATTTGTGAAATTAAGTGGATAAAATTGAGAAATCGCCACTTAAATAGTAGTTTCCATGGCCAATACCACATTTAATACACCTAAGCTAAGTTAATATCCAACACCAATTCCATAAGTCAAGTCACAACACTAACCTTTAATAAAATTAGTGAATTAATCATTAGTTAAAACTTGAATTAGTGGATAACCAACAATCTTTTAACAAACAAATTGGTTATTCTCAAAATAAAATATTTAGTAAAGTATTAATACAAACGAATAAGATGAGTTTCACATTGTATTCCTTGTGGGATTCGATCCCAAATTAGTTGGGTTACTATATTTGATAATGACCACGTTATACCTTTAAATGGTGTAATTTGGGCGATATCAGTAAGTAGAGATGTCGTACATAAGTAGAACTTCAAGGTCTCATGCCCTATATCCTTAATAATACCTCTACCTATACTTTCTTTCATTACATGATGTCTGCGATTTACATGGAATATTAAGGATGAAGATGGATTCCTTATGTATTTTGGCACCCTGAGCTTGAGCTTGGAAATTTATATTGCAATTGTAAATACTGATATTCGAGTGATCTTTTCTGGGAACGGTTTAACAAACTGTATATACTAAATTGATGTATACTCTTGCGACATCTATTTTGTATCTCCTCTTTTGCATTGGTTAGTTTCTTCTCTCTAGAATTTTTGGGAGTAGTCATGGTGTGAAAAGTAAATCCTATTTCGGTAAGACTTGATCTGAATCGTAGTTCAGATTCAAATTAGTTTAGTGAGGGATATTAGCATGTTCTATTTGAAGCAAAATGTAGATAGAAGTTGCATAATAATCAACTTATATAAAAAAAGATTAGCCCGGTGCACTAAGCCATGTGTACAAGTAGTAATAGGTAACAAGTTCAACACTCTTTCTAAAATGATGAATATCATCAAAAACAAGAATACTGTTAAAAACAGTAAAAAAAAAAAAGGAATGTGATATACCTCAACACTTAGATCTACTTCATAAGTGGACTATTCCAAAAATCCAACCCAATTTGATATACCAGATGGGTACTTTTGAAAAATTAGGATTTAAACAAGTAGTCAAAACTACTGAGAAAACAATCACTGTAGATAGTGATCATATTACTTTTAAATTATTAAATGACAGTGATATTGCCCCTTATAGGGGAACCCATCGATTTATGCATATTGGGTTAGTACAGGTTGCTTTCAAGACACTTACTTTAAGAGGCTTACTAGAGAGCTTTATAGCAGCTCTACGAGATGGTAGAAATCAGAACTGGAAAAAGTCCCTTATAGGGACAGTACAGACCAGTTTGGCATATGGCCCTGTTTATTTTAATGCTTATCCTAACTTGCAGGTATCTTTGCAAGATGAAAATTCATTAAATGCTTTGATATTAAACATTAAGTTGCATGGTTATGATTATATGCCTGGAACTGAGGTTATATGTATTTGATATAGAATCTATTTCAAACCTTTATACACTATGAATCATATGCGCAAAATCATGGATTTTAAAAACGAAACTATTTTGATAGAAATGAATTTTGGTAAATAAAAAATTACCACCAGAAGACCTATTAAATGGGATTAAATTGATTTTCCCACAGAATGGGTCATAGAGGGAGTGGCACCTCCCAAGAGTAATTGTAATACTGATATTACTCATATTGAACAAACCCTTGATGGGACGGTCAAGCTGAATTTTTCTAAACCAAACAACTTGACAAATGATTTTGGTTCTAGATCTACTAGATCTGATGTTTCAAATCGTTCTTATATTTCACCAGCTGATTATACTGTTAAATCTCCTTCACGAGCTTCTACTTCTCGTATTCAAGATTTCATACATCCACTTGTGCCTGATAATACTGATAGTAATAGAGTCGATAGGATTATAATTGGTAATGATAATATTGCCAGAGGTGTTAATGAAGACCCAGAAATAACTGAGTCAGATATGGGTTATCCAAGTATTTAATGGATCAAAGTCCAAAAATTGATTTTAGTCGGGGACCACCCGCACGAAAAAAAATCAGTAAAGACTTTTATAAACCCAGATGGGGACCTTTTAAAAATGGTTTTTTGATATTTTTGATAACAATGAACATATAGTGCTGCAAGAGGATATTTATAAAGATATCTCTCGAGCTAACAAAATTATGTCTTTTGTTCCTTGGTTTATGGTCAAATATGCGGGAGACAATATCTCTGTTCTAGAAAGAGAGTACAAAATTTCTAGCGGGGAAGTTGCTCATACGGTTTTCCCTCCTCAACAACCTTTCCAAATTGGAAAGGATAATAAAGCTCTTGATTTTGCTGCCTTTGCGAATTTAATTAAAAATAATACTTCTTTAGTTACAACTTCGCATATTAATATCATGCTCAAACAGAATAACTACACTAATGTTTATATGAACGTATTGGGTGAGCAAATTATTTTTTTACATAATAGAGTAGAGAAGTTGACTTCGGAAATCATGAGGTCAGTCCCTTCTTCCAGTCATCATACTTTTGCAGCTACTCCTAGTGTGCAGCCTCCACCTGAGATTAAAGATTTCAAGTTAAGAGCATACTCAAAACTTGAGCAGTTACTAGATGATAAGTTTAAAGGTTTACAGATCATCCCTTTAATGAAAGATTATGAGTTGGACCTATCTGGAGATGATTATAAGTAGAAGATGTTTGACGAGATTAATAACCTAGAAAAGTATGCTAGGAAACCAGTAGAAAGGATGTACTACTATCCTAGGCCCACTCCTTAAGATGTTTTGTTTGAGGAGCAAGAGATTGTAGATAATAATAGCTATAGTGGAAAGAGAATCTATGAATGGAACATAGATGGTTATACTGAAAGACAGATTTATACAACAGTTCATAGAATGCTCATGTATAGCACAATCTGCAAAGCTAACAATAACACGGACAAAACAGTTGCAAAAATGATTATATCAGGATTCACTGGCCAGTTGAAAGGCTGGTGGGATCATTATCTAACCCAAGAACAATGTAATAGTATTATTGGGGCAGTTAAAACTGAAATAGGTGTAGAACCTGCACAGAATGCGGTTTATATCTTAGGGATTAATATTATAGAGCACTTTACTGGAAGATGGTCAGATGATTCTGAAAATATCAGAACCTTACTCCAGAACTTAAGATGCAAAACCTTCACCTCATTTAGGTGGTATAAGGATGTTTTCCTTAGCAGAGTCATGGAGTTACTTGAGTGTAATAGTCCTCACTGGAATTCTTAATTTATAGATGGATTAGCAGCCCTATTTGCGTAAAGAGTTAGAAAATCTCTTAGAAAAGGGGGAATTACTATCAATTATGATATTTATACATATGGTAGCCTAATAGGCACTTGCATATAAGAGGGATTAGCCTTGTGTAATGAGATCGAGCTGAATCAGCAGATAAAAAGTCAGAACCTCAATGAAAGACAACAACTGGGAGAGTTCTGTGGTCAATTTGTAATGGATATACCCAAAGCCAAGGTGTGTCATAGATGAAAAGCAAAAGACCAGGAAAGTTTCCAAAAATGGAAAAAAAAACGCTTGGATAAAAAGGTGAGAAGAAAGAAAGAGTTTAAAACTCGCAAGAATTTTATAAAATCTAAGAATCCCAAGGCATGTTGGAAATGTGGCAGGACATGCCACTATTATAAGGATTATAGAGTTAAGGAAAAGATTAAAGCCCTTAACATTGGAGATGATTTAAAAGATACATTATCCAAGCTATTGCTTAACTCGGAACTAGAAGACTCAGGTTTTGAAACAAATGAAGCAAAGGATTCCTCCTCAGATGAGAAAATTTGAGTTCTTAATAAGGAAGAATATATCCCTTCAGAAGAAGAATGCCTACCCTATCAAATCGGACAACCTTGTTCTAGCAAACAGAATAAGGAGGATGATGAGTTCTATAATATATTTGGTCAATTTCAGGATATGAACATTAATGTTTTCAAAAGTGATAGCCTTATGGAATTGTTAAAGTTGATTAAGGATCCAGGTATTCTAGAACCTTCACAAGGAAGAAAAACTCTGGAACGATCAAGTGCTTATACCATGTCAAAATTAAAGAAACAAATGAGGGAGAAACAATGTATTACTAGTACTCCCAAATATTTGGAAAAAGAGATTAATAATCTCACGCAAGAGATCTTGGCATTACAAAGGAGTAATGATATGCTCGATGCACGAATTACCAATATTAAAGGTAAAGGAAAAGAGAAGATTATAGATTCAGCAACAGTAGATGATATCTCTGATTTAGATAATCTTTTGATAACAAGTGCTAGTGATGAAACATGGAACTATTTACAAACCCTAGAATTAATCACTTCACAAAAGTTTTATATCAAAATAAGTATTTTAATTGATTATAACTTCAAACAAGATTTCACTGCTCTTGTTGATAGCGGGCCAGATGTAAATTTTATACAGGAATGTCTTATTCCTTCTACTTATTTTCATAAAACCACTCATAGTGTTAGATCTGCTAATGTGCAGAAATTACAAATTACTTTCAAATTACCAAAAGCTTATATTTGCAATAATAAAACTTGTATAGAAGAAAGTTTTATTTTGGTAAAAGATATTTCCAGCCAAATTATTTTCGGCACACCTTTTATACAAAAACTATTTCCAATTACTAATATTGATAAAAAGGGTATCATAGGAACCTTCAATGGAAAACCCATTACTTTTCAGTTTATAACTGAACCTTTTTCACGGGTGTTAAATGAGCTTAAAGATAGATTGATTTATATACACCAACAAATCAATTTCCTAAAGCAAGAAATTTTTATTTCTACTATTAAAGAACTGTTGGGAAATCCCAAGCTACGGCAAAAAAATGATTTTATACAAACTCAGTTTTCAATACAGGTTTGTAGTGACCTTCCTAATGCTTTTTGGGATAGGAAAAAACATATTGTTTCTCTCCCTTATCAGGATGATTTTAAGGAGGGTAATATCCCTACAAAAGCCAGGCGATGCCAGATGAATTCTGAGTACTTGGAATTATGCAAAAAGGAGATTACTTCTATATTACAAAAAAGTTTGATAAAACCCTCAAAATTCCCATGGTCTTGTACGGATTTTTATGTTAATAAACATGCCGAGCAGGAAAGAGGAGCCTCCCGACTCGTTATTAATTATAAACCGCTTGATAAAGGCCTGAAGTGGATCATGTATCCTATTCCTAACAAAAAAGATTTACTTGATAGACTTAATAACGCTATTATATTTTCTAAATTTGATTTAAAATCTGGATATTGGCAGATTCAGATTGCAGAAGCAGATAGATATAAAACTGCTTTTAATGTTCCTATTGGGCAATTTGAGTGGAATGTAATGCCATTCAGATTAAAAAATGTCCCTTCTAAATTTCAAAATATTATGAATGATATATTTATGCCTCATAATAATTTCATAATTGTTTATATAGATGATATCTTAGTATTTTCTAATAATATTGAAACTCATTTCAAACATCTTGATTTATTTAAGAAGATCATCATACAAAATGGCCTAGTCATATCAAAACAAAAAATGGCCCTTTTTCAAACAAAATTAAGATTTTTTGGTCATAACATTAAAAAGGGAAAAATCATTCCTATTAATAGAAGCATTTAATTTGCATCCAAATTCCCGGATGTTATAACCGAAAAAACCCAACTCCAGAGATTTTTGGGTAGTCTAAATTATATCAGTCATTTTATAAAGGATTTGGCAAAAGATACAGCCAACTTATATGAACGGCTGAAAAAGGTTCCTACACCTTGGACAGATAATCATGCTCAAGTTGTCAAAATAATTAAGGTTAAGGTTCATAACCTTCCTTGTCTCACCTTAGCCAATCCTACTTGGCAAAAAATTATAGAGACAGATGCCTCAGATATCGGATATGGGGGTATACTGAAGCAACACTCTCCAGTTGATAAACAATAGTATTTAATAAAATACTATTCCGGAAAATGGAATCCTAGCCAAAAAAATTACTCCACAGTTGCAAAAGAAATTTTAGCAATTGTAAAAAGTGTTTTAAAATTTCAAGGGTATTTATACAGTCAGAAGATTATTATAAATACTGATTGTTAATCGGCTAAATTTATTTTTAATAAAGACTGCAAACATGATGTTTCTAAACAAATGTTTGCAAGATGGCAAGCTTTATTGGCACCATTTGATTTTGAGATTCATTATAAAAAAGGGACAGATAATAGTTTCCCTGATTTCTCGACTAGAGAATATTTGAGTTCATAATTTAATGATTTTGTCATACAGGATGATGAGGCCTAATTGGTAAGGCAGAGACCCCAATTATAGAGGTCATGGCAGAAGAGGCAGAGGAACTAGATGAGGTAATACTATTGTCCAGCAGGGAAACAAAACGCTTATAGCACAAGGGCAGACATGGACTTCAAACATTTATAAAAAAAGTCCGTTATACCAACAATTCATGGATTTTATAAAATTCAAAGAAAATAATGATAGCCCACAACCTTCATATGCAGAGGTTGCTAATGAAGAGCAAGATGATAATGAGGGTTAAGAAAACATGAGAAGAAAGATGTTATACTTCTTCTCGGTTATAAAGATCTCCAATGGAAGGATGAGCCATGGAAGCTCATGGAAAGGTATTTAGAAACTGGGTCATATCCCATCTTGATATATAAGTCAAGAATGCATTATGAGACCATACTCTCAACCACAGGATCAACTGAAATTCAGCACTATTTTCCTATGCATACAAAAAAGGTTTATAACTTCTCTAAGATCATTATAAATAAGATCTTTACTCCAGAAGACTGGGGGTTTAGCACTTTAAAAGAACATGAATATTTCCATCCTGAGCAAAGAATTCAGGTAAAATTTAATTATTGGGATTATATAGATAGTTTTTATAAAACTTTTTTATATGAAAACCCTAACAAAAAACATTCATGGTTTATAAAAATATATTTTCATGTTTATAAACAGAACATACCCACTTGGTTTTGGCATTGGTAGATAAATTATGGTCCATCTGCTAATATCTTGCCACAAACATTGAAAGGTTTATGTACCGAATGGATTGATGTTTCTCCTAGAATCATAGAATTAGAAAATCATAATATCATCATAAATGGAATTGCTAATACGCATTTCTTCATCGAATTTTCCATTCCATGGATCATGCGATGGTTAGTAGAAATGGGTGATACCCCTAAACAAATTCCTTGTTTACACCGAACCTATTTTATAAGGTTCTGGAAAAAATTATTACAAAAGACCAAAGAAGGTGTTTTGAATGGACAAGAACTTATAGACTAGATAACCTCAGCAATTGAAGGTTATACAAAATTAAAAGAAGATCAACCACAGTCAGAGGTTAATAGTCCATTTCAGCATATTGCCAGAAAGCTCTAACTTTAAAAGGGGGTAATTTCAAAAGCAGAAATTATAGCATCTTATATGGCATAAGTAAAAAAGGATTTGATAAAAAATATGGATAAGGAATTCCTTTCAGATACTTCTATGGCATCCATTCATACAGAGGAAGAAGATATTCATGCATCTCAATTCCCTTCAGACTTCGACATAAAGAATACGTTGCAAAGTTTCAAGATAAGATGGAGGCATCCTCCAGCACAGGAAAAGTCAAAGGGAAAGAAAAAGGGTGATACACAGGAAAGCAGTCGGTGGACCAATCATAAAAGCCACCGAACAGATGGAATCTACTTTAATAAAGTAGATGAATTATTGTACTTTAGTAGGGCCCATAAGTTTTGGCCAATTATACTTTATTACTTTTTTTACTTTTTGTCTTTTAAGTGTGTCGGCCACATGTTAGGCCACTTCATTTTTAGGTATTATCACAGGATTCATTATAAAAGAATCCGTAGTTGTATGTAGAAGGCAGGCTTTCGCCAACTACTCTCTTCTCTTTGTAAGAACTCTCTAAAATAAAATCTTAAGGTTTGCTTTACGATTCCTGCTCTAAGCACAATCTCTTCATCTTAGGTAATTTAATTTTTTGTATTTTAATTTTAATTATTTATTATATATTTTGGATTAGCCTATGATCGGCTAATTACCTTGTGTTGAACTCATGTTGTACTAGACTACTTAGAATCATGGTACTAATGCTATAATATAGCTAATGATTCATGTGATAAGGTACTAAGGTTGGGCAGAGGACAGCTCAGGCGGAATGTCTGAAACTCAGGCAGATAATCATGTTTTAGCCCGCTGAAGCCGTGGTGGCGTTAGGGTGTTTTTGGATCTGTTCTGAGTTAAGACGTCCCTGCCAGGCGCTGTCGACCCGTAAATAATACCTCTTACTGAGGAGGGAAAACAGTATGAGCAACGTTGGTGTAGTTATTCAGTTTGAGCATGATATTAATATGCGAAGTTGTAACTAAAGCATATTATTTTCAATTAAATTGAAAAAGGTAGCAAACTCAAGAGATTTATTATCCTTTTCAATCTGGAAAAGTTGTTGATGAGGGAAAACAGTATGAGCAACTTCCCTGCTAGAAAGTTTTTATTCTCTTTCTAGAACAGAGATATAGTCTCCCACATATTTGACCATAAACCAAGGAACAAAAGTTATAATTTTGTTAGCTCTAGAGATATCTTTATAAAAATCATCTTGCAGCACTATACGTTCATTGTTATCAAAAGTATCAAAAACCCATTTTTTAAAAGGTTCCCATCTAGGTTTATAAAAGTCTTTACTGATTTTTTCTCGTGCAGGTGATCCCCAGCTGAAATCAATTTTTGGACTTTGATCCATTAAATAATTGGATAACCCATATCTGACTCAGTTATTTCTTGATCTTCATTAACATCTCTGGCAATATTATCATTACCAATTATAATCCTATCGACTCTATTACTATCAGTATTATCAGGCACAGGTGGATGTATGAAATCTTGAATACCAGAAGTAGAAGCTCATGAAGAAGATTTAACAGTATAATCAGCTGGTGAAATATAAGAACGATTTGAAACATCAGATCTAGTAGATGTAGAACCAAAATCATTTGTCAAGTAGTTTGGTTTAGAAAACTTCAGCTTGACCGTCCCATCAGGGGCTTGTTCAATATGAGTAATATCAGTATTACAATTACTCTTGAGAGGTGTCGCTCCCTCTATGACCCATTCTGTGGGAAAATCAATTTCATCCCATTTAATAGGTCTTCTGGTGGTAATTTTTTATTTACCAAAATTCGTTTCTATCAAAATAGTTTGATTTTAAAAATCCATGATTTTGCACATAGGATTCATAGTGTATAATGGTTTGAAATAGATTCTATAGAAAATACATATAACCTCAGTTCCAGCCATATAATCATAACCATACAACTTAATGCTTAATATCAAAGCATTTAATGAATTTTCATCTTTCAAAGATACCTGCAAGTTAGGATAAGCATTAAAATAAACAGGGCCATATGCCAAACTGGTATGTACTGTCCTTATAAGGGACTTTTTCCAGTTCTGATTTCTACCATCTCTTAAAGTAAGTGGCTTGAAAGAAACCTGTACTAACCCAATATATATAAATCGATGGGTTTTCCTATAAAGAGGCAATATCGCTGTCATTTAATAATTTAAAACTAGCATGATTGCTATCTACAATGATTGTTTCCTCAGTAGTTTTGACTACTTGTTTAAACCCTAATTTTTCAAAAGGACCCATCCGGTATATCAACTTGGGTTGGATTTTTGGAATAGTCCACTTATTAAGTAGATCTAAGTGTTGATGTATATCATATTCCTCTTTTTTACTATTTTTAACAGTATTCTTGTTTTTGATGATATTCATCATTTTAGAAGCATTGAATTTGCATCAAAATTCCCGGATGTTATAACCGGAAAAACCCAACTCCAGATATTTTTGGGTAGTCTAAATTATACCAGTCCTTTTATAAAGGATTTGGCAAAAGATACAACCATCTTATATGAACGGCTGAAAAAGTACCTACACCTTGGACAGATAATCATACTCAAGCTGTCAAAAGAATTAAGGTTAAGGGTCATAACCTTCCTTGTCTCACCTTAGCCAATCCTACTTGGCAAAGAATTATAGAGACAGATGCCTCAGATATCGGATATGGGGGTATACTGAAGCAATACTCTCCAGTTGATAAACAGTAGTATTTAATACATTTCTATTCTGGCAAATGGAATCCTCACCAGAAAAATTACTCCACAGTTGCAAAAGAAATTTTAGCAATTGTAATAAGTGTTTTAAAATTTCAAGGGGATTTATACAGTCAGAATTTTATTATAAATATTGATTGTCAATTGGCTAAATTTATGTTTAATAAAGACTGCAAACATGATGTTTTTAAACAAATGTTTGCAAGATGGCAAGCTTTATTGACACCATTTGATTTTGAGATTCATTATAAAAAAGGGACGGATAATAGTCTGCCTGATTTCTTGACTAGAGAATATTTGATTTCATAATTTAATGATTTTGTCATACAGGATGATGAGGCCTAATTGGCAATGCGGCGACCCCAATTATAGAGGTCATGGTGGAAGAGGCAGAGGAACTGGACGAGGTAATACTATTGTCCAGCAGGGAAAACAAAAGGCTTATAGCACAAGGGCAGACAGGGACTTCAAACATTGATAAAGAAAGTCCATTATACCAACAATTCATGGAATTTATAAAATCCAAAGAAAACAATGATAGCCCACAACCTTTATATGCAGAGGTTGCTAATGAAGAGCAAGATGATAACGAGGGTTATGAAAAACATGAGAAGAAAGATGTTATACTTCGTATCGATTATAAAGATCTCCAATAGAAGGATGAGCCATGGAAGCTCATGGAAAGGTATTTAGAAACTAGGACATATCCCATCTTGACTTATAAGTCAAGAATGCATTATGAGACCATTCTCTCAACCACGGGATTAGCTGAAATTCAGCACTATTTTCCTATGCATACTAAAAAGGTTTATAACTTCTCTAAGATCATTATAAAGAATATCTTTACTCCAGAAGACTGGGGGTTTAGCACTTTAAAAGAACGGGAATATTTCCATCCTTAGTGAAGAATTCAGGTAAAATTTAATTATTGTGATTATATAGATATTTTTTATAAAACTTTTTTATATTAAAACCCTAACAAAAAACATTCATGGTTTATAAAAATATGTTTTCATTTTTATAAACAGAACATACCCACTTGGTTTTGGCATTGGTGGATAAATTATGGTCCATCTATTAATATCTTGCCACAAACATTTAAAGGTTTATGTACCGAATGGATTGATGTTTCTCCTAGAATCATAGAATTAGAAAATCATAATACCATCATAAATGGAATTGCTAATATGCATTTCTTCATCAAATTTTCCATTCCATGGATCATGCGATGGTCAGTAGAAGTGGGTCACACCCCTGAACAAATTCCTTGTTTACACCGAACCTATTTTATAAAGTTCTGGAAAAAATTATTACAAAAGACCAAAGAAGGTGTTTTGAATGGACAAGAACTTATAGACCAGATAACCACAGTCAGAGTTTAACAATCCATTTCAGCATATTGTTAGAATGCTCCAACTTAAAAAGGGAGTAATTTCAAAAGCAAAAATTATAGCATCTTATATGGCAGAAGTAAAAAAGGATTTGATAAAATATCTGGATGAGGAATTCCATTCAGATACTTCTATGGCATCCATTCATATAGAGGAGAAGATATTCATGACTCTCAAGACCCCTATGATGTAGACTTCGACATTCAAGAATACGTTGCGAAGTTTCAAGATAAGATGGAGGCATCCTCCAACACAGAAAAAGACAAAGGGAAAGAAAAAGTGGGATACACAGGAAAGAAGTGGGTGGACCCATCATAAAAGCCACCGAACAGATGGAATCTACTTAATAAAGTAGATGAATTATTGTACTTTAGTAGGGCCCATAAGTTTTGGCCAATTCTACTTTATTAGTTTTTTTTACTTTTTATCTTTTAAGTTTGTCGGCCACATGTTAGGCCAGTTTATTTGTTGGTATTATCACAGGATTCATTATAAAAGAATCCATAGTTGTATTTAGAAGGCAGGCTTTCGCCAACTACTCTCTTCACTTTGTAAAAAATCTCTAAAATAAAAGCTTAAGGTTTGCTTTACATCCTCCTGCTCTGAGCACAATCTCTTCATATTAGGTAATTTAATTTTTTGTATTTTAATTTTAGTTATTTATTATATATTTTGGATTAGCCTATGATCGGCTAATTCCCTTGTGTTGAACTCATGTTGTACTAGACTACTTGAAATCATGGTACTAATGCTATAATATAGCTAATGATTCATGTGAGAAGGTACTAAGGTTGGTAGAGGACAGCCCAGGCAGAATGTCTGAAACTCAGGTTGATAATCCTGTTTTAGCCCGCTGAAGCCGTGGTGGCGTTAGGGTGTTTTTGGATCTATTCTGAGTTAAGATGACCCTGCCAGACCCTGTCAACCCATAAATAATACCTCTTACTGTACCTCTATGTGATCACCTCCGCTTGTTTTGGTAATTAGTACTACTACTCAAAAACCATAATTAGTATCAATAGACGCTTGGAGAAGAAGTAAAGAACCTATAATGGTAAATATTAGTAACATAAAACTAAAATTAAGAAAAGAAATAGAAAAAACACTAGATAGTCTAGCGATACTAAATAAAAAAGGACAATTTTAATGGAAAATCAAGAACCTAGTGTACTTACGTTTATAAAAAAGAATGGAAAAAATATAATAGAAAAAGAAAGATACAAATATGAACCTATAAAGAAAAAGACGACTTCTGAATACAAAAAAAATCTTCAATCTTCAAAATATTCTCTCTAATGTCTAGCTAAACCCCCTTTTAGTCTATAAATCATACCAAGAACGACATCATAATACTAGAGAAAAATACTTTGAAAGCCTATACTTAAAACCATATTAGTTCTCCAACCTTAGCTTGTAATAGAATTTTAGAAAGAGTATGTTGAATATACTCCCAGGAGCCTAGTCCAGTATCCCGTCAAGAGAAAAAAGGGGGTCGAGTGCCAGGGTAAGGTTGAGTAATTCCGGTGATCTAAAAATCTGCAAGAGGTATGATTGTTGAACTATGTGTTTTTAATTATAATCTTGATAAGTATAGTCTCTGCAATTATGATGTTAATATTGGTAGGAAGTTATAGACTTTTATTTTTAAAAAATGAATATTGATAAATTTTCTTTTGTATATAAATTTCTTCCTGCTTTCAGGGGTATTTTTATACCATTTACACCGCGGAATGGATCATCTCAGTTTTAAGAGACTAAAAAGGCGTACCTTGAGGACCCAATGATTGGTACCTATTATTTTGTGATCCTTGGCAACCGAGGTTGATGCCTGGTGCACTAAGGATGTGCTATACGGAGAGCCTCGGTTCGGGTCAGATTCCAAGTGAGATGTTCTAGCCTCTTTACTCGCTGTGATACCAATTTCATGGTGGATATTTTCATCATCTAACAATCCTGAAGAGGGTAGGAATATAGATGGTATACTAGTAAGTTTTTATCAGAATTTATCAAATAATAAGCATGTAGTAAGGAAGCAGGTATTATCAGCTCAAAATTCATTTTTTAAAATAAAAGTCTATAACTTCCTACCAATATTAACATCATAATTGCAGAGACTATACTTATCAAGATTATAATTAAAAACACATAGTTCAACAATCATACCTCTTGCAGATTTTTAGATCACAGAAATTACTCAACCTTGCCCTGGCACTCGACTTCTTTTTTTCTCTTGACGGGATAATGGCCTAGGCTCCTGGGAGTATATTCAACAGACTCTTTCTAAAATTATGTTACAAGCTAAGATTGGAGAACTAATATGATTTTAAGTATAGGCTTTCAAAGTATTTTTCTCTAGTATTATGATATGGTTCTTGTTATGAGTTATAGACTAAAAGGGGGTTTATCTAGACATTAGAGAGAATATTTTGAAGATTGAAGATTTGTTTTGTATTCAGAAGTTGTCCTTCAAGGTTACAAAGAGGCTCATTTTATAGATAACCTCGGTTTCCTTACATTATTGGCATGCTCAGAAGTCTAAAAGCAAATAGTATTTTTGTTACAAAAGTAATAAAGTAAATAGTACTTTGTCTCTTGTCATTTCATACTTTTCTTAAAGTTATTTGTCGTTGTTGCCATTTCTTCAACGTTTGTTAGCTGTCATCTTTTGTCTGTGATTCCTCGTGGGTCCGGCGACTTTTACATTGAGGCCGGTTGCTTTCTTCCACAGGTATCTTTGCAGGCGTCTTCTTTGCACAAAAGGACAAAA
The DNA here is from genome assembly GCA_029783415.1 of Anisodus acutangulus. Lineage (NCBI taxonomy): Eukaryota > Viridiplantae > Streptophyta > Magnoliopsida > Solanales > Solanaceae > Anisodus > Anisodus acutangulus. The sequence goes on from CM056499.1 coordinate 20,867,218, forward strand.
AAAATTTTCCTCCGACGATATTCCTATAGAATAGGAAGGGTATCATTTTTATTTTTCATTTGATACTCCTATAGAATAGAAATGGTATCATTTTGATTTCAGTAGTATGTTGGTAATATATGATAATATATGGGCTTACTATAGTTTAGACTACATTGGGCCATATCAAATTGTTACATCGTGGCTTTCTGTAGTTTAAACTACATTGGGCCATTTCATTTGAAAGGGTTAGATGATCCTTCTTTTTTCATAGTAATATGGTTAGTGTCATCCTTTATACTCATAACAATCCTTTTCCTCTGGCCTATCAAGAGTTTGTATTGATCCACCATTTCACTGGAGTGTTTGTGCTCCATCTTTATGATCCTGTCATGCATGTTTGTAAGGTGTATAGTGTCTTGAGATATTACATCATTGTTGTAGTACAAGGTAATAAGTTATTCAGTTTCTCCTCCATTGGAGTTTCCAATGATGCTGGCTTTACCTGCTCTTAACATATCTTCAATTTTTTATTTTAATGTTGATAGTCCGATGGCTCTTTTGGCACTAAATCATTCTTGAAATTTTTCTAGGGTTCATGGTATCTTCATCTTTAGGTCTTTATCATCTACACTTATGTTGTTATTTCTTCCAGTTTTAAATAATTGGCATATTATAATAGGTTTTCCCGTCAAGTCTGTTGAGGCATTGAATAGTTGTATGCCATAGATAAATCTTCCAAATGACTCCATCATTAGTCTGACAGATTCTACTATAACATTGGGTAGTTTAGCAATATTGTAAAAAGTTTCATCCACTAATATTTTATCTATAAAACCGTAAGTAAATAGTTTAAAAACAATATCAGGGTTTGATTTTTCATTACATAAAAACCTTGGATATTTACTTAGTTTTGCACTTCGTAAAATGTGTGGATTTGAATTGTAATCATAAATTTTTTTTATTTCTTCATACGATGTTATATATTAAGGTGAGAATTTCATCTTGTCACACATTGTTATTGATGTTGTTATCTGAGAAGACGATGCTGTTATGGGTGGTGGTATAGTGGTTGGCATAGTTGCAAGCTTGGATGTAAAAGTTTTTGGTTTTTCTGTAGGACATTGGGAAGATTTCAAGGTTTGTAGGGTTTTGAAGTCTCTAAAGGCTTCTGTCAGCTGTTCTAGCAGATGTGTATTTTCTTCTATTTTGGTTGTAATAATTTCTTGGTTTTGTTTGATGATTTTTGTATCATTGGTAATATATTCTTCGAACTTGTCACTGCTGGTTGACATTGTTGTACGTGCTAAGTAAATCAGCTAGAATATTCTTAGTTCCAGATATATTTTTTACAATAAAATCATAACAACAAAAGAATGATTGCCACATTCATCTTTTGTTTAATTCTGGTAAAGGGTCTATTTTATTTGTAATGAAAGTTGTTACTTGGGTATTATCCGTTCTAACAATAAATTTTACTGATTATAAGTGATAATAAAATCTCTTTATTCCAAACTTTACTGCTAATAGTTCCTTTTCGTTAATATTATATTTTTTCTCGTTTGGCTTACATGTTCCTCCTCCATATCCACAAACTAGTGGTTTTTTTTTATCTGTATCATTTTCATCATATTCTATGAGGACTGCTCCCCATCCTATATCACTAGCATCAGTAAAAAGTTCTAATTGATCTAGTTCTGTTGGTATTCTATATTTTGGTAGGGCTCTAACTTTATCTTTGACTTGGTTTATTGCTTTAGTTTGTTCCTCATTCCATTCAAATATTATATTTTTCTTAGTTAATTCTTGTAAAGGTTTTCTTAGTAGTGATAAATCTTTTATATGGTCTAATTTACTACTCCTAGGAATTGTTGTACTTCCTTTTTACTCTCTAATTTCTCATTAAAGTTTTTTATCTTTGTTACAACATGTTCTTGTAGTTGTAATCCTTCATTGTCTATAATATATCCTAGATATTCAATACTATATATGTCCTTCTTCTCTTGCTTCTTCTATTATTTCCTGCCATCTTATCTCATTTAATCTTTCCCTTATTCTACAAAGATTTTTAGCAACTTTTTTATATCTATCATTGTAATATTTCTTTCCTGTTTCACTTGTAGTTGAAGTCGTAACAAACTGATAGCGAACATCTCGTTCACATTGTATTCAGTAATTTTTTCTTTTAATAATGTTCTTTTTTCTTTTTGTAGATTCATCTTATTCCGAACTACCTTCACTATCTGAGTGTTGGTTAATGTAGTTAATATTTTCTGATTCACTTTCTTCATCAGTTTGACTGACATAAAAGTCTTCGTATTCATACCATTTATCATTATCTTCTCTAATTTGTTGTAAACTCATTATAAATTGTGTTGTATTTATATATTTTACTCATTTTTTCTTCAACTTTGGGCATTTGTTAGCATAATGTATTTTTCATTACAATTCCAGCATTTACATTCTTTAACCTTTTCTGTTTCTACGGGTTTTACATATTTTTCTTTTCTACATTTTTTTTTTGTATTTAAATTTCTTCCTGATTTCAGGGGTATTTTTATATCTTTTGAATATCTTTTTCCTATAAGGTTTGTTACTATAATTTCTTTTTCTTTTATAATTTTTATAATTATTGTTTCCCCTATATTTCTTTGTTTGATATATCTTTTCCTTATATTTCCTCTCATTTCTTTTATCATCACATCCAAATACTAGTCTTCTTTCTGTGAATCCACATATTTCTCTTAATCCTAGCTTTTTTTTATCTATTGTTGCATTCTAAATTCTTCACATTTTCGCATTAAGTGTGCTCTTAGTACTCTTATTCTTTCTCCTAATGTGTTTTCTCTTGGTTCTAGTTGGGTGTATTCTTTTGATATCTCAGTATTATAAGGTGTTGGTAAGTGGTCAGAATAGAGTTGTTGATATATTAAGCCTTCTTGTGGTAAGAATCTTGCTTCATAAAAGAACTTACTAAAACTAATTGTATATTCTGGTAGTTTATTAATTTTACAACATTTCATGTTATTTGGGTTCATTATTATTTCAGTTTTTCTTTCTGCAAGTACATTTTCTCGTGCTACTAACCATTTTTCTCCTAAAAGTTCCCTTTTTAGTATAATGTCAAATATTATTAATATAGACTTCCAATCTTTTGCATGGTTGAATATTTTTCCTCTTAATTGGTATGATATAAATTCTTTCCAATATGCTACATTTCCAATTAATATTTTAGATATTAAGTCATACATGTAATCTAAGTTTTATGTTTGTATAGAATTCATTAAAACTATATACATTCCAAGATTTCAATCATTTGCTTCTTAGATAGGGCGATAGCCCAGTTTTGATTGTTTATCCTTTATCCTTCTACCTATTTTATGTTCATCATAAATATTGTCTACGTCTAGGAAATATCCATTGTAATTTACACCTTGTGACATCGATCCTACAAATTCTTTAAATTCAGCTTGTTGTCCTACTGGTATATGTTTTGGTAGTTCTTTAAGGATATGTAATTCTTCTTTTAACTCTTATAATTCTTGTTTTACCTCTTTTAATTCTTCTTTTGTCTGTTTTAATTCTACTTTGGTTTCTTTTAACATTTTCTTTGTTTCTTTGAACTTTCTTTTATATTTTTTATATTTATTATACCATTGAATATTATTATTTTAATCTTTAATCTATTACTGGGTGTATTTATTAAATTTAATATTCTAGGTTGTATGAATCTTAAACTATCTTGTCTCGATATATCTGATTCTTTTGTGACACTTAGTCTAGATCCTTCTATCTTCAGTATTAACCTTTTTGATGGTGTTAAGGTTCTAGTACTAAAATCCATATATATTTCTTCTGGTATAGTTATTTTGGAATTTTCCTTATGTTCTAACATTTCTTGGTACATTTTTTGTACTAAAATGCTCATTTCATGTTGTTTCTTTACATGATGATTTCATGTTAGGGCATAAACCATTTTTGTTTCTATACTTATAATTTTATTACCTGGTGGCATATTTATTCCATCTAGTTTATAATATAGTGTTAAACCTAAGTCTTTGTGTTCATCTTTTGATGATTTACTAAAATCTGGTTGTACTGTAAATTTTAGTTTTTGATATATTAAGTTTCATTTTATTACTGATATAAAAGCATCTTGTAAATTTCCTAATATCATATCATCCAATATGTATATTTGTATAGGTGTATCTATGTTTTTCTGGAAGTATGCTTTTATAGTAAATTTTACTCCTCCAAAGTATATGTTTCTATACCTTTTAGCTTCTTCAGTAGATAATTTTGCTAACTTTGGAGAAAATCCAATACAACTATGGGAAAAAAATATATGTTGAAATTAAGCTGATAAATCCCAGTGAATTAGTTAGATCTAAACCTATCAGATACAGTCTAACAGATCAAAAAGAATTTGAAACCCAAATAAAAGAATTATTAGAGCAAAAAATGATACAAGAAAGTAAAAGTCCACATAGTAGCCCAACCTTTTTAGTAAAAAAATATAATGAACAAAAAAGAGGAAAAGCTAGAATGGTAATTGATTATAGAGAATTAAATAAGAAAACAATATTTGATGGATACTTTTTACTATATAAAAGAAACCTTATAAATATATTAGGAAATAAAAAATGAATTAGTAAGTTTGATTGTAAAAGCGGTTTTTGGCAAATAAAACTAACAAATGAATCAAAAAATTTAATAACCTTTAGTGGTCCTCAAGGACACTATGAATGGAATGTGCTACCCTTTGGATTGAAAAATGCACCACAAATATTCCAAAGAAGAATGGACCAAGTGTTCAGAAAATTAACAGAATTCTGTATAGTATATGTAGATGACATATTAGTATATAGTGATAATTTGGATGATCATATAAAACATCTAGAAGAATTTATAAAAATTGTAAAACAACATGGAATATTACTATCTGAAAAAAATTCTGAAATCTTTAAAAATAGTATTGAATATCTAGGATATATTATAGACAATGAATGATTACAACTACAAGAACATGTTGTAAAAAAGATAAAAAACATTAAAGAGAAATTAGAGAGTAAAAAAGAAGTACAACAATTCCTAGGAGTAGTAAACTATGCTTCAGGCCATATAAAAGATTTACCACTACTAAGAAAACCTTTACAAGAATTAAATTAGAAAAATATAACCTTTGAATGGAAGGAGGAACATACTAAAGCAATAAACCAAATCAAAGATAAAGTTAGAGCCCAACCAAAACATAGAATACAATTTTCCATTCTCATATGAGGCCGGAAAGTGGATTGGCAACAGGTCGGCACGAAGTGATTAATCATGCTCAAACATGAGCCGATCGCTCGTTAGAGACGGTTTATAGATCATCAAATTCCCATAAATGGAATGAAA